>CM032333.1:35137535-35726655 GCA_019022515.1 Quercus aquifolioides | reverse complement strand
TACAGGGAAAATTAATTGTGGTAGAAAATTTTCTCATAGAAGGTATTAAAGACGTAAATAGGAAGATCATTATTAGTCATACGTACCTTTTCCTAAGATGCTCGAAGGAGCAAAACAACACTGCGTAAGGGGGAAAATTAAGTGTGGTAGAAGCATTTTTTTTTCTCAATCCTAAGGCATTCCATCCAAAACTCATCTCATTTGCATGTCAAAAGTCAATTGATTGGTACTTTCTGATTTTTCCAATGGCAAGAGATGTTTAGAATTCAAATCTCCCTCCACCAACTATCAAATTATTGTTATTAATTTTTAAAATAAACCCACTTGTTTATCTAACCATGAGTTGAGTTAAAAGGGTCATAACATGTCAGGCTAAATCTAAAATTAAATATTTAAAATAATTTTTATAATATCTAAAAGTCAAAGCATAGTATTTAATGTTGTCATGCTCTTATTGAACTACATCATTGGTTATGTCACAAATTTTTAATTATTTTCTCCTCTAATTTTAATAATATTAAATATATTAAAATGTCCAATATATTATATTAAAAAAAATTATCCAAAATAAATGTGTAAAGTCAATCGATTAATAAACAATCTTTTGAAAGAGAAAGAAAGAAAAATTATTATTAGGGTCCAATTGGATTTGAAAACGCACTAAACATTAACACATTAACCATTGCCATCCCCTATTAGCTTAGGAGTTATACAAAATGTCGCATTTTGATCTCTTAAAGAAAAAGAAAAAGAAAGAGAAAGAGAAGGAGAAAAAAATTTCGTTGAATACACTCATCCCCCACTCCCGAAAAAAAGGACAATTTTTCTTCAACTTAGATAGGAGGAATCTCCATCAATCCAATATGTAATGCTTTATAGGGCTATTTACGTGTATTAAATTTCGTAATTTATTAGATTATTAATTAAACACATAAATAGTATTACACACCACCACATAAGAGTTGGAGAAAATTTTATTCAAACTAAAAGCAAAAGAATTTACAAGTCAAATTCTATTTATTTGAAAAAGTAAAGTGCGACGCGTGCGGAAAAAAAAATAATTCTCAACTGTGAGGTCCACTTTCTTGTTTCTCCTAATTATGATTCTAACGAAGCTGGGACTGGGAGTTGGGACGGACCCAAAAGGGGGGCAAAGGGGCCCAGGCCCCCCTGGGCCCAAAAAAAAAATTTTTAACAGCAGCAATTTCCTTTAAAAAAAAAAAAAAGAAAAAGCTTGGGCCCCCCTTAGTTTTAGCTCAGGCCCCCCTCCCAAAAATATGAACCCCTGCCTGGCTGCCCATTAGATTCCGGCCAGCCCATAATCCATGTAAAAAAAAAAAAAAAAAAAAAAAAAAACAAACAAACAAACAAACAAACTCAGCAGTCCAAAGCCAACCCAAACGGAGAAAGCAAAAAAACGAAGGAAAAAAAAGAACAAAAAAGAAAAGAAAGGAAAGTGAACTTGAGAGCCCATAAGATTCCGGCCAGCCCATGACCCATGTAAAAAAAAAAAAAAAAACAAAACAAACTCAGTCCAAAACCAACCCAAACGGAGAAGCAAAAAAACGAAGGAAAAAAAAGAACAAAAAAGAAAAGAAAGGAAAGTGAACTTGAGAGCTGAGACTGAGAGCCAGAGACGACACAGAGAGATCAGAAATAGAGAATTGAGAGTGACAGAGAGACCCACCCCGATCCCGTGACGCCGCCCACGCCCACGCCGTGTCGCTATGACGATTGCGAGAGCGAGACGCCGAGACCCATCTTGTCAAGAGCGAGAGCGAGACACTGTTGCTCTTGCTACCAGTCACGCCGATGAGACCCACTTGCTACTGCCGATTGCTCAAGAGTCAAGACCCACTGCCACTTGCCGCCGTCGCCGGTTGCTCAAGAGTCAAGACCCACTGCCACTTGCCGCTGCCGCTCACAGGTATTTACTCTTACAGTTGCCTTCAAAGTTCAAAACTTAATAAATATAAAATGTTTGTGATATGATCTGAGAATCTGAGATTCACAGAAATTGTGCTTGTTTGTGTTTTTACTGATGAACTGAACTGATGTAATGTTGGTGATTGACTGATTGTGAATTGAATATGTGCAGCGACTACTACCTGTGGTGTTTTTTTTTTTTTTTGGCTTTTTGGCTGTGACTCTGTGACTCTGTGTAACTATGTTTGTGACTCTCTATATAGATAAGAGAGATAGAGAGAGAGAGAGAGTAGAGTTTGTAGTTGTAGGAATTAATTTTTCCTTTGTTGACCGGTAGTTGGGCATAATAGGGACAACCAGACAAGTGGAGTTGGGGGTTGGGCAACGGACAAAACAAAAGGTAAAGTTAAAGACAACTTTACCTTTTTTTTTTCTGTAATGTCAATTGGTGTCGGCAGTGGGCAGTGGCCAGTGGGATTCATTGGGTTAGCGGGTCAGTGTTAGAAAGAGGGAGACAATTAGACAACATAAAGACATAAATAAAGGCAAACAAACACAAAAACATAAATAAAGACAGATTAAAGACAAAAAGAAAAAAACAAATCATATATTATAATTTATAGAAAATTGTCACACAAATTTAAGAAAATAATGGTGATTCTTATTTTATTTGTAGATCATGAAAAAATCAACTACAATGCTTGATTTTTTCAAATAAAAAGGTTCAACTTCAAATTCTTCCGAAGTCAACGTGGAATTGCCAACAACTAATGTTGCTATTCCAATTCCAGAAAATGTGGATGTTCCAATTCCGGAAAATGTGGATGTTCCAATTCTGGAAAATGTTGATGTTCCAATCTCTCAAACACAATTTCAAAGAATTGATCTTGATTCTTTGGATTATGATCCCGGAACACGCAAACAAATATAGGAATATCATGTTAATCAACGTGATGAAATTCGACAGGCTTACATTAAAAAAGGTCCGCACCAACCTCCTCTAGGGACATTCAAAAAAAGTGGAAAGCGCAATCGTAGCTTTCAAGCTTCTTGGTTTAAAAATAATAAAAAAAATGGCTTGAATATTCTCCTACAACAAATGCAGCTTATTGTCTACCTTGCTTTGTCTTTCATAATCCAAATGGGGTTATGGGACAACAAAATGCATTCATTGTTGGTGGATTTAGATCTTGGAAAAAGGTTGGGGGCAAAGATTGTTATTTTCAAGGTCATATAGGAAAAGATCCTAACTCAGCTCATAGAGTTGCCAAGCAAATGTGTAAGGATTTGATGAACCAATCGCAGCATTTGCAAAGGGTAGTTGATCATTTCACTACTGAACAAATTGCAAATAATCGGTTGCAACTGAAGGCCTCAATTTTTATTGTCCGGTATCTTGCCTTTCAAGCTATAGCTTTTAGAGGTAATGATGAAAGTTTTAGTTCATTAAACCGTGGGAACTTTTTTGAATCATTGGGTATTGTGACTTTTTTTAATGAGAAGATTGCTGAAATAATAGAAAAAGCTCCAAAAAATGCAACCTACACATCACCTAGGATTCAAAAGGAAATTTTACATGTTTTCTCAGCCAAAGTGAAGAAGGCCATTCGGGAAGAAATTGGTGATGCAAAGTTTTGCATAATGGTTGATGAAGCTCGTGATGAGTCCATGAAAGAGCAAATGGCTGTGGTCTTTAGATATGTTGATGTAGAAGGCTTTGTGAAAGAACGTTTTTTTGGGCTTATTCATGTTGTTGACATTGCGGCTTTGACTCTAAAGAAGGGGATATATTCATTGTTATCTCAACATTGCTTAGATATACAAAATATTCGAGGGCAAGGATATGATGGAGCAAGCAACATGCGAGGTATGTGGAGTGGATTACAAGCTTTGATTTTGAATGATTGCCCATATGCTTACTACATCCATTGTTTTGCACATCGCTTACAATTGGCATTAGTAAAAGCATCAAAACAAGTTGTTCCCATTAGTCATTTTTTTCTTACATTGCTTTTTCTGATCAGAATTGTTAATGCTTCATGCAAGCGCAATGAGCAATTGAAAGTTGCCAATGCTAATGAAATAGCACGTTTGATTGATCTTGAAGAGCTTGAGACTGGAAGTGGACTTAATCAAATTGGCACTTTACAACGACCTGTAGAAACATGTTGGAGTTCATATTTTAGATCAGTTTCTAGCTTATTAAGGATGTTTACTTCAACAGTTGAAGTTTTGCAAAATATAATTGATGATGCAATTGATGGAGAACATCGGGCAGAAGCAGAGTCAGCTTATGATGGTTTAACTTCATTTGAATTTGTCTTCATCTTACATCTTGAGAAGGAAACTATGGAGATCACTGATAAACTTTGTCAAACTTTGTAAAGCCAATCTCAAGACATTTTAAATGCCATGCATTTAGTTTCATCTACTAAAGCACTTATCCAAAAATTTAGAGATGATGGATGGGATGGTTTACTCACCACTGTGATATCATTTTGAGAAGCATTGCATTGATGTCTTGGATATGAATGCTCGTTATGTTGCGAGGCGAGGTCAAGCTCATAATCAACAAGATAACGTTACAAATGAGCATCATTATCGAGTAAATATTTTTTATGCTACAATAGATTCTCAACTACAGGAACTAAATTATCGGTTTAATGAAGATGCAATGGAGTTACTTAAGCTTAGCTCAGCTTTAGAACCTCGAGAGGCATTAAAATCTTTCAGAAGTAGTGATCTTTGTTTGTTGGTAAAGAATTTCTATCCCACAAGATTTCACAGATTATGACAAACAAGTGTTGGAGAAGGAGCTTTATCATTTTGAGCATAATGTAGTCCAGGATCCGAAGTTCAGAAAATTGAAAAGTTTATCTGAGTTGTCTCAATGGTTAGTGAGAACTGGAAATTCAGAATATTACAAACTTGTTTATAGAATGGTGAGACTTGTGCTTACTCTTCCAGTTTCTACTGCTACTACAGAGCGAGAATTTTCAGCTATGAAAGTTGTCAAAACTAACCTTCGAAACAAAATGGAAAATGATTTTTTGACAGACTCTTTGATGTACATTGAAAAGGATATAGCTTCGACATTTAGTTTGGATTCAATCGTAGATGATTTTGAAGATTTGAAAGAGCGTCAAGTTCCCTTTTCATAGATGATTGTATAAAAAAACAATATTGTTTCGTGTATTTTATTTTTGTTAATAGATGATTGTATCTTAATATATTAAGAAACAATGATTTTTGGGTATTTGTCTTGGTTGTTAGTTTATTAATACTATATGTATGTGTATTTGAAAAAAAAAAATTTCGCTTATCTCCGACCCCCCCCCCCCCCAACTTAAAATCCTGCGTTCGTCCCTGACTGGGAGAGACCAGGTTTCGTGGCTGGAGTCTCGTTATGGGTGATCCACTAACATCCAGATGGGCTAGCCTGCCCTTAGGTTGGTTTTTTTTTTTTTGAAAGATTTGGGTTGAGAATTGTCTTAAAAGAGGCGTTTGGTACTTTAGTTTAGTTAGGAAGAATTGATCCCAACTGTAGTTCTCTAATGGATTGGACTTTGTAAATCAGGTTTGGTGATGGCTAGGCGACCCCATTAGTTTTGAGAAAATTTGTGACATAATTTTTGTTACAGCTTTAATGTGGTTAACTGTGAATAGTAGAAAAAAAAGTGATGAGTCTGTATATATAAAAATAATAAGCAGTCGTAAAAGTTGTGGTCGAGAAGAGTTTTAGGTTTTCGTGTATTTGTCTCAATTAATTATTCCTATCAAGGACGGAACTAGGATTTGAACTTAGGAGGGGCCAAAATTCTTTGTTTGGAAAGTTTTAGGTTGGCAATGTTGCATCATTAGTATTATTTGTATATTTTCTCTAAAAAATATTAAACATTGTAGTTGACTTTCCCATAATCTATGAATCAAATAAAAATCATATTAACTATAGGGATTTATAATCAATAGGTTTGTAGCTCAACTAAAATTTCCAATCCCCACTCATTTTTGCAGTAACTATAAAAAAATAAAATGAGTGGTTCTAAACTTCAAGTTTCTTTGGTTGGATTGGAGTTGGACTGATTCTTTAATCTTTTCACATTAAAATTTTTAAAAAATCAATTTAGTTATTATTTTCACATTATTATATATCTAAATAATAATATCATTATAATGATATATCGACAACTATAGATTATCGTTTCCCCTTTTTTAATACTAATAATAGCAACGTTTTTCATTAATTTAGCAAGAGCCATAAATGATATTTTAAAAATAATTTTTTTTTTGGAGAGAATATATTTCAATAATTTAGGTGTGTCTTCAAGTAACCACAACACATTAATCTTTATTACTAATAACTTTGTTCTAACTAAAAAGGACTATAGGTATGGTGTACCACTTTTATTGGATTGTCAATAACTTGATGATATCATGGCTACTTATGATCATTTTCATTAATAGTTTTTGAAATAAAAGCTTCCATCTTTATCACTTAAAAATTAAGAAAGGCAGAGCAGCTGCCCAGCCTCATAAGTCACACCACAACGTAAAGAGATAGAGAGATGAGAGATATCGAAGAGAAGAAAAGATCATATCAAAGATTTGTGATTTGTTGTGTTGTTAGTTTTTTTTTTTTTTAATGTTTAGACTGGATTTGTGATTTTTTTTGTTGGTACTTTTGATTTGTCTAAAGGTTTTTCTTGTTATTTAAATTTGTGAATGGTTTTGTTGGTTTGTCTAAAGTTTCTTTTGTTATCCAGTTTTGTGAATTGTCCAAAGGATTGTCTCAAGGTTTTTGTTTTTCTTGGGCAAATGGAATGCAGTAATGGTCAGGTAAGCCTTTTGTTTTGATTTCATAGGTCAATTTGAAAAATATTTTGGGGGGGGGGGGGCCAAAATATTCATTTCAAGGACAAAATTATAAACTTCTGTGTAATATATATCCCTGCCTTGATCATGTAGCATCAATTTCAGTTACTTGAAAGACAGCTTTACGCAATGAAGCTAAATAAAACCAATATCATGAAAATTGTTTAGCTAGGGATTTCATCTTGAAATAATTTGTTAGTTTGTTACATCGTATTTATAAAATATAGACATTCATGCACGTATGGCTTTTGTTTTTAAACTCACGGTCACAGTGTAGATTGAAAGGCTGTGTAAATGTGATAAGTATCACTCTAACCTAATTATTACAAGTTTTACTATATAAAGCATCAAATTAATATGGTAAAAAGAATATGAATATTGGTGAACTTTGACTATCTTATAAATGAATATTTAACCTTTATTTATTTATTTATTTTTGTAATTGGTGATACATTAGTTTACAAACACAATGTAGTAAATATAAAAATATTTTACTAGTTTTGGATAATTGACTTTTGCTTTCTAAATCAGGAAAGTAGACGCAATAAGACTGTGTAAACAAGCTAAGAATGTTCTGCAGATTGTAAGTCCGTGTACATGTGAGAATAATTGATTTTTCTCTTTGAAACAAAAAGCTGCCGCAGTAGGACTGTAAACAAGCTAAGAATCTTTGTTTGTAAACCTGTGAGAATCACGTTGTCTAAACGTGTTTTGTGCTTGTGTCAGTTGTATGTATAAATGAGAGAGAGAGAGAGAGAAGGGTCTATAAATAGGATTGCAAGAAGACAGCGACTTTATAAGTGTGTATTTAAGAGGCGCTCTCAAGGGTAAAAGCATTTGTTTCTGGGCCTATTTGCTTGGTAAGACTTAGAATTATTTAGAATTCAAAATTTTTGTCTATTTGAATTCCTGATAAATTAGATCATATTGTTCAGTAGGCCCTAAGAATTACTCTAGAATCCTGAGTTTAGTATTGTAAGTTTAACAAGAAGAACACAACCCATGTGGCCAATTAGATCGAGTAGACTTGAAAGAAAAGTTCGCTAGTTTTAGGTATGATTTATTAGGATTCAAATTTATAAAGTTTGCTATTTAAATTCTTATCTTTTAAGTGAAATTAGTTTGTAACAACATACATATGTTTAGGTACATTTAAAATATGCATTTAAATACATATATAATTCATACATAAGCTAATATATAGAATCATTACTTTTTTTTATTAGCTCTAAAAAAGTCTTGTAAGAATATTCTTTACTAAAAAAATGTAAATTGTTCATACTTATATGTTTTATTATAGGGAAAAAAATATTTTAATTCTAGTTCTTATTGAAAATGGTGTCACATTTAATATAAACAAACAAAACACTTGATTGTTGCAATGAGTGATGAATACTGCTTGCATCAAAATAAAGAATTTGATTTGACACTTGGACACAAAATTACACTTCAATTTTGAAATTAATTAGATTTTTTCTCTTCTTTGGTTTTAATATTTATATATGATTTTACAATGACATAATTGAAATTGAGGTATCACTATTTATCAATTCCTACACTGTTAATTTACCATATCATACTATCTTGTTTAATTGCAAAATAGTTTCACGAAATTGTAGATTTTTTTTTTTTTTTTTTTGACTAAAATGGATAAAAAAACAACTTAATTGTTGATATCAAATTTTTCTTCAATGTTTTATCTATTTTTAGAATAGACAAGAAATCTTAATTATATTATCAGCTTTACCTTTTCACTCTTTATTTTTTATTTATTTATTTTTTCCTTTCTATTAAGGTTAATCTATTTATTCTCTTTCCCATTTTTACTAACTATTAATTTTTACTAAGAATTTATTAACACACCGTTATATATACTTTTGGTTCCTATCAACTTTTTCCTAACCGTTAATTATATATCAAATGTATTTTGTTTTATCAAGATTTTATTAACAGATTTTCTCTTTAATTCTTGTAACAATGTATGTATGCTTTATCTCTCCATGTGCTTATCATGTTGACACCTAATTCACGTTCAAAGGTGTCAATATGATGAGTACAGCTTTTTCCTATTTTTAATAATCACCTATTCATCTTTTCAACCTTTTCTTTTCACCATTAATCAATAAGTATTGATAAGGAATAATCATAGCAGTACCATAGGCTTAACCCGCAGCCTATACTTAGGCTGACGGTTCAGGTAGCGACGGGTAACTCTTGAAGCTGACGGATATTATGCGTGCCGACGGAAATGACATCCCTGGTCAGGCTCGAAGGGCTGATTGTCCACAAAGCTGACGGTCTTTCATTGTTGTAAAAGAAAAGCCGACGGTTGAGAGGCCGACGGTTACAGAAAATCCTTTAACTTGGCCACCACGCCCAATGATAGAGCCCTATAAGGAAAGGGCTCCGCAATCTTACGCTCACATAGATTCCTATATGGAAAAGACTTCTGCTCACAATTAGGGATACGGAACCACTACTCTCCCCGCCCACCCTCAAGCCACGGACAGGTCGAAGTCACGAACCGATCCTTGCTGAAGATTATCAAGACTCGGCTCGAGGGGGCAAAGGGTATATGGGCTGAAGAGTTACCAAGCATACTTTGGGCCTACAGGACAACGGCAAGGACACCGACACAGGAGACACCATTCCGGCTTACATACGGGAGCGAGGCAGTCATCCCAGCCGAAGTCGGCCTCAGAAGCTACAGGGTGCACAATCATGACGAAGGGAAGAATGACGAAGCCCTACGACTACAGCTCGATCTAGTGGACGAAGTCAGGACAGCAGCAGAGCAAAGGCTCGCGCGATACCAGGACCACATGGCCAAGCACTACAACTCCCGGGTCAAGCACAGAGACTTCCAGGTTGGAGACCTCGTCCTAAGGAAAGTCATAGGCGCAGCAAGAGACCCAACTCAAGGAAAACTCGGCCCGAATTGGGAATGACCTTACCGAGTCACGGCCTGGCAGAGGAAGGGCACCTATCATCTGGAGACACTAGACGGACGGAAGCTACCGCACCCTTGGAATGCTGAGCACCTGCGAAAGTACTACCAGTAGAAGCAACGACACGAAGAGCAACACCTATCTTTTATTTTTAGATTTACTATTTACTTTTAAGTATTTACTACAATAAGCCCAACGGGCATGTCTTTTACTTTGGTTTTGATACAATAAGCCCAAAAGGGCAGGTTTTTCCTTTTTTGAGATACTTTTTATACAAATGCATGACGATAAGAGGAATTTATTCAGAACTACTGAAATTTCTACTTACAAATGAAAGTTAATAGAAGGCTGACAAAAAGTGGCTAAGTCCATAATTCAGCTATTAAGCTGACGGCCAAAATAGAAGGCTGACGAAAAATGGCTAAGTCCACAAATCAGCCATTAAGCTGACGGCCTAGATAGAAGGCTGACGAAAATGGCTAAGTCCACAAATCAGCCATTAAGCTGACGGCCTAGATAGAAGGCTGACGAAAAGTGGCTAAGTCCACAATTCAGCAATTAAGTTGACGGCCTAGATAAAAGGCTGACGGTCTAAAAATGACCAAGTCCACAAAGTGGACAAGCCAAAAGGCTGACGGCCTAAAAATGACCAAGTCCACAAAGTGGACAAGCCAAAAGGCTGACAGTCTAAAGATGACCAAGTCCACAAAGTGGACAAGCCAAAAGGCTGACGGTCTAAAAATGACCAAGTCCACAAAGTGGACAAGCCAAAAGGCTGACGGCTAAAGATGACCAAGTCCACAAAGTGGACAAGCCAAAAGGCTGACGGTCTAAAAATGACAGTCCAAAAAGTGGACAAGCCAAAAGGCTGACGGTCTAAAAATGACAGTCCACAAAGTGGACGAGCCAAAAGGCTGACGGCCTAAAAATGACAAAGTCCACAAAATGGACAAGCCAAAAGGCTGACGGTATAAAAATGACAGTCCAAAAAGTGGACGAGTCAAAAGGCTGACGGCCTAAAAATGACCAAGTCCACAAAGTGGACGAGCCAAATAGATGAACGGTCTAAAATGACCAAGTCCACAAAGTGGACAAGCCAAATGGCCGACGTCTAAAATGACCAAGGCCCCTGATCGTACAAACCAAACAGCTGACGACATAAAAATGGAGTCCACGAGACGGACAAAGCAGTAAAACTGACGGTACACTAAACTAAAAGGGTCCACAACCCTGATTTCGATCTTCCAAATCAAAACATACGAGTAAAACAAAAGTAATTACATACAATCAAAAGCAGCGACGTTGTAAACAAATCAAAAGCCCAAAAAGGCATTAAAAAAACTATTAAAATATTACAAATAGGGGCCCAAGGGGCACTCAATAAAGCTGTTTGCTAGACAGATAAAAAGAAGGGAAAAACATGAGCTGCAAAGTTGTCACTCCAAAAATTCTCTACTTTTTAACAGAAGGGTCCTCTCCGTCAAGCAGCACCACAGGAGGGGTCGCGGTAGTTGTTGAAAGGTTCACAGCAGGCTGGGCCAGGACGACTCCACTACCTCCATGGGGAGAATCCACTAAGTCATCAACACCAGCGGTGACGGAATCAATAGCAGGCGTCATAGGCTGGGCGTCATCCAGGGAGATACCAGAAAGATCCAACTCAGGAAAAGCTGACGCCACCTGTCTGAGGCAATCATCAAATCCCGTGCCATAGTATCCACCACAGGAATCAATAAAGGAGTCTGACGCCTTGAAATTCTTGACCGCGTCAGCCCCTGCTGTCTCCACCTGATCGCGGAGAGTCGTCAGCTCTTGCTCCAGTTCGCCTTTCTGACAACCCGCCTCCTCTAACTTCTCCTTCACTTCCTTCAGCTCAACGTTAAGAAGACGCATTGCCTCCTTATATTGAGCCTGCTGGTTTCGCATGTTGGCATTGTGCTTATTCACGCGAGCGACGACCCTCTCCTTAGCCACGCACTTGTCCTGAAGCACCTTTACACGAACCAGGGCCTAGAAAATGATACAACCGTCAGTCATTTTTAAAAACAATAATAATGATAAATAACAATAATAAGGACAGAACCATCCAGGAAAGATGGCTTACCCGAGTAAGGTCAAACAAAGCTGACGACCCCAACTCATCCGTCGCCAACAAGTCACAAGGATCTATGTCAGCGGGCTTTATGAATGACTCTACTACCTCAACAGCAAAATCCTTGTGAGTTAGCAGGCAACGGGGCCCCTGCAGGACGGGACTGGAAGAGGTCATTACACCTTTCCCTGCCCCATGACTAGGCTTAGGCGACGGCTTTTCTGGGGGCTCACTCCCGGAACCGACGGCTGCTTTCTTAGGTGGACGGCTATTATCCCCGTCAGTTTTCCTCTTGGAAGAACCCTTGACGATCTTGGGGGTCGACGAGGGTGCCGTCTCTCCCTGTGCCTTCTTCTCTTCCTTCAAACGGGCAGCGACAGCCCTTATCCGTTGCTTGGCCACGTCCATCTCTACGAAAGAAACACATTAGCAAAACCGACGGTAATACAAGGATGATTTCGAAGATCAGGGTAAAGTACTCACAGTGACGGGAGAATTCTTCTAGCCTACGAGCCTCAGACGTCGGTTCAGGACCACCACAGAAAGCGTGAAGGTAGTCGAGGGTGATTAAGTCTCGACACGACCGCTCCTCTAAGGGAATCTCCAAAACCCGACAGATGAAGTCCTCCTGCTCACCAGTTATGGAAGGGCGAATGAGGGCTGAAAAATGCAAATAAACCGACGGCGTTAGAACCACTGAAAAATCGAAATTATTACTTGCTTAAATTAAAATCAAAAGCTGACGACTATAACCTGACTCTTTTATAAACGCCCAAGTATTGTCAAAACAGCCGTGGGGTATCGTTTCCCATTCTTCCTGACGGCACACCCAGTCCGTCCCCTCAACGAAAAAGAACCTGCTTTTCCAGGCTCTATTCGAATCCGGCGTCTCAGACACCAACCTAAGATCTTTCTCCCTGACGGCAAAATGGTACATCCCTTTGGAAGAAGAAAGGTGCCGAGGTCTATAACAATAAAAGAATTCGTCCAAAGAAAGCTGACGATTCCCTCCACTCAAACGACCCCACAGTACCTCGGCGCCTATAAAAATCCTCCACGAATTCGGAGCGACTTGGCTGACGGATAACCCAAGAAAGTCAACCAACTGACGGTGTAAGGCCGTCAAGGGCAGTCTCAGACCGGCAGCAAACATGGCATCATACATGCCGACATCTGCCGTCCTTCCTGTATAACATTTCTCGCCTTCCTCAGGGAGACGGATAGGAATATGGTCGGGGATTTGAAAGCGGACACGCAACTCTCTAAAAAAAATTTCGGTCATTTTTGGTTGAAATTTATTTACAGCCCACTCTTTGGGAAGGATGAAGGGACGGTTGCCTCCAGGACTCACAGGAGTCCCTTCATTAGACTCGTCACCACCTTCATCCCCTTCACTAGACCCGTCATCACCTTCATCCCCGTCACTATATCTTTCTCCTTCCACTTCGTCACTCCCCTCACCTACTACCCTTTCCTGACCATTATCTCTGTGACCTCCTACCTCCTCGATAGGAGTTTGGGCCGACGTCTCCCTCTCTAAAGACCAGGACGAGCTCCCTGACTCACTACCTGAACCAAATACCTCGTCGTAGTCCGCTCCATCGCGGACCGACGACCGGTCACTCGACGCGTCACTCGACATCTGACTACCTACAAGTGACGGGTGTAATCTAAGCACCTAGGATGACGACTCGGCTTAAAAAGAAATAAAGTAGGAACAAAAAGAAAGAAAAAGAGAACTTACAAGTTCCTCGAAAGTAACGACCGAAGAAGTGACGGAAATAATGTTGGCAAGTGCTGACGGAAGATAAGCGACGGATAGCTCTCCAGGAATCGGTGAAAGTGAAATAGCGAAAATGGGGAGAGGTGGGCCATATATATATATAAGGAAAACGCACGGAAGACGAAGCGACGCCCTCAACCAGACACGGAGCCAACCCGAGCACGCCACGTGTCCTAGCATTTAATGTTGGGGTGTCAGCTTTTAATTATTTTCTCTCTCCTGGTCAAAGCAGGAGGTAAGGACGAATGAACTCCATAACCCGTCAGTTATGGCCGACGGTGATATGGAGTAGGGGGCAACTGATAAGGAATAATCATAGCAGTATCATAGGCTTAACCCGTCAGCCTATACTCAGGCTGACGGTTCAGGTAGCGACGGGTAACTCTTGAAGCTGACGGATATTATACGTGCCGACGGAAATGACATCCCTGGTCAGGCTCGAAGGGCTGATTGTCCACAAAGCTGACGGCCTTTCATTGTTGTAAAAGAAAAGCCGACAGTTGAGAGGCCGACGGTTACAGAAAATCCTTTACTTGGCCACCATGCCCAATGATAGAGTCCTATAAGGAAAGGGCTCCGCAATCTACGCTCACATGGATTCCTATATGGAAAAGACTTCTGCTCCAAGGAAGAAAGGTCAACCCTCTACTACTATAAAAGCCCCAATACCCTCACAAATCAAGGTACGCACAATTAACCCCTCTCTAGCACTCTAGAGTTGAAACAAATCCTAACTTGACCTTCGGAGGGTATTTGGCCGGCACCACACCAGTGCTCTCTGTTAGGTCTTCTCATTTTTGTTGTGCAGGTGTAGTTCCGAGCGTACAAGCATTGTGCAACTCACTGGTGAGATTTTCGGCATCATCAAGTATCATTCTCTTATAATTTCAAAATTGATTTGAAATCTAAATTCAATGAAATTTTAAATTTTATATCTAATAAAACTTTTATATATTCTCGACTTTTCTTGGTGTAGTCAAACTTTATCAACGTAATTTAGGTATGTAATTCTCTTCTTTTTATTTTAAGTTTTTTTCATTTGCTTATTGAACAGAAAGACAATATGACGATTGTGAAATCCATGGTAAAATTATCTAACTGTGAATAGGAATATATATACCCAACAAGAACAACTAAAAAACTATTTGAATTAAACCCTTCGCTAATTTTTCTTTTACTTATACATTTTCATAATGTATATGAAAAATACTTATTTATTGCTAATATGCCCGTTTTTAAATTAAAGTTTTATTTTCTAATAATTTGTAAATTTGGTGCTCTCTATATAAATATATACTATGGTTAATGGTCTCATACTTCATATATATATTTTTGGTAGAAAAGGATCTCTCATAATTTATATTGATACTAATTTAATGCTTAGTATATTAATCTACATATACATCTTATTTTGTTAAATGCTGATATTAATTTGACGTTTTGTTTCATTTATATATTGACACATGTACGAATTTAATAATATATATATATATTTTTTTGGTAAAAGGGAAACTACATTAAACAAACAAACTAAGCAGGGAGAGAAGGATCAGAGATGGTCCTGTTAACAAACAAGCCATCTCTATCCGAGCTTAACAGCTCCAAGAGATCCACAGGCGGATCTTGATAAAACAAAAAGAACTCTCTTGAACAGTCCCTATACTAGCCAAACGGTCAGCACACGAATTAGCTTCACGATAACAATGCATGATCCGGACATGGGGATTTGGGAGATTAACTTCCTGCAATCATCAATGAGAGGCAAAACAGAAAGATTATTGTTTGTAGACCTGGTGAGGAGCTGAACAACAGCCATAGCATCAATTTGAACGTTAACTGCATTCAGCTGCATAGTTTTACAAAGCTTAAGTCCATCTCTAAGACCCCACAACTCTGCAACAAAACTATTCAAACACCCAAGCCTCCTAGAGAAACCCCCGAGCCACTCTCCTTGCTCGTTCCTGACCAATCCACCACAACCAGCTCTGCCCGAACTAGCTGATGCAGCACCATCAGTATTAAGGCAGTACCAACCAGCTTGAGGCTTCTCCCATCTGACACGAACCACCTTTCTGCTACCTGCAACTTTCGGAGACAGCCCACAATGCTGAAACTCTACTGCCTGAAACAAAGCATCCTTATGGACAGTAAGTATTTTTCATCTTTTATTGAATTGGTACTGTCAATATTTTTCATCTTTTATTAATCTTTTTTAGTTGCCATTGAAAAATACTTACTTTTATTAATCTTTTTACTTTTATTGAATTGCCACGTGAAAGTTAAGCAATGTGATTCATTCATCTTTTTTTCTTTATTAATCTTATACCATAGGTAACTCATTAAGCCAAAGCATATTTAAAATATGTATTCTTAGAAATAAGTAAATCTCTTTAATTGAAATCTTCTTTATTTCCAAAAAAAAAATATCTTTGTTTATTTATTTTTATTTTGCACTTGAAAATTAGAGATATAGACATTATATTTTTTATTTTTTATTTAGATGAAAATAAAATCCCATTTTTTTTTGTCAGTAGTTATAAATTTTTATTGTATTGCCATCAATGGAAAATAAACTTTTTTTATTTATTTTTTTATTATTGCTTGTATGTGTTTAGGCATGTTACATTGATGTTTATAATCTAAATTATATCAAATTGATTACATTTTATATATTTCATAAAATTTTTAAAACTATTAATTTGTGTACTCTGATTGTGTGATCTCTATATTATTTTAACCCAAAAAAAAAAAATGATTTTAGATATTTGAAAAATATTAGTTGTGCATACTTTGATTTGATAGATATTTTATAATTTATAAACTTTTTTTTGAAGAATATAATTTATAAACAGACTGGACGAAGAAAGAAATTATTTCGAGCTATATAAAGCCTAAATGTAAATATTTTTTGTTTTATTTTTTTAGAAGAATATTTTTGTTTTACATGACAAATAATATAGGTTAAATCAAATTTTCCATTTCCACCACTGCTCGTGGGGGTATGGTTTTTGGTTGTGCATAGCACAGCTATCAATTTTGTACCCTTTGTCTATATATTGTCTCAAAATTTGGGTTAACCTTGTCTGGTTCAGTTGTTTAGGATATGTTTATATTAATATTTTGGTCTGATTATGTTTTGCTAAGACATTTATAAATTTAATAATATAGATTTCTATCTATATAATAATATATAAAATGGAAATTGTTGAATTTTGGTTGACCTCATCTATTTAACCATGTTATTAATCCACATTAATGACATGATTAAGTCATGTTTTGCTCATTGTTAGATCTAATGACAATTAATAGTCCATAAAATGTGCAACTTTTTTTAAGTTGTATCAGGTGTAACTTGGACATATCTTATATATGTTTTAAAGTTCATCATATTTTTTGATAGATCAATATAATACCAAAAAAATTCAGAATAAATTAGATTTTATCTTCTCTAAAAAATTCCAATCTAATTAGATAAGTTATGAATATATCTTTTACAAATTCTTCAATTTGATTGATTTATTTATTAATAGTTATTAATTAAATGCATATATATATATATATATATATATATATATAACTATTAAGTCCAAGCTTTCTAGCTAGAAAGTACAAATGTTCCACATTGTGTCAGGAATTTTTCTAAATATTGCTTCAAATATTTGATACTATATTATCGTTTTAGTCTTAAATTAAAATTTTAAGAGGTGAATGATTCTCTTGCTCTAATTTGATACTGTGGATTATGGAAGATTTTTGTAATGAGCTTGACTCTTTTAAATTCCTTGGCTCAAGATAATGTACATATTATCATAATGTAATTATTATGTGCCAAATTTCACGTAGAAAAACTCTATCGACAATTGTGATGCCAAAAATAAAAACTAAAATCATTCCATAATGTATGAGTCCTATCAAAAGGTTGAATATTTTATTTTTCTTTCACCAAAGTTTGTTACTATTATCAAAGGGTTAATTTGGGTTCCTTGAGTTGAGTCTTACCCGTTTCTTAAAATGGTAATATGTCAATCACTTATTTTGTCCTACATTGTGCAGAGGGCAGTTGCCACACCCATTGTCCAAAACCTGTACAATTGAATATCTCACTTTGAGCGAGGCTTGCTCTAGTGGCTTTTAAAAATTTTCCCAAAAAAAGAAAAAAAAGAAAGAAAGTAAAAGATGGTATGATAATTGAAGTTTTTGTGAAAGACTTCAATTATTGTGGTGTGGTATTATTTGATTGTCTTATAAGTAGAATTATGGTTCAATTTCTCATTCCTAATTATAAATGTTGAGTTATGAAAAAAGAAAAAGAAAATATGACTCCAATATAGTGCTTGTGATTATTGGTGCTTGTTCGCTCAAAAACTATGATATGTGCAAAGATCATATCATTGGCATTCCAATCCAGAAACATGGTCTTATGTGCGACAAGCTGAACATTGACGTTCCACTAGTCATGGAGCCAGCCAAGTGGCCTGAGTGTTGCATCTACAGGGCTCCAAAGAGACTTCGCAAGATAAATAAAGAAGCCTATACTCCCAAGCTAATCTCAATCGGTCCTTTTCATCTCGGTGATCCTGAACTGAGGGAAATGGAAATGTTGAAGTGAGATACTTTAAGGAATTTTGTTATCGGATTAGGAAAAGCCAAAAGGAAATCGCAAGCATCATTGAAGAAAACGAAGTAGAGATTCGCCATTGTTACTCAGAAATCTTTGATATCAGCAGTGAAGATATCGTGAAGATGGTTCTATTGGATTCCACCTTTATTATTGAGCTTTTCTTGAGGAACAAAGAAAATTATAAAAACGACTATATAGTAAGTAATCCAATGTTGCACGACCATATACAAGAAGATTTGATATTACTTGAAAATCAGCTTCCATTCTTTATTCTCGAGGAGTTATATGAAATTTTTATCAAAGGACACAGTGAAAATTCCTCTTTTTTTGACTCTGCTTGCAACTATTTTTCTTCCTATATCAAAAAAATAGAGAAGAAGGAAGTAAAACATTTCACTGATTTGATCAGATATTCCTACTGCCCGATCAAACACAATACTATTGGAGGTTGTATACGTGATCTATGTACTGCAAAAAAACTCTTTGAGGCAGGAGTGATATTCAAATTGGGTGAAGAAGGAGGCGCACTTGACATAGAAATTGTGAAGTCGTTACCCACAAAAATATGTCCATGCTTCACTTGCTCATGGCTCTTAAATTGCTTACCGTGCTTGAAATGCTTTGGCTGCTTGGAACGTATGCAACCTTTGTTGAAGATCCCAAGGTTCGAGATAAATGATAGAACTGAAAGCCTTTTCCGAAATTGTAATACCTGGAAAAAAAAAAATTAAAAGGAAGGTTATTTAAGTAAATTTGTTTATGAGATCAATTTTATAATTAATATTTCTAAGGGTTTTTAGAAAATAAGGTTGAAACTCTAGCTATATATATAAGCTTATTATGTCAACGTTTATGGGGAGATATTTTGAGAGGTGAGATTACCCAAATTACTCCAGTAGAGAAGATTTGACTACACGATTGAGGTAAGAGTTTAAGAATTTCTTTCTTGTCAAATCTAAGTTTTATTTAGAATTAGAGTATATTTTATGTTTGTATTTTTGGCCAAGTGGAATTATCAAAAAAAATTCTATGAGTTTTACGGTGTAAGTGTAAACAGAGAAGGGTTGGAATTGGGCAATAAAAATCCCTTTTGCACTGCACGTCTTTCGCTGTAACATCTTAAATTTTGGTGCTTTGCTGGGCATGGAGTTGCTTTGGGCGCATATTACTTTTTGTGAATATTTATTATAAGAAACAGTGGACTATTGGTTAGACCACCATTAGTCCAATAGCCTTTTAGACTTTAGAGTCTATGGAGATAAGAGACAAAGGCTTTTTGGTTAGAAATTTTTACTCAGATTTACAGAGCATTCAAACCTTATGAATGCTTTGACTTTTTAGCCTAAATAATCGTGTGAGGAGAGAGTCTTATATTACACAGTGCTTGGGAATTTTTGCGTGAAACAAATAGAATTAATACAAATGATAGAGTGTGGAATATAGCCATAGAGAAACCGTAGAAGAGTTAATAGTGGAAAATTATTGGGTACTTTAGAAGTTTTTTCTTCTGGTCAAGTAACTTGCAAGTTACTTTTATTATTTTGATTATTGAGTAAATTGTGCTTATAAATTGTTAGGTGAGATCTTATAAGAATTTTAGAGAAAGTGTTAGGGAGAAGTTTTTTGTGGTGAGCTAGCTGAGGTAAGTAACCTTATCCTAATTGGTTTTATTTTGCGTATTTTAACTATTGAAAATTGTTTACAGTTGTTACAATTTTATTTTTATTGTATTACTGATTTCAAGTAAAGAATTATTACAAATATATCTGATTACTGAATATATGATGTATTTTATTTAATTGTTTTTAGCTATACTGATTCAAAGTAAAGAATAAAGAATTTTCACAAATATACATGAGCATTGAATATAAGATTTATTTTATTTAATTGTTTTTAGCTATATTGATTTAAAGTAAAGAATTATAGAAATATCACAAATAGATTTGAATATTGAATATATGATTATATATATGTGTATTTGAATAAGATATATTTTTGTTAGAAACTATGATTTCACATATATGATTATGAACAATTTGTCTATGAATTTATTCTGATACCCAAACCAATGGGGGTTATTCATTGGTACATTGATACCCAAACCAATAGGGGTCATTCATTGGTACACTGATACCCAGCCAATGGGGGTCATTCATTGGTATTCTGATACCCAAACCAATGGGGGTCATTCATTGGTACTCTGATATCCAACCAATGGGGGTTATTCATTGGTATTCTGATACCCAAACCAATGGGGGTCATTCATTGATACTCTGATGCCCAGTCACAGGGATATAGCGTGACCATAGTCATAAGATTGTTAAGAATATGAATTATGTTTGAATATTTGAACTATTTTAAGTCCTTAAAACTACATATGTGATTTTGGAAATGTTTAAGTATTTGAACCATTTTGAGTCATTAAAACTGCTTATGTATTTTTTTGGAACATATTGTAAGTTATAACTTTGATATATGGAAAACTGACTACTTTCTAAACCATCTGAGATATATTTGTCAGATTAAAGTATGTAATCTATTTGTAAATTATTATTTTAAGACTATGAAACTTTTTTAGTTATTTTTGAAAACTCATAGTATATTATAACTTTTGAAGACTCATATTTTATCTTATTACTTTACAGATCTATTGCTTGATAGAACTTATTAGAACTTTGGTTACTTATTGAGTTATCAACTCACCCCCCTTTTTCCCCTCTAGTTTCAGATTGTGAAGAATAGCAAGTTTTGGGAGTTTTGATGTTGTGTTGTGAGCAGGAAAAGAAGCTTTGAGATATTGGGATTTGGATAGTCTTCTAATAGTTTTATATTTATTGGCCGATTGGCATTATGTACATGAGGTTTGAATTTTGTTCCTATTAAATTATTGGAGATCTACTCATGAAGAATTTGTTGAGGTATTTTAGATTTATTTGATTTAAATTTTTGAGGATAAATTTTAGTTGTTAAGAATGCCTTGCACACTTGTAAGGTGCATACTTTATAAGCGTGCGGCAGTTGTCACGTGCTTATTTTGATAGTTGGGTTCGGGCGTGACAGAAACATCATTGCATTGGAGCAATGCCATTATCCAAGGGAAGCTTACGTATGCAATTATATGGTGCTATTGGATTATCTTATCAACACTAGAGAAGATGTGGATTTGCTCGTTGAAAAAAATATTATAGTTAATGAGATAGGCAGCAATAAAGCAGTTGCTACCATGGTAAACAAACTTGGTCTTGAAATTGTGGAAGAAAATTCATGCTACACTTATCTCGCTGAAGACCTTAAGAATCACTATGATCAATGCTGCAACCATAAAATAGGATACTTGAGAAATACCTATTTCCCCAATCTTTGGAAAGGCACTGCAACTGTTGTTGGTCTTATAGTCTTTGGATTTACTTTCTGCAGTACCATTAGACCTTATGTAACTCATCAAATAGAGTCAGTCGTCCATTGTGACCGAGCTTGTGATACTCTCGTTCCTAATAGGGTCTTCTATTCTTTATTTTGGCACTGGTTTTTTGAAACGTTGTTTCAGCATTCTAGAAAAGTTTGTAAGCCAATAATAATGATGTTCTATTTTCTGTTATTTCAGTTTACCATCGAATGCTATTAATAATATCATTGTTTCTTGTGCGGGTAATACACTTTTTTAGAGTTATTCCTACTCAGCACAACAGACTTACACTAATATTTTTCATATATAATATTATGCTGTATCTAACAAAATTTACAATATGGTTGTTGTTTCCTATTCTTGCAAAAACAATCTGATTGAACAAAGAAGAAATTAAAATAGCCAATGTATTGCTTGATTTCTGATTGGCTTGCATCCCAATCCTTTTTAATCCAATAGCTTAAAGAGAGAGTTTGTAGATGTCGTCCAGAGAGCATTGTTTTGATAGCTTTGTTATTCTACAAAAGTCAATTTAAAAAAAAAAAAAAAAAAATTATGAATAATAGTAACGCTGTAACAGCGAAAACGGATATGATAACTATAAGCTTTTATTTCCAAAACACAACAAGAGCAACCGGAAGCTCATGATGGAACTACGGACATGAAATTACATCAAGTACTAGTGGCCAGTTATCTTTTTAAATTCCTCATGTTCTCACAAAAATTATAAGGGAAAAATGCAAAAACTGTCAAATTAGTGGTTGTGATAGATGATCACACCAAAATATGGTATACCATCACATAGACAATAACCCACATGGTAAATGGTGTTACTTCCGGTGGCAGAGCCACTTGATGACCAAGGGAGGCCTGGGCTCCCCAAAATTTTTGATTTTTTTTTTTTGAAAATATCTTAAATAATTTGAAAATATTTAAATAACCTTATCATTTTGGCCCCCATACCTAATAATATACATATATTTAAGAAAGTCTAAAAATAAACATAATTTTCATTTAAATAAAATACAATCCATAAATACATGTCAACAAATTACAATAATTAAATATTCATCATCTTTAAAATGAACACATAGGTATTTTAACAATTATCTCAATAAATAAAAGGGAAAAAAATTGAGTTATGACGTATTGTATATTATTATTTTACATTTCATACACAAAAAAAAAAAAAAAAAGAATTTTATATATAACCCCCCCCCCCCCCCCCCCCAAAAATTCCTGACTCTGTCACTGGTTAGTTCATAGATGCAAGATTGATTCAGTAGAGAATAACCTAGTATTTAATAAGGTTGTAACTCTTGGGTAGATATATATGTTCATGCAGCTGTGTCTATTTCCGAGGGGTGCAAGCTTGTTTATAAATAGAGTCTATGGTCAATAGTGGTATCAGAGACTATGGCTGGTTTTGCATAGAGAGACTTTCCACCCATACCCCTTTTGCCCCTACATCCACCCAATTCACCAAAATTATGAGCCACATTTAATTACCAAAAAATATCTTGTCAGTAGGTTGGGCATAACCTTTTGGAAACAAAACTTTCCATTCACTCTAGGACCCAGCAAAACTAATCGGACTTAATTAGAACCACCTAGTTCTGATGGAGTTAGAGCATCAGCATCAGCAAATTCTAATTCTACTCTATTTTACCATTCTAAAACCTCACTTTATCATTATACTATACCATTTTATCATATTTCCTACATCCCAAAACTCTATTTTTATTAAAATATTATTTTTTAATCTTTCTTTATTATTTCTTTCTAACCGTAAATTTTTTTCAGCCTTGGTTTTCCTGGGCTTTCCAACAATATTTTTTTTTCCTCTCTTTCTCCCCTCAACCTTTAGCACCGGTTCAACACACACACACACACACACACACCGATCAACCTATCCAAACCCATCACCACACACACAGAGCCACACACACACTGCCCACTACCCACCAAAATCCCAAAAAATACCCAGCGGAACAGAGAGACTTGCCCAGAAAACGCATCGGAACAAAAATACCCAAAAAACCCATATTAAAAATACCCAGAAAACGCATTGGAACAAAAATACCCAGAAAACCCATATTAAAAATACCCAGAAATACCCAGAAAACGCCGATGATCAACCCAGAAAAACCCAAGCCACCACTGCCCACTGCCCACTGCCCACCAAAATCCCACCGGAACAAAAACCCATATTAAAAAAAAAAAAAAAAAAAAAAAACCCATCGGAAACCCAGAAGAACCAGCCAACCATGCGGTGACCCACGCCGTCTCACGCCAATCTCCACCAAACCCATCACTGTGATCCATGCCGATCTCGCCATGACCTCGCCGGACCCAAACACTGGCGATCTCGACGACCAACAACCCACTTCAGCCACTTCAGCCACAACCCACACACCGGACCCAACCACGACCAACGACCCAACCACCGGACCCAACCACGACCCACAACCCACTTCAGCCATACCCGCCTCTTCCTTTAAGAACCGGTCACAGCAAAAAAAAAAAAAAAAAACAACTGCCACAGTGAAGAGAGGAGAGAGCAGATGAGAAAGAGAGAAGCTAGAGAGAGAAGACAACAGAGAAAATGAGAGAGAGGAGAGAGAAAATCGCATCAGTTATATATAAAATATTATTATTATTTTTACAATACTGCTACAGTACAATTCCACTTTTGGAATTGTACTGTAGCAGTATTGTAAAAAAATTTACAATACCTGCTGATAGCATTTCCTGATGCACTCCGTTTTGGCCTCTGAAATGCTAAATATACCTTAGATATGGCATTAGCATTCTCCAATGCTAATGCTCTTATAGGATGACCCTAATTATGTGAAAATTTATCTTATATGCATGTTCACGAATACGTGGGCCTCACAGGCAGAGGACACACGTGCTTGTTTATCCTAATTGTAACTTATTGTTAGGATTTTAGACCATATTTGAGTCAGATTCAATCAAATCTCTAGCCAATTAATTAAGGTGATTAATTGTGCAATTAAATTTGATTTAAAAAAAACATCGCACAAGCACAAATTACATGAACACTAAGAATGATGACCTAGAAGCCCTTTTGAAACTAAGGTTTCAAAGTAAAAAATTTGGGGAGATTTTAACCTAAAAAATCCTTAAGGCAACATTTCACTAATATGATGAAAATTTGTACAATAGACTTAACCCTAAATCTACTACTACCTTATGCAGTTCCGAATCCACGGACTCTTTTACTGTGAAATTGTTGCACACAAAGGCTCTAGTTTGTGACTTTCAAAATTCCACTCAAAGGTTTAGATCATCAGTTGTGGTTGATTTGATGCAACAACTTTACTCGATAGCCAGATCTGTTGTTTTCATAAGGTCTATAGTTGTAGCTTCAAAAGGGTTTGGAAAAACTACAAAGCACTGCCCTTTTGAATGTGTAAAAATGTGTTATAGGATTTGTATTTACATATCCTTAAGATCCATCAAAACCCTAGATCTGATGGCTAAGAAAGAAAGTGAGAGTTCAGATCTGCATGTGTTAGGAACCCGGTGGTTCTTAATGGAGATGGGTAGGAATTGTAGGGGAATTGACTTAATTCAAGTTAGCCACCCTCCATAGAAAAACAAAAGATTAAGAGAGAGATGTTATAACGGCCCAGCCCAAAAAAGAAAAAAGAAAAAAGAAGAAGCTATGGTTAGATTTTTAGTTACTTTCACACGTGCTCACCTACCCCACTCACTTCCCCACCACACAAATATCATCTCACACTCTCACTCTCTTGGCCGGTCAACAAGGTCCTTTATGCTTGATTTCTTTTTCATTTTCTCACCAAAATACAAACACTCATCTCACAGTCTGTCATCCTCCCACCGGTGTACCTCCTTTCGCACCATCTCCACCATCTTTTAACGATAAGATCACTGGAAAACTATTTAGGAATCTCTAAGGCATCTTCAACCCTTTTATTTAAGGTAAAATTTCTAATATTTTTGGTGGGTTTATAAGTTTTTGCTAGAGGTTTTCTTTATCTAAGCTTTGATAATGATACCCATGTGATTTATGAGTTTTGGAAGTGAAATTCATGCATTTATATATATGGGTTTTGTGTTGGTGGAATTATTTGATGAGTGGGTTTATAGTTTTTACAATGGTGGTTGTCTAAGTGGTGAAGATTTGGGGGTTTTGGCTTTTTAATGTGAAATAAATGGTAAATATAATTTTATTGAGTTTATTTGGAGTTAGTTAAAGATTTAAATTGTTAGTCTTGGAAGATATTGCTATATATGTTGTTCCATGGGTCTCTTGAAAATGGTTTTCATATATGGTGGAAGAAATTCATAAAGTGCTAGGATCTCTTATGGTAAAGGAGAGGCTTTGAATGACATGATTATAAATTGGAGTCTAAGCCTTGTAAATGAAATTGTTGAGAAACTTTGAAACTGAAATACATTATTCGTGAGGTTAAGTACTTAGGCTTGCCTAATTAATTTCTTATCTAGCGACTTATAATTCATAGCTAGATACAATGTCAATCCTTATGCTTATCATGATAGGGTTGTTTGGTAATGTTTAGGTACTAGCTAATCTCCTTTGGAGTTTGGAGGATTAGGCTTTTGGTGGGTTGTGAGGTAAGTAGCTTTTTAATGGGATTTTTGGAAAAATAATCATGTTGCATAAACGTTGTTTTTGGGTTAAACATGTTTTGGAAAATTATTTGTGGAACTATGTTTTCTTAAAGAGTATTGTGTTGTGACCCTATTATATATGACTATTTATGAAAAGTGCATCATATTTGGTAATGCATATGGGGAAATGCATGATTTGCTAGCTTGGAAAAGATAAGCATCTTTTATAAAATTCTTGGGAATGGATTTCATGGATTTATTGCATTATTTGCAAATTCTAAAGATGCTTTATCTTAGCTTGTAATATTTGGAAAATTTATGCAAAGTACCTATGCCAAGAAATGGTTTTAAGGACCTTGAGAATATTATGGATATTTGGTTATTGAAATATTTTATGAAAATACTTGGAAGTGAACTGTATATTTCAAATACATTAACTTATGAGCTTTTGATGTGGATTTGTCATTGTGCCATGATATTGGTGATTACCCCATCTATGTGACGACCTTGTCTATGTGATGACCCCGTCTATGTGACGACCCGTCTGTGTGACGACCCTGTCTGTGTGATGACCCCATCTATGTGATGACCTTGTCATGTGACCTTGGGTGAGGTTTCTGGTTTTGAAATGGTATTGGATATACTTATGGCTCACACTGACTAATATATACTTATGGCTCACACTAACCCCGTCTATGTAGTTTCATAGTTACTTTGGGAAGCTTAGTGCTACAATATATCTATCATTCTTGTCATGATATTAAGGAAATTTAATTTGCAGAATTCAAATGGAAATCCCAAAAATTATAGCATGTTTGTAAAATGCTCATTATCATGATTTTGCATTTCTCCCACCTCCCATTAATTATGCTACTTACTGGGCTTTGTCTCATTCCATTATTTTACAAACTTTTTAGAGTAGGCAACAATCATTTTGAGGCAGCTTTTTGGAGGCTAGCAGTAGATAGACTAACTACTAATGGAGGCTGAAATTTTATAATGGAGATATTTAGATGATGTAGACCATAGAGTAGACTTGACTCATTCTTTTGTATATTACAGTAGTTATGACTTTATTTCCACTGATGGGACAAGTTATTAATATGTAATTGTATTTATTCAAACCTCCATTTTTTTGTGGCCAATGGTTCTTGTAATTATTGCATAGATCTCTGACTTACTTTGAGAGTGTATTTAATGGAATTATTATGACTGTTCTTGATGTTGGTACTTGATATGATTTATTTGGATTGAATTGTCAAAAAGGAAAAATCTATAGGTACTTTTGAGATGTCTTTCTCATGCTTTAGACCCTTTTGGGTTTGGGACGTGACAGATGTACTAATGCACTAAGCAATTGGTTTATTCTTCAATACTTGAAATGTGATTACAAGTAGATATTTATAGAATCATAAAACTAGTCTATTGGCCTGTGTGCATTAATAATTCCAACATGTTAAATATGATTAACATGCTTGGAATTTTAACTAACTAACTAAATCCCAATAGAAAAATTATTATCTCTATGCTTATAGCATTCCTAACATTTTCCTCATCTTCAAAACACCTTTCCCAAGGTGTTGTTATTGAGTGACACCTTCATAAGGGGGAACCGACCACTAATCCAATATGCCAAAGCAACTTGACCATTGAACATATCAAATATTTCCAAGCATTTAACCATGGCCCAAAATAGAGTAGCATAATTTGATAAGCCAGCAGACTTACTACCAGCACTCATTGAAAATCCACATCTTGTTTCAGTATTGTCCTCCGCATCAAACAATGAGTTGTAGCAACAGCCAATGTGAACAGTAGTGTTAACTTCTTTGCATTCCAATTGCAAAGCACATGTAGATTCACAGTAATAATATTGCTGCGTTGACCCTGTAAAATTTTCATTGCATTGCCACTTTTTTTTTCCTTATGTTGATAATATTGTGAATAACGTTGTTTCTAAAGACAAATCTTGATGCCCTTCCATGTGTTCTAGCCTAAGGAAACCAAGACTTCCTTCATTAGCAAGATACATTCCATTATATGGAAAAGCAATGCTAGCATTGGAACCTTGGCACTTCCCACTGTTGCCACCAAGAACACATTTTTGTGTATTTATAGAACCATAAAACTATTCTATTGGTCCCTATGGCATTATCCTAATGGTCCTATTACCATGAATCTTGATCGGTCGAGATAAGTGAGACTTTTCTGTACTTATCTTTCATTACTTTCTTAAGTCTTCAATTGTGTAGAACTTCATTTGTCTTGTTTCTGAATATTTTAAAACTAAACACTAGACAAAAACTTAGTTCTAAAGGTTACAATTTATTCATGGTTGCCAACCTAAAAATATAGACTTTACACTTACAACAAGAGAGAGCCAGTACTGTGATTGAACTTATAACTGATGATCCATGGACATACTTTAAAGAAGGCTAGCTTGCCCTTAGGTGGATCCAATTACAACACTTAGGTTTTGCTCCTTATTTGTTTGGAGAAAAGTATTGATGTGGTACTTTTGTTAGGAGGATTTAGGCCCAACTATAGTTCCTCCCACAATGGAGATCGTAAATTAGGTTTGCTAATGGAAAATGTTAGGACCACAACTTTTGCCACAACTTGCTCACGTAACAAGTCATGAGTGGCGGAGTTCTCCAACACTACTTAAGACTTGCCACTTGAGCGAGTTGTAGTAGAAATTGTGATCCTAGCATTACTCTTTGCTAATAGCGAAATACACCTAGGCCTAACAAACTTCCTAGACCCCATTTGATTTGGGTTTTGTGCATCTCTACCAGCCGACTAGATGCAACTTCCTTTAACTATAAGAAAAGAGTCTACTAGCGAGAGTAAAATGCCCTCGCAAAAGAGATTTTGCGAGGGCATCGAAGACCGTCGTATTTGCTCTTGTTACCAAAAGAGATTTTGTAACCATACCTTCACAGATATATAATTTACGAGGGCAATCCACTGTCGTTATTGAACAAATCCGCTCTTACAAATATATTACCAAACGATGAGAAAAGTCGACGACTTATTTTTAGCGAGGGGAAGCAATCGTCATTAACAACTATTTGTGAGGACCTTCATACCCTCACAATTAATTATTTGCAAATTCCAAATTGATGACATACTTTTTAGAGACAAATAGTGTTGTCGCTAAAATTTATCTGTGAGGGCTTTTAATCCCTCGCAATTAGTTAGAAATAATAGTGATGACGTTAAGCTATCACTTAAAACGTTTTTGCAAGGGGTTAAGTGGCGTCGCTATTCTAAAAATTGTGAGGGACTTTGTCGTCACTATAAAGTTATTTATGACCAAATTTTTATGTCATTAGTGATAATATTTTATATAATATTTTAAATATTTTATTATTTATTTATTTTTAAGTTATTTTATATCATTTTTGTTTAACTATCTTGTTACAATAGTACAACGATTACTAAAAATTGATCCATCGAAACATAAAAATTCTTATAAGTTCAAACTTTAAAATATAGAATATACAAAGAAATCCTGCAATTAAACCATGACATAAAAAATATTGTTTTAAACTTAAACAACTAGAATTATGACAAGATCTATATTAGTTTTCCTCTAAGTCACCCTCAAAGTTGTTTTCGACCTCCATGTTATTGTTTGAGTTGTCATCTTCATCTCTGCTAGTACCATAAATGCATTAAACATGAGTTAAAATGAAATAATTAAAGTGAATTTGTATTTGTATCAATGCTTCAATAAATAAGTACACATATTACTATATCAAATATAATCATATAATATATCATAAACAACAATAATAACTTCTTCTTTTTAATTTAACAATAATAATAACTTAATTTGATTACTTAAACCACTATCAAAATTAAATATAAATTAAAATAATATAACAATTGTGAAAAATGTAAACCACAAATAATGGTTAGAGAGAGTGCAAGAGAGATAGAGAGAATTTATGGCATGTATTTCATTTGTACTCACTCATGTATTTCATTTATACTCACCTCCCATTCTCCATCCATCCATTTATCTACCATCTTTTTCCAAAAGGACGTAGGAATGAAGGAAGGACCATTCTTGTAACAATCTTCTTTCTTTATGTACTTCTTAAAAATAGGATTTTTAATGTGAAACATCCAATCAGAATAGTGGTGTTTAACATATTCCACAAATGCCTTTTTCACTTCCCTGTCTGGTTGCTTATGCTTAAAATATTGAGCTATATAGCAAGCATATAGAGTTTCAAGCTCAGATCTTGGGTATTCAGTAAAAGTCGTCCAAGCTCCATTTAGTTTTTGGTGAAAAAGAATAGTAATCTCTCGAGTAGCTTTTGGTGTGATGATTCTGCCTTTACTTTTACCTTCCCTTGCCATGTCTACCTTTTTTTTTTTATAAGCCCTTGCCACGTCTACCTACTATTAGTTAGTATTAATATGATGAAAGTATAATATAAATATGTATATTGCCAATACGATTGTGTTAAAGACATGATCCACTAGTAAAAGATGATACTAGACCTCATCCCGATACTTGTTGCTACAATCAACACACAAATAATTGGTTTTCATATCTTTATTTATTGAATATTTAAATGCATACTCAAGAAAATTTTCAACCCCATTAATATACTTTGTGCACTATCTAGTAGAATGATGCATACAAAATTCATCAATTGACATTTTATCCACTCCATATAAAGCATCATATTAATCATAACTAACAACAATAATGGTTGCCAAAACATATATAATTATGCACTCTTAAAAATAACTAGCAAATTAACATTGGGTCCTATACATAGACATCTTTTAGTATTTTCAAATTTTCTTTTAGTATTTTTTTTTTTTTTTTTACTATCCCATCTAGGTGAGCTTCATGGGCTGAGATGGTTGGCTTCATATTGTCACATCTTTTAATCTTACCTTTTTTTTAATGAATAACTAATCATGCATAGGCTAATAAATAATAATTTAATAATATAAAAATTACTCAAGAATTGCACCAACATTCATTCATAGCTAAATTAAGTATAATTAACAATTTTTTCAGAACTAAATACATGCTCATCATCCTATCACATTGATAAATTGAAACAGAATTTTCAATTGACAACTATAAAAGGTGCAAACTAATTAATATTGATCTTTATTGTGTACGTCATGAATCATTGATAATTCATAGCCACCAAAAAAACGAAAGACACGTTGATCTGATTTGTACCCCAATAAAAGTCATGGATGAGATTCAAATGAAAACAAGAACATGAAATTTTTAACATTTTATATAAAGTAATGTAAGCAAAACTACAATGTGTTCCATGGATTAAAATAAAAAAAGAGTTCAACAAGAAAATACTGTCATCAAGCTTACGTTTTCCAGGAAATATTTTTCCCCTGTATCTGAAAGCTTATTCAAAGATCCATATATAGAACCCATTAAAAATAAAATAGGCAAAAATACACTTTTCGTCCCTACATTTTGGGTCAATTCCCATTTTGGTCCCAAAATTAATTTCTTTGCAAATTTCATCCCTAAAAAAAGAAAATTGTTTTAAAAATGGTCCCTACAATCAACCCACTAACAGAAACCTCCTACGTGACAGATGGAGTGCCCTACTTGCTGACGTGGTGCTAACATGGTCATTAAAATATTATTAGAAAAGATTACTTGGCATTTTTTAAATGCCACGTCAGCATTTTAATTTTTTTAAAAGCCATGAAAAAAATTTAAACAAAAAATAATTTAAAAAAAAAAAAAAAAAGCCTTAAATCTAATTTAATCATTTTTTTTAACTTTTCATTATTTTTTCTTAAGAACATAACAGTTTGTTCTTCATGTTCTTCCCAAATCCAAGAAACAAACCCATCAACCAAATCCAATCTCCATCAATGCCAGGAAAGCAAGAAATAAATCCAACAAACCAACCAATCTCTAACAAACCCATAAACCCATAAACTCATAAATTTTACATTCAAATTATCAAATTCCTATTCCAAATTCATCTTGATCATGAACCCTGAATATTCAATCCCAACAACAACCCAGAAAATTCAATCCCAAGAACAAAAGAATAGAAACCCACCATCTCCCTCGTCAACCCAATCATATGGGTTTGAGAGCCACTACTTGGGGTGGCGGCATTGGTGAACGGTTGAGGTAAGGGATTTGGTCATGGCTGAGATCGGGCTAGATCACAACCCAAACCAAAATCATCAGCGGACCCAACCACTGATCCGTGTTCACAACACCCATTAATTCGAGTTCACCAAAACCACTAAGCGGCGGTGCTCTTCTTCACCGAGAGGCGGCGCTCTTCTTCACCAGACCCACTTCTCCAAGCCCTCACTACTCACATTCTTCAATCAACCCCACCAAATCATCACCAACATCAACATCATCCCCATCATCCCCATCACGATCCATACTCTCATCAATCTATGAAACTCAACCCACACAAACTCCATCCTCAGAACCAACACCAACATCATCAAAAATTCCAAGAAATCCCATGATCAAACCAAATACGGTTTGATCGTGGGATGGGTTTTGTGGGTCTTCAATTTAAAGGGTTATGGGTTCTCTTGATCTTGATTTTGATTTTGAGTGGTCATGCTGTTTGGCTCTTGAGACCGAGAGAGGTGTTCAGTGTGTGTGAGAGAGTGAGAGATGAGAACACGATGGAGCTTGAGCTTCAATCTTTACAGATTAAAAAAGTAAATTTTTTTTTTGTTTGTTTTTCATTTTTTTAATTAAAATTAAAATTGAGAAATCTGGCTTTTTATTTTTAATAATTTAAAAATTAAAATTAAAATTGAGAAAACTAATGTGGCGCTGACGTGGTATTTAAAAATGCCAAATAATTATTTTTAATAATATTTTAATGGTCACGTCAGTGCCACGTCAGCAAGAAAGGCATTCTGTCTGCCACGTAGTAGGTTTCCGAGAGTGGGTTGACGGCAGTGACCTTTTAAAAAACGATTTTCTTTTTTTAGGGATGAAATTTGCAAAGAAATCAATTTTGAGACCAAAATGGGAATTGACCTAAAATGTAGGGACGAAAAGTGCATTTTCGCCAATAAAATATAAACCATAAATTAGATATTGAAAAAAAAATAAAAAATACTCACTCTAGCTAGCCAAAATGATCCATAACCTCACACAAGAATATTAAATGAAAATGCAGAAATCGTTAATAAGAGAAAGAGAAATACCTCATAAACAAATGGTAAGTTTGAGAAATTTTAGGATTTAGCAGAGAGTGGTAACTTAAGTTACAAAATGTGTAGAAGATAATCTAGAAATAAGGGGGATTATGTGTTGATACCATATTTTGTCCGCCCTCGATTTGCGTGCTAGACCCCGAAAAATCCAAAAATATTATTTTCTCCCCATGGGGCTGCGAGAACATCCAGAATGACGTGGCACAACCTGTTCGGACACCAGAGCACTCCAAAGTGCCTTTTTCACCTAAAATGACCAAAATGCCCCTGGTCAATCTAGGGTTTACCGAAGGTCAAATAAGGTCAAAATCTACACAAAATAACACCTTTCATAGTTTTTCATCAAACCCGAGCTTCTCAGAGTTTTTTAGCCACTTTGACCAAGTTTGACCCGAAGTTGACTCTAGATGGGCCCAAAGACCCTAATTTTGATTTGGCCGTTGGAACGGGTTGAAACCAACGTCATTGCGAAGATTATCAAATTCTCATTCCAACGACTATTCATGGGTTGAAATCGGAGTTAGAATGACCGAGATATCATGAAAATCAGGTTAACGCACCAATTGATGCATCGCTAAATTCTCGGAGTCATAACTTTTGATCCAATCGCTGAATTTTTAAGTTCCATACCTTTTTAGAAACTAAAAATCAAGATATTTCTAGGGGTGCCCAGATCCACACATTTTTCCTTGTAAAGCGTGTCGGGGCTATAAATAGCCCCAGACACCTTTCAGACTAGGGAGGAAGACATTTTTTTTTTATTTTCTACTCTTTGCCCAGCTTCTCTACATGTTTTTTCTCTCTTCCAAATACCAAAAACACACAAAAAACACCCAAAAACACATCAAAGCTTCTCGATTCTCCTCTCTTCACCAGAAGCACAAGGTATTGTTCTTATACCCAATCTTCCTTTCCTTGGTTCTACACTTTGGATTTGGGGTTTATAGGTGTGGATGTGGCTTTTCTAGCTATCATCCACACCTCTAACCTCCTAAATCTTTTTCTAGTATTTATTTTGCTTTTATGCCTTAATAACATGATTTATTGCTTTCTTTAGCATGTTTCATGCTTGATTTGTGCTTCTAGCTTAGATTTTCTTGGTTGTTATGTCTTATGCCATGTTCCATATTTAGATCTAGTTTTTCACACGTTTATATGTTTATATCTACATGCTTAGGGTTTTTATGTCATGCTTCCCTTTGTTTCGTTCCTCTTTTTTGCTTTATGTTGATGTTAGGGTTATATGTTCACATGCTTGTCATGCGTTGCTTGGATCTATGTGTTTACGTGCTTTATGCCATGCTTTATGCTTAGACCCGTGTCTGTACATGTATATATGCATGGATTCATGTTCCACCATGTCTATGTGCTAATTTTCTATATGTTTATGCACACGTTTCTATGCCTATATGTCTAGATCTAGGTTTCCACATGCTTGTGTGCTTGGGTCTATGTTCTCTACATGCTTTATGTGCTTGTGCGCTTCATGCCATGTTTGTGTGCCTAGACCTAGCTATGTTTGCCATGCCATGTGCTATTGTAGCCCTTTTTTCGCTTTATCTTTCTTTCTTTTGTTTTGGCCTAATGGTTAGGTCCTGATCTAGACCCTATGGTCTTTGTCATCATCCATACACCTTGGCCCATATCAAAGGATTTGGATTACCCTATTTACATGTCTATGCTTGCTTGCTTCTATGCTTTACGCTTGTGTTAGCCTCTCTTGTTCTAGGCTTTACCACGCTTGATGCCCTTAGCGAGTTTGTGGTTGTGTGGCTACATCCGAAGACCACGAAGCCTTCTCTGGATGTAACCATTTGGAATACATTGCCACAATGCCGGTTGCTTTGTGCATACCTTTCCTCCTTTTCACTTCATGCGATGATATGCTTGCCATGCTTGTTCATGCCACCCGTTGGCTTTATATGCATTTTTACATGCTTGCTTACATGTTCATGCATGAGTCTTGCTTGCTAGTGTGTCGTCCATGCTTCAACACAAATGAAGTTATGGACATTCGATCCAAACCTACATTTGTCCCTTGCGGACACCACCCTTTGCTTGTTTGCCTTTTTACTTGTTTGTTTGCTGTCTTGCTTGTTTGCCTACTCGCTTGTTTGCTCGCATCCTTGTACCTATGTTTACCATGTCTATCGCGCTTATCTACTTTATGCCTCTTTATATGTACTTTGCATCTTTTCCTTCCATTGCTTGTCTACTGGCTACTTGTCTTTACCTTTGCATGTACATACATGGAGCGAGGATACTTAGAGCTAGGGCACAGTCTTCTAGGCGTAAGCAAAAAGGGTGCAGACACGAGCATGTGGTTGAGCCAAGCAGCAGCAGTCAGTAGGTTTAGGAGACCAGTTTTTCCCATTTGATTATGTACTCTTTAAAACCCCTATCTTCCTCCTCCCTTTCTCTCTTAGATGGTTTGTATTAGGTATATCATGATTTGTACCATTCTTCCTCATCTCTAAAGTATGGCGACCCCTGTTTACTTTCCTATGCCTATATTTTGGGCCATACTCTAGGGGTATAGGCATTTACTTTCCCGCTTTGTGTGCTTGCATTGTGTATGGTGTATGTATATATATACTTGCTTGTCCCCTTTCGGTGTGATCGTCACAGTCCGTGTCACCTAAGGCAAGTGATGCCTAATTTCCGCCGCAAAAGTAAGGCGACATGTTGCCGGATTTTCACCGTGGAAATCTGGTACTTTGCCCGGGTGCCTTAGGAAAGCATAGATTGGGACCACTCCCATTCAAAAGCCAAACCTCAACGCCCTCATGTATGCAAAGCCCCGAAAGCCGATGCCGAAATCATGTTTTTACTGCCAATCTCCGAAAATTAAGGTTTTATCAAAACAAAGGACTATCCTTAGACAGACGTTGTGGGGTGCCTAACACCTTCCCCACACGTAACCAAACTTCCAGACCTACGAATCAAGATTTTATGCCATCCATATTAGATTAGAAAAAATGCTCTTTTTCTTAACCTAGGATTGGTAATAAAATTAACTAGAAACAGATGACCAATCACACCTTAGAAAAACCCAATGATTGGTGGCGACTGCACTCACCTTTGTTAATCCCTTAAAATTTGGCCCAGATTCCTGCCATAAAGCCAAAGGTAGACCTACCTTCCTCCATTAAGAGAGAGAGAGAGCACCTGAAGCTCTGTGCAAACACAACAACACCATACATCGAGAGGGGCCTTCCAACAGGGCCCTACGTGCGTGTGAGCTGTTGCTACGACAGAGGGTCGAATGAAGGCCCACAACGGCAGTTTTCTACCCTGATCGAGGCCGGGCATCGACATTATGGTTTTAGGGATAAGCATTAAATATTTAAATTACATGGAAATTTTTTTTAAAAAAAGAGTAAGCTATAAACATTTTAACGAAAAGATAAATAGATAGTAAGAATAATTGCTAAAAACTCTCAAAGCTTTTTTTATTAATCACTAAGAGCATCTCCGCTAGACTAGCCAAAGTCATTTTTGGGAGAGCAAACCCAAAAAATCAACTCCTTTCCTCTTTGTTCACTCTCTTCCTTCTCAACCAAACTCATTTCTCTCTCTCAGGTGTAACATAACACAATCAAAACACAAACACAATCTAAAATTAGAAAAAATTTAATTAGAACAACAAATCTAAAATCAGAACAACAACAATAGATCAAGAACAGGGAAAAAGACAAATTTAATTAGAACAACAAATCTAAAACCAAAACAAAAAACAATAGATATGCCCAGTTTTGGGAATAGATGCATACATATTTTTATTATATTAAGGTAAAGATATCATTTGTCTTTCTCAAAAAAAAAAGAAAAAGAAAAAAAAAAGAAAAAGATATCATTTGCCTCATGATATATAAATTGGCAATTGTAGATGTACACGAGTTAAATTTTGCCAAAGGAATAGATATACAACATGTTTATTTAGAAGGGGACTATCTTTCAAAATAATTTATGGTTTGAAGTATTTAAAGTCAATCTTATTTATACTTTTTTTAAGAAGAAATCTTATTTATATATTTTTTTATGAGAGAGTTTCAATCTTATTTATACTCGACTTAAATAAAAAGATTTAAATACTTGGTAAAATCATTAATCCAAGATTTTAATCACAAAAGGATGTAAAGTCCAAAATTTATTGATGACATTATTAGTAGTTGCACACACTATGTAACAAGTTTTTGACTTCCAATATAAGTCATTGTACTACTATTTTTTATGTTCCTATAATCAAAACTTGCTATGTATTTATTTAACTTTCTTTATAAAATAACTAAAGATTTTAATGGAAAAAAAATCAAATATATGGCATATCATGATTGGTGAAATTAACTTTAGTTTGTTTATTTTTCTCAAAATAATAATAATAATAATAATAAAATAAAAAAACAACTTTAATTGACATGTCATGTTTTACTATTTCTCCTAATGTTATTTTCGGTCTTCCTCAACCTTTTTTTGAATGCTCAACTTGAATCAACTCACTCTTTTTTACTAGTGCATAAGCTACCCAAGTATGAACATGATCAAAGAATCTCAATTCACTCTCCCTCTTTTTTTCATCACTAGGGGTTTGACCATATTCAAGACTTAATTTTGATTGTCCCTTTAAAGTGTGTGCAACATAGATTAAACAAGACACTTGTCCAATCTTGAGGACATATGTCCCAGGATATCATACACGCATTTAGAATAATACATGTGCTTAGATATAAATGGTTTTGATTTTAGAGGGGGAAAATGTCCTTATTTTAAATTCTTTAAATTCCATATCCCAATCACGTTTTAAGGTGGGGGAGTCCTAATCATTGCAATGGGGTTTTTTTAAAAATGGAAAACCTTTGAATTGAATTTAAAACAAAATTTTGAAGGAAGTACTTTGGGTTAACTTCCCTATGAAAAGATTATGATCGATAAACTTCAACAACCTAATTATGAATGTTTAAATTTCTTTTTTGTGATAGCTAACATGTCAATTTGTAATCCTATAGTAAATTTGTGTTATCCTTAGTATCACTAATGATAATAAAAAGGTAAACAACCATTATATATATATATATAGACACACACACATACACATATATACATACATACATATACACATATACACACATATACACATATACACACATATAATTTTATAAAATTTCAAGCCTTTTATAATAGGGGACAATGCCTTTTTTCTTAGGAGTAAAATTTTGAACCTTTAGTGGTGGGGGCATTAGGCGTAGGCCTTAGCCTAGCCCTGCAGGGGCATGAGTCTAGAATTTGACAATTTTGAAAATGGCACCAAATTCAAAGTCCAACCATTGGATGGGAAGAGCATGGCAGAGTATAGGTATTGGTGGAATTAGGGTGTGATTGGATGGTTTGATTGTGAGAGCAGATCGATCAAAGTATGGGTACACGACATGTAACCATCATGCGCCAATTTAGATTCCAATTCTAACCGTTGGATTTGCATAGCATGGTAAAATATTAGTATTGATGAAATTTAAGCTCAATTGAACAGCCAAATCGAGCTCAAATTAAACCATTTTTACATAAAAGCAAACCCATAATTTGTTTTAATATTTAATAGCTGAACTATATTGTTATTTTATAGTATTTGATATAGCTCACTGTAGAAATTTCATATTGTTCTTTTAACATGTGACATATAATCTTTTTTATTATCTAATTTTGGGGAGCTATTCAATTTATGGATTGTATCTAATTTATTTCATTAATTAACCTATGTATTTCATATACATACTCCTATTTATTATTGTTTATTATAAAAAATTATAATTGTTTAAACTTTAAAACTTATAAACTTCAAACCACATGCCGCTACATATATTCTAAAATTTAAAATTAAAAAAAAAAAAAAATTCTTATAACCCTTGGAACACTATTCCCCTTTCCCTCTAAATTTTTTCACTTTTCCCTCTAACACTCCCAACTCACGCCAATTGACAACATGCAACTGCGCCGCAAGACCCACCCAAAAAAAAAAAAGAAAAAAAAAAAAAAGCGACTACAGATCCAAGACAATTGAAAAAAAGAATGCCTAACTTTCTAAGTGAGACTTGGGAGTGTGAGAGGCCGGGCAGCGGCAGCAGAGCAATAGCATAAGCAGAAAATAGACCTGAAATTGGAACCCCACAGGTCTCTCAAAATTATTTTTTTTTTTAAAAACAACTATCCTGATTAATATGAATTTATTTAACATATTATTGGAGCTTTTCGCATTGGATTTAGAAATTTTATTTAAACTTTTGGATCAAATTATCTACACATTGATTGAGAAGAGAAGCCATGCGCAGAGCAATGCATACTTTGATTGTTCATCACCTAACTTATGTTGTTGATATTTTTTTAAATAGTTTTAATCTGCAATCATATTGAAAACGTTCCTAACCAACCAGCCCCTTCCTTCGTAGAGTCGTGTATTGTAAGTGGTCCTGATTACAATTCGGTAGATGAGGAAGATTACGATTCTAATTTGCCCCAAATTTTGAAATATAATTTGATGAAATGCAGATCTTCACTGACGCTGGTCAGTATGTGATCTGATTTGGGAGTTCTGATCCTGGCTCCAAGACTCCATAATAACATGTATTTCTTTCAAAGAGAGCATTTATGAGGTATAGTCTGCTGCAGAAGTGTAATAATATGTTTCTTCATTAATCTAGTATGAGTGATATAACGTTCAGTATTCTAGTTTTTTAGCAGTACTGTTTCTCATTTTTTGGGGTACTATAGCAGTGTTATTGTTGCTTCTCTCTATATTTATTTCGAGTTCAAATATTGCTCTGCTGTGCTGTGCTCTCATTTGCTTACATTGTGCAGTCAGTGCTCTTCAAGATCTATACAGGTCCCTAAACAACCCCCAGTACTGAAGGGATGGAGAGTGGATGGTGGGGATCCCTGTGAGGAGTCATGGTCTGATTCATCTGTTATACCTGTAATCCACTTAGCTAACTTATTTTTTCTACAAACAATGCCACATTGCCATAAAAAGCCGAAAACGTTACCCTTCTATGGTCTGTACTAATTTTATGCAGTAAAATTCAATGACTAAACCTCACTCGGTGGATTGGAGGCCAGCTTAATAACCTGCAGGCTGCATCATTTGAAGCACCTGTAACTGAAACTGTCTTGTTATATTTAGCTCTTATTGAAATAGTACCTGTACTATTTATTTAATTCTTTTTTCTGGTGTCTTCTTTAAGGATGATAGCTACAATAACATTCAAGGTGAAATTCCATATAGCTTACCCCACAATGCCACAAATATGTAAGATGCCTATTTTGTAAATTGTGATTCTTACATGCTTAATTTTTTTCCTTTCATGTTTTTGGTGATTCTTCTAAATTTTCGTGAATGCAGAAATGTGGCATACAACTATGGAGCCAAAATATTCCCCACTCTTTACTGATCTTGAAATATCTCCGACATCTATGAGTTACTTCTCCACCCAAGTGCCTATTTATTGAATTGCTTTTGTTTTTTGGTTATTCAGTCAGAAACTCTTGATTTTTTTTTTTTTCTTTTAGAAATCTCAGCCACAATTTGTTGTCGGAACCAATTGGCAATGTTTTTACTGGCTTACAGAATCTCAGAGAGATGTATATGTTCTTCACCTGATCCTCATATTTTCTTTTCCCTGACGTTTGAAGTGAAAAGAAGGTAATGCAAAGTACAACATTCCATGAAATATAAACAAGTTCTAGTATAACTGAACTTATGGTTTCTGTTTATGAACAATTCTGAAACTTCTTTCATGGTATGGCCTCTTACTATCTTTTTGATGAGTTTGAATCAAACTTAATATAAATTGAGTAAAGCAGAACTAAGATAGCTAGTATTGCTTCCTAAAATCTTCTGTCTTAAGTGTTATATTTGTTTATATAGTAACAGGAAAAGCAACTGTTTTTTCTTCCCGGGTTAAACTGTCAAATTGGTCTTCTTTCTTGTAGTAGTTCATTTGATGAATTCATCACGCAATTTAAGTTTAAGCATTGGGCTACCCTCTTTTTGAATTGATTATTATTCCAAACTTTAGTGTATTAAGCATGTTGTCAATTGACAGTATAATCTGATGGACATCCTTAAATTAAATGTTTTGTGTCACTCCTTTAACAGGGACATATCATAGAATAACTTTACTGGAGATCTACCAAGTTCATTTGGTGAAATTTGTAGTTATTAATGCTAAGTTTATACAATTGGAATGTATTTTGAAGATAAAATATTCCATGATGCGATAAATTAGATGTTACATGCACTATTATGTACTTATAGTTCTTCAGAGAGTCTTTTATTTATTTATTTATTAATTTTTATTAATTTGCAGAATTTTCAAAATAATTTGTGGAACCTATTTAGTCATTGTTGGTTCAACAAGAAAATAAACAGGTTGTACCAGTGAACACCTCTTACGTCTGTTGTATTTAGGAAAGTTAGTTGTTATTCCCAGCATTGAAGAGGTTTAATGTCTACCTAAGAAATAGCAAGAGGATTTGATCATATCCTTAGAATGCATAGGTATAATGATATTACAATGTGAAGTCACTTTCTTTGCATTTTAGAGACTTGCTGTGCCCATTTGCAGAATGTGTGGGCTCTGTTAAAGCGAAGAGTTCAGAAATGCAGGAGTGAGGCCACTGACTTTTTCCTTCTCTTCAAACAGATGCAGCAGAAGCTTAGCCAGTTGGAGTTGGAGAGATGGGCAACCACGGCATGGGCAATCTGGAACGCCAGAAACAGATTCTACTTTCAGCAAGTCCAAGTCCATCCAAAGGCAATCTTTGAAAGTGCAAGTGGTTTTTTGGAGGAATATCAAAGAATAATGGCCTCACAAGTCTAACGGGCTCTGGTATAAACTTTCTGGGGTTGGGGTCTGTTTTTTCCTTTGTATTCCACTCTCTGGGTTTCAGCTTGTGTTGGGGACACCACTTCATGTAGTTGGTGTTTCTCCCCTATGCTAGTTTTCTAACTAGCTTGTAATTCTTCTTTGTTTTCTAATAAAGCATTTCTATCCTTTTTAGCTCAAAAAAAAAAAAAAAAAAAAAAAAAAAAAAAAAAGAAGAAGAAGAAGAAGAAGAAGAAGAAGAAGAAGAAAAGAAAAGAAAAGAAAAAGAGACTTGATTTATTTGATAATGTTTATATTGTGATTGGCTTACATTCCAATTGGACAAGCTCGCTTTCCTTGATGGGAATACTTTTTATTCTTTTTTGAGAGAGAGAGAGAGTACATAAGGCTGCTATTTTTGAATTTTAGGCTACAATTTGAAGTTGAAAGTGCTATATTTTTTTTATGGGTAAAATTTATTAGAAAATAAGGACAGACATTTCATATATATGACGTATATAAAAGGCTTTAAACAAAAGGTTCATCTAAAGAATACAAAAGTGCTATATGTTTATGTGTTTCTTTTTATTTTTCTTTGAATCCTGGAATAACTTTTATCTCAAAAAAATTAATATTTTAATGATTATTTGCGAAAGCCAATCATGGCCCTCGCAAATGATTTAGTATTAGTGCGAACATATTTTTAACCCACATAAAAAATAAACTTTTTGCAAGGGATTTTTATTGTTCCTCGGAAATAATTTGGTGGGAACATTTACCTCAAAATATTTTAACATTTTAATGGTTATTTGTGAAGGTCGATCTTGGCCCTCGCAAATAATTTAGTATTAGTGACGGCATTTTTTTAACCGTCACAAATAATACATTTTTTGCGAGAGATTTTTACTTGTCCCTCACAAATAATATGGAGGGAAAATTTCCTTCCAAAATATTAGCATTTGTGACGGCTACAACACATATTTGCGACAGCTTTTCTTATATATTGGTCACAAATGTTTTACATTTTACCAAGTATTTGCGAGGGTTTTATTTTGCCAATAGAAATATGATTTTTGGAGATGGCTTTTTGAGTTCGTAAAAAATTCTTCGTTGCTAAAAGACATTTTTCTTGTAGTAATTTGTTCAGTAGTTGAACCCCACAGGGATCCTTGATTATTCTTGTCCAAGTGTGATGTATTATTCCAGGGAAAATAACCAATTTGGTAAATGTTTATACCTTATGTAGCATTGGCTTCATTTAATTGTGACAGCTTTAAGCAATGAAGGCAAATGAACACACAAACCATTAAAAATACAATAAAATAAAAGGTGAAATTGGCTTCTTCTTCTTCATTTTTTTTTTTTTTTTTTTTTTTTGGCGCTAATGAGGTGGTGTCCATAACTCTTTGAGTGATACCAACCTGTATTTGGAGTTGTGGGTCCAGTAGAATAATTGTAGGAGTGTAAGTTTTCATGCAGCAACGTTTTGATCAAGTTGAAGACATTTTTGTTGAACCAAAAGGTATACATCGACGCTTATCAAAAAAAAAAAAAAAAATAAGGTATACATCGACGGATGCACGATTATAAGATCCCTGTAATCCCAAGAAATGATGTAGCGTGTGAGAAGCAACCTCGAAAGAATAAGCTTTTATGCAACAATAATTTTCATATCAAGCCCTTGAGGATTGGGAAATAATATTAACGATTATTTATTAGATGTTTCATGTTTGTAGGGACTTCAATTACAATTACCATGATTATAGATATTAGTTAAGATAGAGATTAGTGTGGGTAGGAAGTTGTTAGTATTTGAGTTGTATTTGGATTGAATTGTTAGTGTTAGTGGTGTCCTAGACTCCTAGTACCTAGTTTTAGGAGCACAGCTATTGTGACCATAAGTTTAGGAGATGTGCTCAATTGTTTTAGCTTTTAATGTTATTTTGTTGGATTTAGATAGATGAAGTTATTTTCAATAAAATATGTCAGATAAGTTCAATCAAATTGGATCATAATTGGTTCTCAGTGGTCAAGATTTCCTTCGTCAAATTCAAAAGGTTTTCAAAGGTCATGATTTTCTCAATCAAATCCAAAATTTATCCTTTTATTAATTCTTTGTTCTCACTAGTCGCTAACCCGTGCGATGCACGGGATAGTTGGTTAAATAACAATTACAAATAATCATATAAAGCCCCTATGTTCTTTGATTACAAATGTAGGGTGCTCCATATAACACATAAAGGCCATACCTTGGTTGCTATATGGCAATGAAAACATTATTGCTAACATTCCAAAAGCTCATACATAGATTTGGGCATAATTTGAATTCATATAATGCTCAACTATAATTGAATTTATAGTCCAATACCAATATATAGTATGTTATCTTGCGCACTTGTCTGTATAGGTAAATGGATCACTTAAAAACTACTTTATAGTAGTTGACTGAGAAAGACAACACACAGACAACTATTGCAATAAGAGAAACTGAGAAAAGATATTGCAAAATTAATCATATATAATTTTTATAAAAAAAATTTGATGCCAAGTCCACAGTTTTTTATTTATTTTTTATTCAATCCTAGAGCAAGGAAGCTCATTCGTTCATGACAAAGGAAGATACAAAAACCACTATATATAAGATAAACTCGGTTCAAATTATAAAAATAAAAATTTTTTGTCAAATTATCAATAAGACATTAAAACAAACTCAGTTCACAAATCGATGGAATGTAGAATAAAAACTATGCAACTGAAGCTTGAGCTCTGATACTAAACCTTTTGAGCATTCTGGAATGTTTATATATCTTTGAATTGGGGAATATGATGATCTGGCCACATACACAAGTTTTCAATGACTTGTAAAACTTAAAGCTGTGAAGCAGTCATTAACAAAACAATTATGCATGTACAGCCATATTGCAGGCTGCCGACAATTTTGAAGACCCTACAAATAGAAAAAGAACATTTGTAGCACTTTAAAATATTCAAACTAATAACTTTGCTCTTCCTGCTTTGCTAATTTGTTCTACTCCTAAGATGCACTATTTTTTTTTTTAAGGATAAAAGATAAAACTTTATTGATAAATTGAATATACAAATGTGTAGACAATCTCATGACAGCATAGCAAGACCATGCATTTGCTGCCAAGGAATAATATGCCATCTAAACACATGAGGCACTATGCCACCCTCTCTCATAAGAAGCAACTCACAAACACAAAATTCAAAACTTCGAAACAGCAGACAAATAGTCTAGGTATCTTTGCTTATATACTCCTGTTAGCCCCCAATTTTGATTATACAGGATTCTTGGAAATTGTTGAGGAGATTATTTGCAGCCACATATATCTGTGTCAGATGCATCTAATAAATAACAATATTTGAACTTAAAATATCCTGAACCACAATGATAATGATAACAAATCCAATTTATCAATCCATTCCCAAATGTCAATCACAAATATAAAAGATCCAGTATCCCCATCACTCAATCAATAATCAAATCTCAAACTTCCAAGCCTTACCACAAAATAAACAATTCAACTTTTGTTTTCTTGCCCACACTCGTAATTTCACATAACATTAAAACCAAGAAAACAATTCTACCATATGAAGTTCATTACACATAAATCAAAAGAAATTCTAAAATAAATTGATACAAACATGAAGAAGGAAGAAAACCTTTTGCTAATTTATTAACTCTGGTCAGACCATGTATATAATGTAGCAAGAAGAACACATGTCTACTTATTAGACTTGCAAAATGGACATTGTAAGAATCAATCAAAAAAAAAAAAACAGTTGGGTATTTTATCAAACAATTTGCATGCAAGTAACAAATTTTTTTGTTAGTTATGTCAACAACAAAATATTAAAGAAAATTATTGAGAGAGGGGATTTTGTAGAGATTATATATCCAACTTCTTTCGCAAGAAATACTTATCTGATATTCAAGTAAATGAAAGAAATCGAGAATCATATAAATTGGAAATATATTTGAAGACTATTATACATATTCAGAGAGAGGGAGAAGCAAGAAGATGTCTATGGGTGGTTTATGGCAAATGGGTGGTCTGAGGAAGGAGCTCGACCTCTGTTCTGAGGAAGAAGATGTTTGTGGGTTTGTGGGTATGGTGGGCATGATGGGTATGGTGGGTTTTGATTGAGAAATTTGTGGCCATGGGCTGGATGAGACCCACGGCAAATGGGGCGCCGTTTTTGGGTTGGATGTGGGTGGTTTATGGCAAATGAGTGGTCTGGGGAAGGAGATCGATTATGAGGAAGAAGATGTCTGTTGGTTTGTGGGTATGGTGAGTATGGGGGGTGGTGGGTTTTGATTGAGGAATCTGTGGGTCTTTAGATGCGATGCGATGTGAAGCTTTGCTGTTATTTTGTTGTAGGTCTGATCGAGGAGGAGCTAGTAGAGGAAGGTAGGGAAGAGAAGGCAGAGGGTCTGTTTGGTACGTGTGTTTAAATAACAGTTTTCAATTATTTTGGAAATATGTGTGGATGAAAAAATGTGTAGAAATACGTGTAATGTTATTTAAAAACTGAAAACATGTATTTAAGTTGATGTACCAAACAAGCCCAGAGTATCGGGTTTTAGAGAAAAGTTTTATTACTTTTTTTTTTTTTTTTTTAATATTGTGCTGATATGGAAAATTGTGGAAGTTTCAAAAGTTTTGGAGAGATAGTAACCAAAAATTCTATTTCTTCATTTCTAAATATTTCTATTTTCCCCTCTATAAAATCCCTAAAATTGTGTACGTACATATCACTGAGCAGCTTTAGGATAATAAAAATTTTGAACTCAGCACTTCATGAATCGATGAGAGACTTTAAAAACCACTAAGCCGACCTTTTAGGATTTCTTTTTTGCCCTCTAGAGTCTAGATCTAGATATGTTTATTATGATTATACCATCCTTTTCTTTCAGATAAGGTCTCTTTGGCATTTACCTTTCAAACAGTTTTTAGCTAATGCACGCCTTTTTGGTACCCTTTGTTCTAAGCCGTTCATATACTCCATTTATTACGCCTTCGTCTTGATATATGTTGATGTTTTACGCGTGGGACAGAATTGAGGGGCCACATATTACATAAAATTATGCACTCTTTGTTTCAACTGACGATGTAGATTTGAAAGTCTGTGTAACTATGATTATTATATGCTATTATGCCATCTACAATGATAATTTGGTATATTTGATTGTCGCTTTTTGAAACAAGAAGCTGCAACAATATAGGCTAAGTAAACAAGTTAAGAATGTTCTGCTATAGTTATTGGTTTGTGCTTTATGGAACAAAATACTGCTACTATGTTTGTGAAAAGTGATAAAATATGTCAAATCTTAAATTTAAAGCAGAAAAGAAGTGAAATTGAAGTTTGTGAGATGTTTGTAAACTTGTGAGAGAGAACACATAATATAAATAGAACTGCAAGAAGAGAGTATGGTATTATTATCACAATCGAGACTATATTCTAATAGTGTATATTTAAGAGGTGCTCTCAAGGGTAAAGGGCAAAGGCATTTGTTTTCCGGCCTATTTGATTGGTAAGATTTTCTGTTATTGAAAGTTTTCATTTTCATGAGTTTAATTTAAACTTATGTATGTTTCAATTCTTGATAAAACTAAATATGTGTTGGGTAGGCCCTAAGAAATCAGTTTTAGAAATCCTAAGAGCTTAACAGAATTTTAACGAGAGGAAAACAAATCACATGGCCATTAGAGTATGTGAGACTTGAAATAAAATAAAAAGTTAGTTACTTAATTTCAGGGTTTATTTTTTTACCATTTATATTTAGTGCAAGACATGAGATAAAATTCCTCTCTTTTAGATGAAACTTTGGAATCGTATAAATTGTGGAAAGTAAGGTCACGTGATATCAAACTCCACACTGTTATTTAACCAAACACCTATAAATTTGGTAATCTTTTTCGGTATCCTGTTTTATTTTCGTAAAACATAAGAGTGATGATATTTATACAACAAGTTTTAATACAAAAACTTTATAAATTAATGTGTTACCAATTATAAGAAGGCAATTCACAATATTTATTTATTAGTTGTTGTAGAGGTAGCAATTACATTAATTTTTATGCCAATTTGTAAACTTTTTTATAGTAAAATTTTTAATATTTAAGGAATATATATCCTCTATATATATATATATATATATATATATTTTTTTTTTTTTTTTTGTATTCTATTTTATATTCCACCAGTCACAGTATGTCATGTGTTTGATTTTTTGCCCATTAATATTAGTTATTTTATAATGAAATTCAAAGAAATACATGAAAATTTTTAATTGGTGGAATTTAAAATTGAACACAAAAGATGATACAAAGGATTACTATTCAAACACTAATTATACATTACATAATTCTAAGCGTTTTGTTTGCATAACATGTGTTGAGGAGGAAGGGGCCTTTTGAAAGTCAAAATATTAAAAAACAAAAAATATAAGGAGCTTACATATAAAATTTAAGATTCCATAGCAAGGGTCAAATACAGCATGCTATATTTGACTTCTCATCCAACTTTAATGGACCGTTTGAATTGAGGGAGAAGAAGAAGAGTAGAGTAGAGTAGATTTAATACAAAGTTAGCTTATTTTTAACTAATCCTGCTCTACTTCCCTTCACTCCCTCTCTTTCTCCCCTCCATCCAAACAGGCCATGACTTCCCTAAGACTTCACTGCATCCTTTGGTTGGTCACTATCCTTCCTCTTTGGGCCGGCTTCCTTAAACATGCAGTCCATATTTTGAGTGGAATTGGGCTTTTGCATGATCCTTACCCACGTACCCTTCCTTGGCCCATTTTGTTTCTCAGTCAAGGCCTGGGTAGGTGCAGCTGTCATGGGTGGTATTTTGTCTTTGCCACAATTCTTTTCACTTCTACGATGATTGCCGCCTTTCCCACCTTTTTTTTTGGTGTGGCTTGTGTCTAGTGAAAGTTTCCACTGGACACGTTGGATGGTGGACATGTGTCCGAATCCGGACGTGTCCAGTGGAAATTTCCACTGGACAGAAGCCGGGTCCCTTTTTTTTTTTCTCCAATACAAGTTGTCCACCCAACATGGAAACTACCACCCGAAAATTCCTCATTAGGATTAGTTGCTCCCTGTTGTTCTGCCAATTTTTTCCTTCGAAAATTCCCGCTAGTGTTTGCCTCTAAAACCGGGACATCCAAAAGCATTCTCCTTTCCTTGTTTTCCTTAGACAGGTTAGGCATGTTCAAATTCGAATTTAAACTCCCTGAGAATGCGTTGATAGACTCATTAATATCCTGAATAATCTCCTCAAAATTCGGGTTGGCTTGTTTGGACACAGGTTTTCCGATGATCGGCGTTACCACACCTCTCTTATGTCCACCCGCTGACCCTTTCAAGACCAACTGGTTTGATACTCGATGATTTTTGAGGGATTTTAAGGTGATAATTTTAAACAATATTTTTTCTTATATCAAATTATTAAAGAATATGTATTTAACTTTTTATATTTATAAGATTAATAATAATAATATTTTTTTGTGTGTATTTTATATAAGAAAGTGGTGTCCTAGCCTTTGGTTAGACTATTTTACTTCATGTATTTAACCTTTGCCAGCATCTCATTTTGAATTAATAATATGATTAATCAGTTTAACATTTCTCACAAAATTGATAGTCTTGGGTAGGATTTATTAGTATTAATTTTGAAAATTTTCTTTATGTGGAAATAATTGTAACAACTACTGATAATATATTTTTGTTGGTGATACTTTCATTCGGAAAAAGTGTGTATATATATATATATATACATATAATTTAGTTCGTTAGTTAGATTATTTTATTTTATTTGTAAACTTATTTGAAAACTTTTAGTTATGCAGATAAATATAAATCACCAATATTTTCACTTATTAAGAAATTTATTATTGAAATTCTATTATTTTTCTTATACATTATCAAAGTTAATCTGAATTTATATATATCCTCCTGAAGATAATGAATAAATAAGAAATATATTTTATTTTAAGTAGCTATAGAAATATTTTATTTTGACAAATAGGAAATATTTTATAAATAGAAAATTTGGGAATATTATTATTATTATTATTTATTTTACACGAAACGGTGTTTAAGATAGTTAGCTTAGAGAATTCGTATCAATATATTTGTAGGGATAATTGTCACACCCCAAACCACAAAGGGTCCAAGGCATGAAAAAGACATTTCAAAGAACCTGTAGATTTTCCTTTTTTTGACAATCCAATCCACATAAATCATATCAAAAACCAACATTAAGAATTATCATAATAATTTCATTGAATATACTCTCAAAGTAAGTCAGAGCTCTAAGCAATAATTACAAGGACCATTGGCCACAAAAGAATAGAGGTCTGAATAATTAATTACATACCACAGCTTGTCCCATCAGTTGAAATGACATCACAACCACTTTAATATACAAAAAAATGAGTCAAGCCTATTCTAAGATTTACACCATCTAATATACCCATTACAAAAGTTCAGCCTCCATCAGTAGTTAGTCTAACTACTATTAGCCACCAAAAAGCTGTCTCAAAAGACTGTTGCCTACTCTGAAAAGGTTATAAAATAATAGGGTGAAACAGAGCCCAGTAAGTAGCATATTTAATGGGGGTGGAGGAAATGCAAGTTTCATAACAATAAACATTTTACAGACATGCTAAAAATTTAAGAATTTTCATTTAAATTCTGCAAAATAATTTCATTAACATCATGACAAGAATGATAGACATATTGTAGCACCAAGTTTCCCAAAATAACTATGAAATTACATATTATTCATTGTGAGCCATAAAATATCTAATACCATTTCAAATCCAGAAACCTCACCCAAGGCCACATAACAGGGTCGTCACACAGACGGGGTCGTCACACAGACGGGTCGTCACACAGACGAGGTCGTCACACAGATAGATGGGGTAATCACCAATATCATGGCACAATGACAAAACCATGTCAAAGCTTACAAGTTAATGTATTTGAAATACACAGTTCACTTCCAAGTAGTTTCATTAAATATTTCAATAACCAAATAGCCACAATATTCTCAAAGTCTTCTAAACTATTTCTTGTCATAAATATTTTGCATAAATTTCCCAAATAATACAAGCTAAGATAAAGCACCTTTAGAATTTGCAAAATATGTAATAAATTCATAAAATCCATTCCCAAGAATTTTATAAAAGATGCATATCTTTTCCATGCTAACAAATCATGCAATTCCCCATATGCAATAAGAATATGCACTTTCATATATCATCATATATAGTAGGGTCACAACACAATACTCTATAGAAAAACATGGTTCCACCATTAATTTTCCAAAATGTGTTTGACCCAAAAACAAAGTTTATACAACATGATTATTTTCCAAAAATCCCATTAAAAAGCTACTTACCTCACAACCCGCAATATCCTAATTTTCCAAGCTCCAATGAAAATTTAGCTAGAACCTAAACAATGCCAAGCAAACCTATCACAATAAGCATAAAACTTGAAATTGTATCTAGCTACATTTTAGGAATTTCCAAATAAGCACTAAATTAGGCAAGCCTAGGTTTAGCCTCACAAATAATATTTTCCCCTTCCAAAGTTTCTCAACTAATTACTTTACAAGGCATAAACTCCCATTATACTCATGAATCATTCAAGGTATTATCTCTAACATCAAAACCTCAATAATTTACGAATAGTTTTCACAAGATTTTCACAACATCATCAAGAGACCCATGACATCAAAATCACAATATCCTTCCAAACAAACAATTTAAATCTTTAACTAGCTCCAAATAAACCATAGAAAATTATATTTGCAATTTATACCTCAAAACCCCTAAATTTTCACCATTCATAAACCTTAGTTTGCCACCACTAGTAAAACCATAAACCCACTCATCAAATTAGTCCACCAAACAAAACCCATATACATAATTACAAGAATATCACCCAAGAAGCTCATAAATCTCATGAACATCATTATCAAAGCTTAGATTGAAATAACCTTAAGCAAAAGTATAAAACCCACCAAAAGACTTGAAATTTTACCTTAAATCAAAAGAAATGAATATGCCTTAGAGGTTCCTAGAGAGCTGGTGGTGATCATGCCGTGAAAAGATGGTAAAGATGGTGGAGGATGAGCACCGGTGAGAGAGGATGAGGGAAATGTTTGTATTGTGTTGAGAGAAAAAGAAAAAGAAGTGTGAGTAGAAGACCTTAGTTGACCGGCCAAAGAGGGAGAGATATGAGTGATATTTGTGTAGTGAGGAAATGAGTGGGGGTAGGTGGGCACGTGTGAAAGCAAATAAAAAAAAATCTGACCAACATTTTTTTTTTTTTTTTTTTAACTGGGGCGTTACAATAATGGCCCAAAATTATATATTGGGCCTTGGGCCTCATTTGAGGACGTTAGCATGTCTGAGGAGGGACAAATAGTTATGAGAGATTCCAGTATAGAGTCTTATGAGTAAGAAAGGAGTAGAAGACAATCCAAGTAGGAATTCCTCCTTGGTTATGACAAATATAGCTTAGACACGTATTCCAACGACGAAAATGACCTCCATAGAACCTCCAGTGTTAGAAGCGTGCCCATGAACAAGCAAGAAGGTAGGGAACCCAAAAATATATAAGGGAAAGCTGCTACCTCAGCATTAAATGTGTTGCAACTACTTTTCTGACTGCATTTATGTAGAGAAGACCCCTGAACAGTGTTTCCTTGGCTACCACAACTCACAGAGAGTTAGAAGGGGTGTTTAATTGGACGGACACTCAACTGGTGGCTTGGATGATTGAAAAATGGATAGCCAAGATCACTGGGAACGAAATATATAATGTAAGAGATCCTTGAAGGAAAATGGGGTTCGGAAAAATAGAGAAAGAATACTGTAGCAATCAAAGTAATAATTGTAATCAGTTTTATCCATTTATAATAAGATTTGCCTCCTCAGACAAAGAATTCATTCAGTCTTATGTGCCTTGTTCTTGCCTGATCATCTCTTGAATCCATACTAGCCGTTGTCAAATTCATTAGGGCCTAGTTCTCCAACCCACTTTCTACAAATTTATTGTACTAGGCTCACTGGTCCAAGACCCCATACATTTTGGGTTTAGGCTGCAAAATGTGTCCTTACAATATGTATAATAGAAAAATGTGTCAAATTTAAACATTTAAGCTCAAAAATCACTAACATTTGTCAAATTAAAAATGTATAAATTTGTAAAGTTATTATAGTAACCGTGGTATGTATTTACCCGATTATTGTAACTTTGTATATCATTAATTATTTTATTTTATTTTCTCTCACATCCTATCTCATCAAATTCCTATCTCTCTTTCTCCCTCACACTTTACGAAGATAATAATAAACAAATAGTGAAAATGATTATTTAAATAAAGTATCATGTAGAATAGATAATTTGATACGAGTGTTTTTGAAAAGTAGTTGTGTAAAATAAAAATATTAGGTTCTTATGTTAAAATAGACAAAAAATTTTTGCACAAGATAATGCAAATGTTCTTATATTTGAGTAGGTAGGTTTGTAGATCTCATAAAAATCATAATACATTTATATCAATGACTAATACATTTTTTTTTTCTATTATTCTTAGAACAAAATTTAGCTACAAAATTGGTTGTAACCTTAAATTATAACCTTACTCAATGAAATAAGCACTACTATATATTTTGAAAATCTAATTGTTGAATTACATGTTTTTTTATGTTCTTAATACATATGTCAAATTTTATTTTAATCGGATATTATTTACCATATGATCTATAAGCTTATATTTTATGCATAATTTTAAATTACAAAAATTTGCAATTTAAACAATTTATTGATGGTATAACTATTGATTTTTAATTTTCTAGAAATTTTGCAAGCATGGTGTATATAAAAAGAAGATGTAATCCTATGATAGATTTATCAAAATTTACCTCTAATAAAAAAATATTGAGTGATGTTATAGCTTTAAATTACAACCAATTTTGTAATTAAACTTTGTCATTCTTCTTCTTATATCTTATGTGGCTCATTAAATTAACAAGTATCCAATCCAAGGTATATTTTTCTAAAAATAGATAAGTTTATATATATGATTAATACATAATTTTTTCACTTATTACTCTTATACCATAGTTAACTCATTAAACCAAAACATATTTAAAATATGTGATCTTAGAAATAAGTAACTCTCTTTATTTCAAGCATTCTTTATTTCCAAAAGAAAAACTCTTTATTTTATTTGCACATGAAAAATTAGAGATACCGGTTTTTATTCTTTATTTTATATTTAGAAGAAAATACAATTGAAAATGTGTGTTTTTAAGTTAGATTTAAAAAAAAAAAAAAAAATTTATTGTCATCAATGAAAAATAAGATTTCCCATTTTGTTTTTATTATATTTATTTAGGCATGTTACATTGATATTTATTATCTAGATTATATATAAAATTGATTACATTTTATATATTTCGTAATTCTTAAATCTATTAATTAGTATCTTCTGATTGTGTGATCTCTAAATTATTCAACAACAAAAATAATGATATGAGATGTTTAAAAAAAATAATGAGAAAATAATATATTTTAAATCATATTACATAAATACTTTATATATAAGTAATATAGATGATTAACAAGTTATTCTTAATTTTTTTGTAAGTGTGTATATCATAGTTATCCATTTTGTTTCTTTAGTCTATGTCTTGTCTTAAAATTTGGTGTTATTTTGAATGGTTTGGACTGTTTAGAATATGTTTATCCGATATTAATATTTTGGTCTAGTTATGTTTTGTCGTGATATTTTTAAATCTCATATTATATATTTCAATCTCTATGATAATATAAAATAAAAACCGTTGAATTTTTGGTAAAATTCTTCTAATTAAATTGCAACATAAAATTTTTGAAAATTAGAACTCATCATATTTTTGGAATGATCAATATAAAAATAAAAAATGGAATAAATTAGATTTTATGTTCTCTAAATAATTTCTAATTGAGTTAGATAAGGTATTAATTTTCTATACAAATTCTCTAATTTAACTTTTATTTATTAAAAGTTATTAATTAATGAATATTATAAATAATTTTTTTTTTCAAACTTTCAATAAAAGACAAGACAGATGTCCGAGCTATCAAGAAAATACAAATGTTACACTGGGTGAGGAATTTTTCAAAAACTTGGTAACTATTTTATTGATTTACTTTCAAATTAAAATTTTTAAGAGGTAAATGATTTTGTTGCTCTAATTTAATATTGTAGCTTCCTAATATCAAGTGGATTAATTATTGAATACTTTTGTAATGAGATTTTTTTTTTTTTTTTTTTTTTTGAGAAATAATTACAACATGCCACTAACCCCACAACTTGAACCATTTCCCTTCAAACCTCCAAGTACTTTGTGTATAGGGAGGTGTCAATTCAGTTACTAGGCTTTTGGCCTTTTGTAATGAGATTGATTCTTTTACATTTCTTGGCTTAAGATAATGTACACATCATCATGTAGTAATTATTATGTGTCAAATTTCATATAGAAGTACTCTATTGACAATTCATTCTCAAAAAAAAGTACTCTGAACAGTTTTAGACCCCTTAACACACAACCAGATTGAGTAGCCTAGTTAATTAGCCAAGTTGTTACTTAGTCAAATTAAGCAATTCTAGGTTAAAACAATCAAACAATCATATCATGAAAATATATAGCAGCGGAATAATAAATAACACATGATATGATCACCCAGGAAAACCAAACCGGTAAAAAACCTGGGGAGGATTTTACCCACTGATCCTCAAGGCAAAACAGAATTCACTATGAAAGAATTGAAGTTCTTACAAAAGGACTTACAAGCTCCCCGCTCGACTTCCTAATGCTACCTACCAGTAGAACTTACTGACACGACCCCATGCAAGCTCCGAATCCACAGACTCCTTCTTTCTTGAATTCTTCAATCAGCTACAAGCATCCACGCTTGATATTCTTTAAGCTTCAAAAGCAGCAATCAAGTTGATCATCAAGATGTTGAAGTAATCTCCATCTAGAAAATCCTAAGCTTTGTGTAAAGGAAAGCTCCTCTAGATCTCACAAGAGATTTACACAAAACTGCAATGTATGAGCAACTCTAAAACGTGGCTAGGGTTTTGCCTTATATACCTAGGGCAAAAACATAAAAACCCTAAACGTTTTAATGAGCTAGGGCTGAGTTGGAAAACTGCAGAAAACGCAATCTGGTTGATTTTTGATCGATCGAATCTATTCCTCGATCGATCGAGTCAGACCGAATTGCACCAATGCAACTACAGTCTCTCGATTCCAACTTTACAATAATTAATCAACTTTGAGCATACTTTAACAAGTCTAAACATGTTGTTTTGATCATGGTTTGCCAACATTACAAATTAGAGTTCTAAATACATAAATTCCTAAACCTTTAGAACCTAACAAACTCCCCATTTGGCAATCTGTGACAAAACCCTAATTAAAAGCTCAAAGTTTACAAGTAAAAAGCCCTTTACAACAAAATGCTCATAAACTCAAATTCAAACCTAACTACTATCCATCGATTGCAAGTGTAGACAACAGCTTAGTTGAATCAACCTGTATATTCCTGAAATACTCAACAAACGCATAAACGCATGTGTGACAGAAAAGAGTAAAACAACAGGTATAACATTCTTGTAAGATTCACACAACACAAAATAAAGACATATAAGAATGAACAACTCATAAATATAAGTCAATAAGCAATGAATCACAAAGCAACAAGAATCAATGTATATAACATGTATAACAATCAATGTTACTCACCCTAACATGAATATCCCCAAAAATGATATATAAAGTGAAGCACCTAGATACAATCTAAAAACTCCACAAGCTCCTTAACAACAAAAAGTAACAAAAGTCTCTCCCTAACTACAAAAACTCCTCTACAAGTCAAAAACTCCACTCCCCCTTTTTGTGACGGAATGCCAAAGGGCAATCACAAGTCGCCATCAAAAGGAGGTGGTGAGGGTGAATGAAGACGCGCCAAGTCAGCTCGAAGAGCACGAAACTCATCTAGCAAGTCCACCAAAATCTGACCATGAGGCGCTTGAACGGTCATGACAGTCTCCAGAGTACGACGAACATCAAAGTCGGTCGAAGAAGGTGGAGGAACATTAGCAGCAGCAGCATCATCACCAACTGGATTAGGAACATCTTCACCAGCAAGACCTGCAGAAGAAGAAGGAGGAGGTGCGCTACTAGACGGCTCAGACCTAGGGTGTTTAGAACCAGCTCGAAGATGAGCGGCCCTCTGTCTAAGAAAAGACGCACCTATGGGAGCTATCACATGAACGGGCTCAGAGGAAGGGAAGCCACCAAGATCAAGATAAAGGAGAATCCTATGAATGAAAATAGGATGAACAAGAGCATGAGCAGAAGATGAACTCCTATAAACATCGTTCAAAGAACGAAGAAAAAGATGGGGAAAACTAATAGGAGCATCAGTAACCAAGGCGTACAAAAACACACACCTCTCAAGAGGAATGGTGTGAACATGGGAGATGGGCCAGATAGAATGACAAGCTATCCTAAAGAACAGATAGTGCAACCCGGAGAGCTCAGCAGAAGTGATCCGAGGATCAGAACCCCACTGGACAGTAGTCCCAGTGATGTAAGACAAAACATCGCTCAACTCGGGAGACTCGTTATACGGATAGACAGGATGCTGGACCAAAGGTACCCCTAGAGCATCAGCCACTATCTGAGGAGTAATGGAGTACTCTACGCCTCGTATCCAACTCTTAACTAAAGTGTTGGAATCATAGATGCGGATAGAGATGTTCGAGTAGAACTCTCTAATCAAGGCAGAAGGTGGAGTAGGATCAGAAATATCCACCAAGGGTAACCAGCCCCTACGCTCAAAGTTTGCCTTAATGGTAGGATCAAGTTCATCTAAGTGAACAGAACGCTCAGCCCAAATCTTTCTCCTAACGTTTAGCTTCTCATAAATCTCTTGGTTTTTCTCACTCGAAAACTTCTCACGGTCAAAGGATGGAGGGGGTGAAGGAGAAGGTGAGGGAACATTCCTACGGGCTCTAGTTTTCCTAGGCATAGTGCTAAGAAAAGGACAGAGACACAAAGTGAAAACCAAAAGAACAAGAGAAAACAAAACCAAGGGCAGACCGCAGATTAGCACAATAAAAAATATAGAACAAGAATCTATATGATGCATGAACAATAACAATGTTGTGATGCATGATCTAATGCAGTAAACACAGTTCAAATTAAGTTCAATTACCCAAAATTGGCTCGAACATAGAGTTTCTAACAAAAACCCTAAAAATTTGAAAACCACTTGTAAAATTTTGCAACAATTTTGATGAATTGATCATTGCACAAGATTGAAAACAGATTATAATAACCAATTTCATCAATACAACAAGCCAATTTCATCAATTGAACCTTAATTGAACAAAATCCCCAAATTGGATAAAATAGAAACCCTAGATTTTTCAATTTTTCACAAAACCCAAAATTGATCAAATTAAACCATTAAGAACAAGTTTATAGTGTGTCCCCACAAAAACCCATTGATCAATTACACAAAATTGGGTCTAAATTTCCAACAATCCCAAAAAGAAAAGGTTCCGAAAATTTGAGTATAAATGCATGAATAATGCATGAAAAATGTAAATAAACTCAAAAAGGAGGGGTAAGATAGACATACCAGCTTGAGAAAAGAGTTTTCTTGCAAAAAATCCGGAGGAAAACGACAAAAAATTGGAATAGTTGAGCTTGCCAAGTCGGAGAGAGAGAAAAGTGTTTGAAAAACTTTTGAAAAAGTGTTTGAAAAAGTCAAGAACAGTGTTTTTAAAAACCTGATACGCGACTTTCGATTGATCGAAAATCACATTCGATCGATCGAAACAAACAGTCATTTTAAGACAAATTAAAACACTTTTTCGATTGATCGAAATTCAGATTCGATTGATCGAAACACACAGTCATTTTAAGACAAATGAAAGCACTTTTTCGATTGATCGAAAATCTGACTGGATCGATCGAAATGGGCAGAGGCTCACAAAATTTTGAGAAAAATCACAGTTTTGAAAAACACAAACCATATTTTGAAAATAACTCCTCAAAGCATTAAATTAAAAAAAAAATGCATGAGTATGAGATGGAATGCTTTTTCAAAAAACCCAAATTTTAATCCCAGTTTCTTCAAAGATAATTTCAGCCATTCTTCCTTTCAAATTCTCAAGCAAAAAAAAAAATGTTTTGCATAATTCTCAAAGTATTTTCAAACTTGGTTGGTCAGACCAAAAACACACACAATAACATGTACAAAGTTTAGCAAAGAGTAACTTGTGTAGTGTGTGCAACTAGCAAAAACTTTGAGAAACATGTGAGGTGATATGTGAATAGCAATCAATCACAAAGTCTACAAAATTCATCACATAGAATTCAAAAGAGACTATCACCTAAAGAGTTACATCCTATAACTCCTACATCTCCTAGAACAAAAGCTTGCAATCATGTAAGTTTCTTGTATTTTGCCCCATTATAATGTGAAATATATTATGTGAAATGACATCAAGCCTAATGGTACACACCAATTGTAATTATGTGAGATGGCATCAAGCCTAATAGTACACACCAATTTTAAGCATTAAGCAATTAAGCCGAGGCATCACCTTATGTTCTTTTTGTGCATGTGCTACACTTTCTCGAGCACAAAATCTTATGATATGCACTAAGGTGTTCATGATTGACTAGTGAACAGTGGTGAGATGGTTATTTATGCCTTTCTCAAAAGGACCAAGTCCGACAGTCAAATAACATGTGACTTCAAGATTAAGACAAAGTGATAAACACCATAAACATCTTTCCCACACAACATGCACTACAAAGTTTCAACTAGTCAAGTGCAATAAATAAGCTCATCAAAGCTAAACAAGGTACATAAGACATGATATGTGTAAATAAATTGACCAACCTTGTTTTCAAAAACCAAGAAACATAATGTCAAACAAATTTTTACTTTCTCTTTTTTTTTTTTTTTTTTTTTTTTTTTTTTTTAAATTATTAAAGGAAAACAAATAAATCCTAGAATGAAATGCATGAATGTAATGCAATGCAAATCCTAGAAACAAAAGCAAAAGAAACACAAAAAACCAAAGAACAATGGTCACAAAGGAATGAGCAATGAAGCACAAGGCCCATGTTAGAAAGACTCAATTAGGTCGAGTCTTTTGCATCCAAAACCTTTTAGATGCACCACGAGCATTGGAGTTCTTATTCACATTCGAGTGATTTTCAACTCCAGGATTGGAATAAAGGTTCAACACCTTTACCAATTCACCAATAAGTGCCATTGGATCTTGTGCTTGAGGCACAGGCACCATAGGTTTAGTTGCTCTCTTAGCAGCTTGAAGCTTGTAATAATTAGGATGAATGTGTCCAGATTTACCACAATAATGACAAACCCAAGAAGGTTTACCATGCATCTTGTCCTTGAGTAGGGTAGGTTTAGCTTCTCTCAAATCAACCATAATCTTCTTAGGAGGTGAAACTTCTACAGGTTTGACAACCTCACTCACAGGTGGTTTGACAGTTTCACTCACAACCTCACTCACAGAAGGTTTAGAAGAAGAAGCAGGAACAAAGTTTGTGGTATGTGGAGTAGACACAGAGATGCTTTCAACATATCCTATCCCAGATTTATCAGATGGATACTTTTGAACATTCAGCATGTGATCAAGTTTAGAACTAGCAGTTCTAGCAACAGATAAATCATGTTCTAAAGTTTTAACTTTATCAAGTAAAAGCATGTTCTCAGATTTCACATGATTCAAAAGATCATTAGCATCAAATAATTTAACAAGCAAATTTTTCTTTTCAAGCTCAAGAGAATCAATTTTCTTCAGGCCAAGTTCAACATTCATAGCATCCTTTGCAGCAACTTTGCAAAGTTTGTTATAGGCCTTTTGAAGATCTGCATCCTCAGAGAGTTCCCCATCAGAAGGGTTCTCCTCAATAGATATGCTTTCATTGACTACTGCAGTAGCAGTGAAAGCAATGAAGTTTCCATCCTCGTCACATTCAGACTCATCATCAGAAACCTCATTATCACTAAGGGTTACAGCCATAGCTTTATCCTTATTTCTCAAGAATGTAGGACATTCAGATTTAACATGACCATACCCTTGACAACCAAAACACTGAGCACCCAAAGAATTGTTTGAAGATTGACCTACTTTTTCTCTAGGTTTTTCAAAGTTATTAACTTTAGTGGGATCATTCTTCCTAAAATTTCTAAGTTCAACAGTGTTTGTACCTCTCACCCTTCTATTTGTATTTCTCAGAAAATTTCTAAAATTCTTGGCAAGGTAAGCTATCTCTGTAGCAGAGAGCTCATCATCAAATCCATCAGCCTCAACATCATCAACAGACTTAAGAGCCATTGATTTGGATTTGTTTGTTTTGGGTAAGTCAGACTCATAGGACTGAATAGATCCTACAAGCTCATCAACAGGGATGGAGTCCACATCCTTGCTCTCAGTAATGGCAGTCACTTTGGGTCTAAAGTCTTCAGTTAACGATCTAAGTATCTTCCTAACAATTTTAGGTTGATCATAGATTTCACCTAAGTTAAAAGCAGAATTAACAATATCATTCAGTTTGGCATAAAATTCATCAAAGGATTCATCATCAGACATCCTAATGCTCTCAAACCTAGAAGTTAATTGCTGCAGTTTGTTTATCTTAACTGCCTTTGTGCCTTCATGCACAGTTTGGAGGATTTTCCAAGCAGTATGAGCAACCTCAACATTTGAGATCCTCTTAAATTCCTTCATTGAAACAGCATTGAAGATGGCATTCATAGCTTTGCTATTGAAGCCTGCTGCTTCTTTTTCAGAAGTTTGCCACTCGCTTACAGGAGTAGCGGGCTTCTGCCATCCGTATTCAACGGAATTCCAAACTCTCTCATTAATGGATTTCAGGAATGCTTTCATCCTTACTTTCCAATAAGCATAGTTGTTCCCATCAAAGTGAGGAGGAACAAAGAGAGAGTGTCCATGCTCCATGACAACAGGGGTCAAGGATCAGCTCAAAGATAAAAAAATCTCAGACAAAAGAGCTACACGCTCTGATACCACTTGAACAGTTTTAGACCCCTTAACACACAACCAGATTGAGTAGCCTAGTTAATTAACCAAGTTGTTGCTTAGTCAAATTAAGCAATTCTAGGTTAAAACAATCAAACAATCATATCATGAAAATATATAACAGCGGAATAATAAATAACACATGATATGGTCACCCAGGAAAACCAAACCGGTAAAAAACCTGGGGAGGATTTTACCCACTGATCCTCAAGGCAAAACTGAATTCACTATGAAAGAATTGAAGTTCTTACAAAAGGACTTACAAGCTCCCCGCTCGACTTCCTAATGCTACCTACCAGTAGAACTTACTGACACGACCCCGTGCAAGCTCCGAATCCACGAACTCCTTCTTTCTTGAATTCTTCAATCAGCTACAAGCACCCACGCTTGATATTCTTTAAGCTTCAAAGGCAGCAACCAAGTTGATCATGAAGATGTTGAAGTAATCTCCATCTAGAAAATCCTAAGCTTTGTGTAAAGGAAAGCTCCTCTAGATCTCACAAGAGATTTACACAAAACCGCAATGTATGAGCAACAATACAACTTGAGCAACTCTAAAACGTGGCTAGGGTTTTGCCTTATATACCTAGGGCAAAAACATAAAAACCCTAAACGTTTTAATGAGCTAGGACTGAGTTGGAAAACTGTAGAAAACGCAATCTGGTCGATTTTCGATCGATCGAATCTATTCCTCGATCGATCGAGTCAGACCGAATTGCCCCAATGCAACTACAGTCTCTCGATTCCAACTTTACAATAATTAATCAACTTTGAGCATACTTAAACAAGTCTAAACATGTTGTTTTGATCATGGTTTGCCAACATTACAAATTAGAGTTCTAAATACATAAATTCCTAAACCTTTAGAACCTAACATGCTCTATTGACAATTGTGATGCTAACACTAAAAGCTTTAGGCCCCGTTTGGTTTAGAGCTGACTCAATTCTCAGTTTTTAGTTTTCAATTCCCATAACTCAAATCCAAAACTCATAACTCAATTCTCAAACTCAGTTTCACTCAAAAATTGCAAAACACATGTTTGGGATGAGTTCTCAATTATATATTTCTACCACTTTTCCCCAAACCCGTGGAGCCCACCACTAACACTACCCAGTATTGCTACTGTTGCTACCCACGTCTCTCCATCTCTATCTCTCTATCTTCTCCCTCCCTTCCACCCACAGCCACTCACCGGCGCCATCAACTACTACCAATCCACCACCACTAACCCAGCCTCTAGCCACCATCAACCACTACAAACCGATCCACCACCACAAACCCAGCAACCATCAACAAAACCCATTTATCAACCATCGACAAAATCAAAACCCATTCATCAAAATAAATTTCAAAATTACCATTCCACCTCTCACTCTACAATAATCTTTCTTCACGCACAACACAACACAACCTTTCCCACTGGTCAAAACTCACAAAAGCACCATTTCCGTGATGACGTCCCTAATGGTGACCCACCCACACCGCAAGATCGTGATCGTTGTCGACTTAAGTGACGAGAGTGCCTACGCTGTCAAATGGGCCATCGAGAACTACCTCCGCCCTAGCGACCTCGTCATCCTCCTCCACGTCCGCCCCACCTGCGTCCTCTACGGCGCCAACTGGGGCTGCTCCACCATTCCTCCCCTAAATCAGAATCTTGATTCTGCTCTCGACATCGAGAAAGGAATTGGGCTGAACCAGAGAAAGGAAGAAATGAAGAAAGAACCAGACATAGAACCAGAGAAATGAAGAAAGAAAGAAAAAACACAGAGAGTGAGAGAGGGAGAGAAACCGGAGAAAAGAAAGAAAAATGAAAAAGTGGGAGAAGAAAGAGAGAGGATAAAGTAAGAGACCATCAACACATTTGGGCCCCACAGAAGTCAGAAATTCACAGTTCTGCCCCTGAGTGATGTATCTCAGAAACTGAAAACACCAATTTGGTGTTTTCAGTTTTCATCACTCTCACTCAAAATTTTTGAGTTTGAGTGATGAAAACAAGATTAGGAAATCAAGCCAAACAAAAAAAATTGTGTGGATCCCACGTTTTTTAATAACTCAGTTATGAGTTTTGGATCATATCACTCAAAACACCTCTAAACCAAACAGGCCCTTAGTCATTCTATAACAAAATCGTATTTGCTTTAATGTTGTGCTTTTAATGGTATAATATACGGTATTATATTTGGAAAATTTTTCTATAAGCACAAATACACCTTTTTTTTTTTCTTTTTTTTTTTTTTTTACGTATTAAATGTCTGTCTATATCCTATATATATATAAAAACAGTTTGTCTCTTAAATTTCCTTTTTTTCATATGAAAATGATATTAAAAATTAAAGAAAGTACGATGTACGTGGCCTAACAAAAGGTTCAAAACTTTATTTCGCTCTCACCAAGGTTTGTGATTACTGTCCTAAGGGTTTGGCTTCCCTTTCCGCAGTGAGACTAACACTTTTCCTAAAATGGTCATGTGTTAGTCTAGTATTTCGTTTTGTGCTGTGCATAGGATTGTAGCCTCTTGGGTTTTCTATTGTATAATCGAATATCTTACTTTGAGTGGGTCTTACTCTAGTGGGTTTTAAAAAATTTCTTAAGAAAGGCAGAAGATGGTATAATAATTGAAGCTATTGCAAAAGGATTCCATTTTAGTGATTAAGAGTTTTGTAATTTAATGGCATTATGTGGTTTTCTTTATTAGAAAAATAAAAGTTTGAATCTTTATTATAAAAATTGAGTTATAAGAAAAGAAAAAGATGATTCCATTATAGTGCTTGTGATTATTTTTTGTACATCTTTAGGAAAAACGGCTCTTGACAATTAATGGAGATGGTGCCTATTGCTGCTGCTGGTTCACTTGAAAATGATCATATGTGCAAAGAGCTGGGCATTGACATTACAACAGTCATAAATAGTGATCTTATTTGCGACGAGTCGATCATTGATGTTTCAGCTGCTATGGAGACAGCCCGGTGGCCTGAGTGCTGCATCTATAGGGCTCCCGGGAAAATTCGCAAAATAAATAAAGAAGCCTACACTCCAAAGTTAATCTCAATAGGCCCTTTTCACCACGGTCGAAAAGAATTAAGGGACGAGGACGGTCAAAAAGAATCGAGGGATATGGAAAAGTTGAAAGTGAGAAAATTAAAGGAATTCTGTGATCGGACTGGGAAATACCAGAAGGAAATAGCAGGGATCATTGAAAAAAACCAAGATAAGATTCGTCGTTGTTACTCAGAGAGCTTTGATATTAACCAGGAAGATTTCATGAAAATGGTTCTATTGGATTCCACCTTTATCATCGAGCTTTTATTGAGGGCTGATGATAGAGAAAAATATGAAGACGATTTTATTTTATGTAATCCAATGTTGAACGACGATATACAGATAGACTTGATATTACTTGAGAATCAACTTCCATTCTTTATTCTCAAGGAGTTATATGAGAAATTTTATGAAAGACACAGTGAAAAGCCCATTTTTCAGCTTGCCTGCAAATATTTTTCTCCCTTTATCAAGAAAATACCAGAAGATGAGAAGATGAAGGAAGTAAAACATTTCACTGATTTGATCAGACTTTCACATTGTCCAGATAATCTCAAATTCAAAAAAAGAGTGAAAAATCCATGCACTGCAACAAAGCTGTACGAGACAGGAGTGATATTCAAATTGCATGACGAAGGCTTACTTGACATACACTTCCATAAGTCGCTTTCCACTAAAACAAGTCCATGCTTCAATTTCTCATGGCTCTTAAAATGCTTGCTGGGCTTGACAGGCTTTGAATGCTTGGAACATACACAACCTTTGTTGAAGATCCCACGCTTCGTAATAGATGACGATACTGAAGTTCTTCTCCGAAACATCATGCTATTGGAGCAATGTCATTATCCATTGGAAGCTTTCGTATGCAATCATATGGTGATATTGGATTATCTTATCAACACTAGAGAAGATGTGGAGTTGCTCATTGAAAAAAATATTATATATAACGATTTAGGTAGCAATGAAGTAACTGCCGAAATGGTAAATAAACTTTCCCTTGTAATTGTGGAAAAAAGTTCCTGTTACGCTGATCTCGCTGAAGACCTTTGTGATCACTATGCGCAAAATTGCAACCGTAGTATGGGGTACCTGAGACGTACTTATTTCTCCAATCTTTGGAGAACCACTGTAACTATTGTTGGTCTTATAGTCTTTGGATTTACTTTCTGGAGTACCATTAGACCTTATGTAGCTCCAAAAATAAATTCAGTCCATTGTGTCATAGCTTGTGATACCCTCTCGTTCCTATTAGGGTTGTCTTCTTTAGATTTGGGCACTGGTTATTTACAACACTGTTTATGCTTTCATGAAGAGTTTGTATTTAAGCCAATAATAATAATGTTCTACCTTCTGTTATTTCGCTTTACCCCTTAATGCTATTAATAATATCAATGTTTCTTGTGTGGGTAATGCCCACTATGGATTCTTCTTTTTAATAATATCATTGCCTTCACATCAACTACACTAGAATCATCTCCCTCCATTGACCCACTTGGTTTTTGGCCTTGGGCTTGTGCAACAGCACTAGCACTACTACTCCCCACTTGATTCTGAGTATAAGCATTATACAAATCCACCAAAACAGCTTTTGCTCTTTTTGCCATATCAGTGGCCTTTTGGTTCTCATACAAAGTAACAATTGACTTTTAAAGTCAACTTTCTCCTTTTCTGCACATAACTTAAATGTGCTTTGTCTTTATGGAGATGATCTCACATATCGTACAAATTTTCTCACCTTCACTATTGTCTCATCCATTTCTGCTAACCCTTCACGAACAATTAAGTTCAAGATATGAGCTCTACATATCAAATGCAAGTATTTATGCCCTAAAATTGTTGTCTTCCTATGCCTAGTCTTTTTTTGAATAAAAGAAATCGGCCCACTATTAGAGGTAGTATTATCAACTGTAATAGTTAGAATCTTGTTTACCCCCCAATCAAGTAAACACATCTCAACCGCCTTCCCAAGTGTTTCACTCTTGTGATTTTCCACTAAACGAAAACTAAGAATCCTTTTGTGTATTTTCCAATCACTATCTATAAAATGGGCAGTGAGACACATGTAGTTCAAATTTTGAACGAATGTCCATGTATCTGTGGTAAGGCAGACTCACTACTTTCTTAGGGCTTCTTTTAACTTTTGTTTCTCATCCAAAAACACCCTAAAGCAAGTTTTGGCAATTGCTGTGCGGCAAGGGATTGGATTGAACCTAGGTTGGGTAACAGACATAAACTTCCTAAAACTAAGACCATTCACAAACCTAAAAGGCAGCTCATCTAGAATAATCATCTCTGCCTATGCTTTCTTACATTCCTCAAAATTAAACACCCAAGGCACAAGTTTACCATTACTTTCTCCTTCTTCTTTAGGTTTGAATGCTAGGATTGATTGGTTTTTTTTCTCTTCCCTATAAGGATATTTCAAACATTGTGATTTTATGTGAGTTTTCATGGTTGTAGTGCCATTCAACTTAGTATCACACGCATAGGTTGTGCCATAGTAGTTACAAGCTGCCCTAGGTTTTTTCCCCCTTCAATAACGGTGAAATGACCCCCAAAAAAAAAAGATCTTTTTGTACCAGTATTACTTGCATTTGGTGGGAGTGGGAGTTTGCCTTTGTCTTCATGCACATTGGTTGCCCCTTGAACCACTTCATTGTCTTGACCCTCTGGAATTTCTCTTATCTCATTCATCTACAATATAAAATAAAACAATAATAAACACAATAAGTCAAAAACTATAAAAAGTAAAAAATAAAAAATAAAAATTTAATGCCAAAATGAGTCTAGTCTACAAAGAAAAAAAGAAAAAAAGAAAAAAAAATGAAAAAAACTATTTACTCTACTCTAGTATACAATAACACAACAAGTCAACAAGGAAAAAAAAAATGGAATGAGAAGGATTATAGTATACAGAAACAACAACAAGCCCACGATAAATATGTCAATAAGATGATAATAAACAAATCAAAAAAAAAAAAAAAATTCAATCTTAATCAAATAAACGGATACAAACACACCCTAGTCCCTGTTTTTCTTCCTGTCACACAAAAGACCTCAAGAAGTCAATCCCAGCAATGCCAAGATTTTGACGCGTGGTCCATCATCATTAATGTTTTCGCCAGCCAACTAAACGTCACAGATGCTTGTAAATTTTCGAGAATGATGTGCTGGATATGACGTGTTTTCTTTTGTGCTTTTTCTTTCCAGAGGGAATACACTATAGATTGGAGGCGAAGCGCTAGAGGATTTTCTATCAAGTGTACAAGTTTATTTATTTTATCCGTTTCACTTTTTTTGTTTTATTTAAAATGTCAAATTTTTTAAGAAAATATTATTTATTATCTTGTTTACCTTTTAAAAATATATAAATTTTCAAAACTATTCTTAAAAAATTTATAAAAAAATTGAATTAGTAAATTAATAAGGATATAATAGAAACATTAGTAAATTAATAACTTTTATTTTTAGAAACAGGACAATATTTTGGGACATCTCAAAATAAAATAGAGGCCAAAAAAAGTAAGACGGAGGGAGTATTTATTTTTATGAGTGAGTTTTAGCAATATCAGGAGAGAGGATTCCTACCCCCCCCCCCCCAAAAAAAAAAAAAAAAAAAAAAAAAGCTTGCTTCTTTAGTCATGAAGTGATCTCTAGAAGATTTTGCTGCTTCTTGGAATTAAGTATACAAGCTATTTCTTAATTTCAAATAAAATCTGCAGGTTCTTTTCTTCATCCTTTCAGTTTATTTTTGTTCTTCAATATAAAGTTAGCCAAAGATCTCTAATTTAGTAATTTATTGAGTTCATATTTGTAACGTGTACTTTGGGATTTTAGTTAAAAAAAAATACCTTGCAAGGTTGGATTTTAATGTTTTTATAATCAACTAATTTTCATTTAACAAGTATTAGCATGATTTTTATGTATTTATTTTTTTAAATGGAAGGTAGGTGTTTGGTTTCACCGTATCAGATCAATTAGTTCAATAACTTCAGTTATTTAGTAAAATCTTGCCCAATTTCTAATAGTTGCTACTAAAAATTTAGGGTTGAGTTCTATTTACACGATAAATAAATGATTTATAAGGAAAAGAATTTCTGTTATGTATTCTCAAAAAGGACAAATTAAAGATGTATTTGGCGTAGCATAAAATAATTTCTTGAAAATATTTTCAATGTTTTGGTGTGTTTGGTATGACATAAAATCTTAACAAAGTTTTGCTCCCCTCCCAAATCCCAATTCCTTTCGCTAGTCTTCTCCATTATCCTCCCAAATTGTCAGCTCTATCCCATAACTTTGACTAACTTTTACCCTTAATTTTACTAACTTTTAGCCATAACTTTCACTATTAATGGCTTTTATAAGCTAAATTCAACTTTTGCTACCAAAAAAATGTTTTAAAAAATTACAAATTTTACTACAATTTTGTGTTTGGGAAAAACTTTTTTTATTTTATTTTATTTTTTTTGGTCTCAATTTTACTAACTTTTAGCCATAACTTTCACTATTTACTTTTTTTTTAATTTTAAATAAACCAGTTTTAAACTTTTTGTCACACATTTAAAATAAAATTTACCAAAAATTATATCTTTTATTAAATACTATGCAAATAAATTACTACACATAAGTTGTTCCTAAAGGCATCTAGAATGTTTACAAACTAATATGTTAGTCTGTAAGCATTATATAATAAAATTTGTAGTGCATATCTTTATCATAATTCATTTCCAAAACTCTTGTAAAGTTACACATTTTTTATATAGTAGATTTCTAAGAGATTTAATGGTTAAAAAAGACACCATTAAATGTTATCGCTTTCCACTTTTGTCTCTCTCCATATTTATTGTTTTTCACTTGATTAATGTGCACTTGCCATATACAACAACCTACTTTTCAAATGACTCTTCCCAAAAAAGAAATTAAATAATTTGAAAAGATTTTTTATTATATGTCGGACAAACCAACAACCCTTTATAAGAAAAGATTTTTGTGGTTGTGATTCTTAGAGATTTGGGCTATATATGCAACCTTTTTAACAGTTGAAAAAAAAAATTTCCTCATGCAACTTGGGGATCTTAGATTTGGGCTAATGTATTTGTAACTTGAAAGTTGAAAGTCTAAACAATCTGTCTAGAATTTCATAGTTTAATACAGTATCCTTATTTTATAGCATATAGCATACTAGAACCACGAACACAGAGTTTCGATCTTTAATTGTGTCTAATCTTCAATCAATGCCAGCAACATGAGTTTCTACCTTTAATGCTTCGTTTTTCACATATTGATTCAAGAATCACAACCACGAACATAGACTATCGTTGGACCTTTTGATTTTCTACAAATACCAGTTCTTATTTCTTGTTGAAATAAAAAGTAGTAGATTACTTTTAAATTCAATTGTGTATATATATATATATATATATAATTGTATAAATTTTATTTCAAATAATTTAATTTTATCATCAAATATCTATTTAATTTTTCTTTTAGGATGAATCATTTGAAAAGTAGGTTCTTGAAAATGACAAATGCCCTTGTTTCAAATAAAATAACAAATGCCCTTTAATCAAGTGAAAAACAATAAATAAGGAGAGACACAAAAGTGGAAGCAATAACATTTAATGATGTCTTTTTAACCATTAGATTTCTTAAAAATCTATAATATAAAAAATGTGTAACTTTACAAGAGTTAAATCAAGTGTAACTTGAACTCATCTTATATATATATATATATATATATATATATATATATATATGGGTTGTGTTCAAGTTACATCTGGTGTAATTCTAAGTAATGTTACACTACCCAATAACTTGTTATAAAATTTATATTTTGAAAATATCACCGTTAAATTACATGATCTATATGTTCTTAACAGTCATGCCAATTTTCATTTCAATTGGACGTTATTTATCATTTGATTTATAAACTCATCTTTAATATATTATTTTAAACTATAAAAACTTGAACTTAAAAAATTGATTGATGATATGACTATTAATCTTTAATCTTTAATGACATGGAAAATATTCGAAAATAATGTAATTTAATGGTGAATTTGTCAAAATTTGCACCTAATTAAAAAATATTAAGTGGCGTAATATTGCTTAGAATTATACTAGGTGTAACTTAAATCTCACCCTCTCTCTCTCTCTATATATATAATGGTTATATGGGTTTAAATTTTAATTTGATGTGTTGTGATATTGATCTCCTTTTTCCTGTAGTTTTTATGAGTACAACTTCAGAAAATATTTTTAGTAGCATTGTCATGATTGAAACGAAACGCAGGAAAATAAATAGTCCTCCTTGAAAATGTTGTGTTGAAATATTTTCCAATGAAAAATATTTTAGGCCAAAACAAGCAGGGGCTAAATCATTTTTTTCGCCACAGGGGAGTGAATTTCTTGGTGCATATATATAGCGTAGTTATCAATTCTATTCCCCTATTATTATTATTATTATTATTTATTTTCTTATCAAACTCTTGGCCATTCCATATTTTTTGTCATGTAGAATGCTTCGTTTCTCTCTACATAGAATGTTGTCAAAAATTTTTTTAATTGAAAACATGTCAAAGGAAAACATTTTCTCCCTAGTGTTTAGCTGTGTTCATGCCCTTGCCAAATGGGCACTCTCTTGTCATTTGCAGGCCCTGTTTCATTTACTATTTGCCTCCAATCTGTCTTCAATGTTTTGGAGGGGGATTATGCTTATAGTTTTTTTTGAATAAAATCTTTCTTAAAGCACAATAATAATAATAATAATAATAATAAATAAATAAATAAATAAATTCTATACTTCAACAAGAAAAAGTTCATAATTTTATTTTCCTCTCACCAAAGTTTGTCACTATTGTAGAAAATAATGTTTTTTGACCCGTATAAGCTCGAAGTCGAAGCTATTGCAAATTGCAATTGGTGCCTCTTGAAATAAGTGGTGGAATTAATGATTCTATTGTACATTTAAAGAAGTCTAAATGATTGTTCTTTGTGATCTGTCACTAGGAAAACGGAAGTTGACGATTGATAAAGATGGTGGCCACTTCTACTACTGCTGATTCACTTACAAATGATATAAGCGAAGAGTGGATTATTGACATTCCACCACAAGAGTCGGAGCCAGTACCAAAGTGGACCGCCGAGTGTTGCATCTACAGCGTCCCCCAGATACTTCGCCAGGTAAATATTGGCGCCTACATTCCAAGGCATTCTGTCAACAGACTGAGAAAGCAACAGGATATAGGAAGGGTCGTTGCAAACAGGGAACTAGAAATTCTCCATTGTTATGAATTGAGCATAGGGTTCAACCACGAAGATTTCGTGAAAATGGTTGAAGTAGATTCCATTTTTATTATTGAGCATTTCTTTAGGGCTATTGCTGAAGGAGAAAATGAGAACAATAATATGGGACGTGCAGTTAGTAACCCATGGTTGAAAGCGCATATAATGCTAGACTTAATATTACTTGAGAATCAAATTCCTTTTTTTTATTCTCGACGAGTTATATAAGAATTTTTCCAGTTCTAACAAAAACAAGAATGATACCTTTTTTAACCTTGCCTGCAAATATTTCTGGAAATATTTATTTTCCCATGAGAAGCAAAAACTACCTGAGAAGGAAGTAAAACATTTCACTGATTTGATTAGATACATCTATCAGAAAATGAAATAAACTTCTGTATTTTCATTAATTGGAAAAAGAGAGTACAAAATCTATTTATAGATTGATCTAAGCCTTGTGAACCTCTAACTGAATAACTGAAGCTTAACAGAAAAAATAACTAACTCCACACGTGCTGTAACTAACTCTCCCACATGTGAATCATCTGTACAATTAAAACAAGAACTAAGCTACATGCCGTTTATGTTTATATACAATATATCAAGTATAAAACGACTGTCGTTTATGCAGCAAGATGATCTTCACTGTGATTTAAGCTTCACTGCATCGTGCTCTTCATGCTCTGCTCTTGCTTCTTTGTGATGTTCATTGCTATCACTCTGATACTCCCCCTCAAGAGCAGCTGGGGTGTGTATGTTCATCATTCCCATTTTATCAACAAGATTCGAGAATTGATTGTACCCCAATGCCTTGGTAAGCATGTCTGCTAATTGGCAGTGAGACCTCACATGATTAAGCTTGATAACCCCTTCCAAAACTTTATCCCTGACCACATGACAGTCTATCTCAATGTGCTTGGTCCTCTCATGAAAAACGGGATTGGAACCAATATGCAATGCTGCCTGACTATCACAAAACAACAATGCTTCTTTGTCATGTTTAACTCCAATATCCTTTAGAAAATATAAAATCCATACAATTTCACATGTTGCAACTGCCATAGCTCTATATTCCGCCTCTGCTGAAGACCTGGAAACTGTGGACTGCTTCTTTGATTTCCAAGACACCAAGGAATCTCCAATGAAAATGCTGTAACCTGTTACTGACTTCCTAGTATCACAGCATGAAGCCCAATCAGCATCTGCAAAACCTTTCAAATGCAAATCTGCCTTGGAGGAGAACATGAGACCCTTCCCTGGTTCACTCTTCAGATATTGTAAAATTCTATAGGCTGCATCTAGATGTGGCTTTCTTGGCTTGGACATGTATTGACTGAGCTTATGGACAGCAAAAGTGATGTCTGGCCTTGTGATGGTCAGATACAGTAACCTCCCAATTAACCTTCTGTAGACACTAGGATCTTTAAGTTCTTCACCTTCCAATTGACTTAGCTTCAGACTTTGTTCCATAGGAGTTCTAGCTGGTTTACACCCCAACATACCAGCATCATTAAGCACTTCAAGGGTGTATTTTCTTTGGCAAAGTGCAATTCCCTTGACTGATCTGGCAACCTCCAATCCAAGGAAGTACTTCAAGTCACCTAAGTCTTTAAGCTTGAACCTGTCATCTAGCAGAACCTTGAATCTGTCTATTTCAGTTTTATCATTGCAGGCTACCAAAACATCATCCACATACACCAAAAGCATCATGAAAACATCACCTTGCCTCCTAGTAAACAATGAGTAGTCAGCTTTGGATTGAGTAAAACCAAGCTGAAGCAAGGTACCAGAAAACTTGGCAAACCATTGCCTAGAGGCTTGTTTAAGCCCATACAAAGATTTATTCAGTTTACAAACTATCTCCCCCTGGCTATGGAAGCCTTGTGGAAGAGCCATATAGACTTCTTCATCCAAATCACCATGCAAAAATGCATTATTGACATCCAATTGACTAAGGAACCAGCCCTTAATGGCAGCCACAGCAAGAAGAACCTTGACTGAAACCATTTTAGCCACAGGGGAAAAAGTCTCAAAATAGTCCACACCCTCTTTTTGTGTAAACCCCTTAGCAACCAGCCGTGCCTTGTACCTTTCAACTGAACCATTGGCCTTATACTTGATCTTATACACCCATTTACACCCTATAGGCTTCTTACCAGCAGGCAGGGGGGTTAAAGTCCATGTGTGATTTGCCTCAAGGGCAGCTATTTCAGCAGCCATGGCCTCTTGCCATTTGGGGTCAGAAGCAGCTTGATAATAATAGGTAGGCTCAATAAGGGAAGAAATGGAACAGCAGAAAGATTTGTAAGAAGGAGAGAGATATTGATAAGAAAGATGAGAAGAGAGTGGATGAGAAGTACCTGATTAGGAAGGAGAGGCAGCAGTGACAGATGAAACCTGATTGCAGTGATAGGCTAGGAGATAGGAAGGTTGTTTGACAGGTCTAGAAGATTTTCTAAGAGGAATAGGATCAACAATAGGATCAGGGGGCTCAACTGGAACCTCATCAAGTAAGTCATCATCAATAGAATGATGAATATGAGTAATTGAATTATGAGGTATAACAGAAGTAGATAAAGGATCAAGAAGGGGATTAACAGTTGGAATACAAGGCACAGGGATAGAACATGGTTGCTGGTCAGAATTACTAGAGTTGAGAGCAAAAGGAAACACATTTTCATGAAATGTGACATCTCTAGAAACCAAAACCATGTGAGACTCAAGGTCAAAAACTTTAAAACCTTTAACATTGAATGGAAAACCAAGAAAGACACACTTCCTTGCTCTGGGAGTGAATTTGGATCTGTGTTGAGGAATGGTGGAAGCAAAACATAGGCATCCAAAAACTTTGAGATTAGAATAGTCAGGGACTTTGTGAAAAAGAAGCTCAAAAGGAGTTTTATTTTGTAGCAAAGGAGATGGAAGCCGATTGATGATGTAGGCAGCATGTAACACACAATCACCCCAGAACTGAAGTGGGAGTTGTGATTGAATTTGCAAGGCTCTAGCTATGCAAAGGAGGTGCTGATGTTTCCTCTCCACAACAGAATTTTGTTGTGGAGTGTAAACACAGCTGGTTTGATGCACAATTCCATTAGAATTAAAAAAATCAGACATGTGAAACTCCTTGGCATTATCAGTTCTAACTACTTTGATTTTAAGGCCAAATTGAGTATGAATCATAGTGTAGAAAGAATGAAAAAGCTGCCTAACTTCAGATTTGGACTTCATTAAAAACAACCATGTTGCTCTTGTAGCATCATCCACAATTGTTAGAAAATATTTGAAGCTATCTATAGTAGGAGTAGAGTAAGGACCCCATACATCCATATGAATCAAATCAAAAGCATGAGAACTGATATTATTGTGAAAAGGAAAAGGCAATCTCTTAAATTTTGCCATAGGACAGATTTGACAGCCCTTATTACAAGAAAGTTTTAAAGAAGGAATTACATGACATAAGCTATTTAGTTTGTCATCAGAAGGGTGCCCCAACCTGTCATGCCAGATAGAGGAAGATTGAAAAGAATCAGATGTAGAAGTGGCTGCAGTGAAATGGCCAAAAGTATCAGTAAGATTGTGAGCAGACAGGAAGGTAGCAAAGGAAGAACTGGATGATTGTTGAAGGCTGGTTGACTGCAACAGGTACAAACCATCATGTGCCTTGCCTACCCCAATCGTTTTCCAGGAAATAAGGTCCTGAATGAAACAATAGGCAGACAGAAAAATGCAACAATATGGCTGTGAATGAGTTAAGGAACTAATGGACAAAAGATTAAAAGAAAAAGATGGAACACAAAGAACATTTTTCAGAGTTAGTGAAGGGGAAAGGGTAACAGTTCCAATGTGGGTTACTTGAGCTGATTCCCCATTTGGTAATTGAACCAAGGACTGCCTAATAGCTGTGATTGAGGTTAGCAAATCTACTGAACATACAAAATGGTCAGTAGCACCCGTGTCCAAAACCCAGGTTTTACCACCATAAGCCCTCCTATTGACCACTTGTGCAGCAAAAATACTATGGGAAAAGTCCATACCTGCCATTGCCACATTGGCAGAAGTGGAAGAAGAAGATGCATTGGCCATTGGACTATGTAGTGCTTGGGATGGTGTTGCAAGAGAGGAGCTGGATGCACTAAACAAAGCCAAAAGCTGTTGACATTGCTCAGGAGTGAAGGCAGAAGATTGATGCATTGGAGAAGCAAACTCTGAACTTGAACCTGAGGAGACTTGATGTGCCATAACAGTCTTGTTCCTGAACTTAAAACCAGGAGGGAACCCATGTAATTTGTAGCATTTATCTATGGTATGGCCATTCTTGCCACAGTGGGTACAAACTGGCCTATCCTTACCCTTCCCACCAGAATTAACAAGATTGGTAACATGATTAACTTGATCATTGGACACCTTAACAGCCAAAGCAGTAGAATCTACTTTAACAATTGGTACATTTGGGATTGATCTTTGAGTTTCTTCTTGAATCATCAAGGAGTAAACCTTGCTAAGAGATGGAATAGGATCCATGAGCAACACCTGAGACTTAACTTGGGAAAAAGACTCATTCACTCCCATTAAGAATTTCATCACAGATTCTCGACCTTGTAGTTCATTTAGCCTTTTGTTGATATTACACATACACTTTCCACAAGTGCAAGTGGGAAATGGACTAAGGTTTTGTAACTGATCCCAAAAGACTTTCAACTGAGTAAAGAAGTCAGTGATGCTCATCTCACCTTGGTGTAGCTCTGCAATTTCCTTTTGAAGGTTGAACACTCTTGGTCCATTAGTTTGGGCAAAACGATTCTTCAAGTCGCTCCATATTTCTAAAGCAGTATCTTCATATATAATGCTTGCTTGAAGCTTTGAAGAAACTGAATTGGTCAGCCAAGTTCCAACCATGTTGTCACATCTAATCCACGCTTGCACAGAGGAAGGAGTAGAAACCAATGGTGATGAGAGAGTAAGAGTCCCATCAATAAATCCCAGCTTATTCTTGGTGAGCAAAGCTTTCCTCACTGCTCGAGCCCAAGCAGAGTAGTTTTCTCCACCAATTAAAGGCTGTGTAACTAGCACTAAGCTTGGATTCTCAGCGTGATGCAAGAACAGGGGATCGTCCATTGGTGACTCCTGTGAAGAAGAAGGAGATGGATTTCCAGGTACAGAACCATTAGCAGAACCAGTTGCAGTTGTGGTTGTGGCAGCGGAAGCCATTGATGATAAAGAAAAGAAGATTTTCTTTAAAGAAAGAAAATGAAAGAAAATTTTCTCAGAAACAGAGTGCTTTCTCGAGAAAACTGAAGAAGAAAAGAAAATGAAACCCTAAAAGAATTTGGGGATTTGTTGCTCTGATACCATATCAGAAAATGAAATAAACTTCTGTATTTTCATTAATTGGAAAAAGAGAGTACAAAATCTATTTATAGATTGATCTAAGCCTTGTGAACCTCTAACTGAATAACTGAAGCTTAACAGAAAAAATAACTAACTCCACACGTGCTGTAACTAACTCTCCCACATGTGAATCATCTGTACAATTAAAACAAGAACTAAGCTACATGCCGTTTATGTTTATATACAATATATCAAGTATAAAACGACTGTCGTTTATGCAGCAAGATGATCTTCACTGTGATTTAAGCTTCACTGCATCGTGCTCTTCATGCTCTGCTCTTGCTTCTTTGTGATGTTCATTGCTATCACTCTGATAACATCTACTATCCATCAAAGCCCAAAACCATCTGCGCAAAGAACCTGTTTCTTATGTATATAGTGCAACGAAGTTGTACAAGACAGGAGTGAGATTTGAAAAGATTGAAGAGGGAAGCTTTGATAAAATAAAATTCAAGAAGTGGGAGCCCTTAGGAAAATGTCAATGCTTCAGTTGGCTCTTAATTTTCTTACCATGTTTGAAATATTTTCCTTGCATGGAACCCATGCAATCATTACTGTATCTCCCAAGCTTTGTGGCAAATAACAGAACTGAAGACCTTTTCAGAAACATAATGACTCTGGAGCAGTATCATTATCCATCTGAAGCTTACTTATGCAATTATATGGTGCTATTGGATCATCTTATCAACACTAGCGAAGATGTAGAGTTGCTTGTTGACAAAGGGATTATTGTTAATGCGAAAGGCAGCTATCAAGAAACTGTCAATATGGTTAACAGAATTGCCCTTGAAATTGTGGAAGAGAATTCCTGTTACAGTGATGTTGCTAAAAAACTTAGGAACCACCATCAAAATGGTTGCAACCGTAATATCGGATACTTGAAAAGTACCTGTTTCTCCAATCTCGGGAGAGGCACTGCAACTATTGTTTTTTTTCTAATCTTGGGATTCACTCTCTGGGATTTCGTTAGGTCTTCCCCCAAATAGATTTAAAATTTGTGTAGTTCAATCTCAGAGTGTTTTGGTTTGGCTTACATGTATGAATTGTATCTTAACTAGTCATTTTATGTAGCTTGTGATATCCTCTTGATCCTAATAGGGTTTGCTACAAACTATTTGGATGCTGGTTGTTTGAAACGTTGTCTCAGCATCCTTGAAGATAATGTATTCCAGCCAATAATAAAGTTCTATTTTCTGTAATTTCACTTTACCACTGAATGCTATAAATAATATCATTGTTTCTTGTGCTTGTAATGCCTACCATAGAATTTTATCAAATTCTGCACACAGATTGGAAATTTCCTCTAAGGTTGTAATTTATTCATTCAGCAATACAACTCTGTTTTGTATATACAATAACTGAGGAATGAAGTTGTTAGAATCTTTAACTTTTCTAATTAGTAATTACGTGCTTCTCACCTGCCAGATATAAATAAGCAAAGCTATAACCATATGAATAAGTTCTCTCTAAAACGACAGCCGTTTTATCTTCAAGCTTATTTTCTTGAGAATTTTGATAATTTTATTATTTTTTATTTTTTGAATATTATTTTTTAAGAGTAATTAATTTGTACCTAAAAGCTCGGATTTGTGTTAATACACAAGAGTTTGTTTAGAACCCCAAATTAAAATTACGGCTAGATAACTTTTACTCTAATTTATACTACATGCGGAACTAGAGTAAAAAGGTGCAAACAGTAGTTATCACTACCCTAAGCCATATTCAACCATTATCCACAATAAAATGAAAGCTTAAAAAGTAGAGAAGAGAGGTGCAAACACAAGATAACACCGAGACGTGTTATCGAAGAGGAAACCGAAGAACTCGGCGAAAAACCTCTCTGCGACCCTCCAAGTCGAAATCGATCCACTAGAGAATAAAGTTGGAGTACATGAACAACAAAAGACCCTCCAAGTCTAATCTACCCCATGTACTTGAGCCCTCCAAGCTCCTGCTACCAACTGACTTCTCGGAGTCTTGTCTTCTCTACATTGCCAAATTTCGCAATTTAACCCAATTGCATCCGCCAATGAATGACTCCTTCCAATGCTTCCCAACAGCACCAAAATCTCACTTTACACTCAGAATGGGTGTAGTAAGTGTTTAGGCTATCAACATCTCAATGATGTAGAGTTGGAGAGGTAGGAGTTGAGGAAAACTACAAGAAAAAGTGTAGATGATTGTGGGTATAACAATCTCTAACTCTCAAGTGTATTTTCTAGGTGTTATTTATCACATGTTACTCCTCTTTATAATTTGGTTCCCTATATTCTTTTTATTTCGTTGTTTACAAGTTTTTTGAGGGCTTCTTTTTTTAATTATTTTTCCTGGGGTTGTGATGTAAAGGTCAAAGAGTTTACAAATCAGAGTGATTAAGGCATGTGATTGCATTACAATGAATATCATAATTTAATGGTAAGTTAGGTATTTTCCCCTTTATTTCTATTGATTTTTAAATATATATATATATATATATATTTGAACATGTAAAAAAAAATATATTCGAATATGTAATAGAATGCAAACTTGGCAAAGAAACAGGAAATTAGGAACAATGGGGATTTTGTTCTTTGAAACTTATTTCTCTGCATCTTGCCGTCCTATATCTATGGTAAGCTTTTTGGTAGCAGGCATTATTCTTTTGATAGACAATTTCTATTTGAGCATAATTTGGTTTTTATGCTCATTTGAGAAATTTTTAATTTGCAAATTCTATTAAATAGCTTACTTGCTGCAAGTATTTTGATCTTTGCTAATTTCTATATTTTGTGTCATCCTATTTTCAATCTTAATGCAATTTTCAATCTTATGTTGTTTAAGTTAGACTAATAGAACCACAAAAATGCAAGAGTTAGGGAGAGAAAAAAGAAGTAGCTGCTTTGTTTTTGGAAGGGATTGTGTTATTTTTTAGTTTGTTTTGGGTTAGATTTTTGGTCTTTTAGGTATGATAGCTACTTATGGGACAATCAATAATGGTATTGGTGTGGTGTTGATGGGTATGCTGAGGCCTAAAATGAAGATGAAGTGCATTGTCCCAGTTGTTATGGCTAGAATGCTTTGTTATGCACATTTTGACCAATTGATATTATTGGTGATGCTGGTGTTAGGTAAGTTTATAGATTTTTTTTTTTGTATATTTAATTTTATACAAGTATACTGAATTGTGCATTTAGTTTTTGGGTGGGCTTTCTATTTGGGGTTGGTTTTTAAAGTTAATTGTTGCTCATGCTTCAATTTCAAACCACCTATTAATTCATTTGCTTAGTTACATCTTGATTCAATTTGCATAGGTAGTTTACATTTGTTCTAGAGTTCACTTTTGGCGTTGACTCCACTAATTTCAAGTTCTAACTCTGTCCATTGCGTTTGGATCTAGCATGCAGTTAAAAATTTGAAGTTGTTTTAACTAGATGAGCTTGGCTCATTGGTGTGGTAAGCTTGACATATTAACATGGGAAAACATTCTGTTTTTTTAACTCTTCATTGGAAATTAAAGAGTGAAAAAACATAATGTTTTCAAAGTATGTGCTATGAGTTGAGGCTATGTTTTATCTCTATAAACCCAAAACTTATTATTAAAAAGAAGAAAAAAAGAAATCACCCCAACATAAAAGGGCTTTAGTTTGTGGTTAATTTGCTTTGGGTTGGTGCCTATGTGTTTTCAATGACATATGATGCTCACTATGTGCTTCATATTTTGTTTCTAGATGGACACCATTGTAACATATGATATATATTTTTAAAATTCTATAAAGATAATTGGAGTTGATTTCAAATGGAGCGATATTGTATTTTATAGATAGCATTCCTACAAGTAGGACAAATGAGGGGCTGTACAACATGCCCTTGACGAATTTTGAACTTTAATGTATTGTTATATTAACTTGATTGTTTTCTAATTCATAAAATGATCCCGCGCATTGCGTGTGTTAAATGCTAGCTATATATAATAGCAAAAACATTTTCCTGCAATTAAAGAGATGCTATCATGTAAGAAAAATGCCCATCTAAAATTCTGACACGTTCAAGTTAAAAAACGATAAATTATAATGTTTGGCAACGTTAACACACCATGTGATAGCCTCTCACTCTCTCAGTATAAAAGGAAAAATAACTGGTTAAAATAAAATTAAAAGGATTGCAATATTCCCAAAAAACTAAACGCAAGATATAGATGAAAAAGGCGAGAGTTTGTAAGCTGTCAACCGTTCCCTCTCTAGACTTAGAGCACTGCTGCAAGCATATAGAGAAAGAAAAGTCTATGGGCATCAACACTGTTAGGCTATATATCTACCACCATTAGATCATCGGAACCAGCTCCGATACGTTTTTCTTCATTTTTTAAGACTTGGGTATGAAATATTACTTTTTATTGAGTTTTTTTGTTGGATACGTTTAGATTTGATCTTGGTTTTGATTCCTTTTTGTTTCGGGTTTTTGGGTTCTCCATGAAAATGTTTGTTTTCTCAATTTTTTGATATTTTTTTTCCTATTTTGGATCACAGAAATCACTAAGCCTTTCTTTGTTTTCTAATATCTGCGTTCATAGTTTTTTTTTTTTTTTTTTTTTTGGGGGGTGTTTTGATTTGGAAAACCGGGTTTGCTATTGATTCAACACTAATCCCCTCTTTCATAGGTAACTTCTTTTCTCTTTTTTTCACTCTTTGGAGCATTGGCCATTCAGGTTTTTCTCTCTCACTCTTTGAGTTTTTAGTTTTGGTAGATATTTGGATTCCAATTGGTTCTTAATTTTTCCAATCCTACTTTGAATTTTGATTATAGGTTTTTGAATGTTTTGGTAGATATTTGGATTCCAATTGGTTCTTAATTTTTTCAATCCTACTTTTAATTTTGATTTTAGGTTTTTGAATATTTTGGTAGATATTTAGATTCCAAAAACAGCAATTGATAGAGATCATAAGGCAGAGAGAGAAACATTTGAGGACTGCCATTACCGCTATTCTGGCCTTCCGCAATCATCTGGTCTCTCACTGACTTGCTATCAGTAAGTTTCGATTTTGTAAAACTTTTTTTACTTTTTGAGAAAGAAATTGGTGTTAAATATAATTTAGGCTTGAGATTGTTTTTGCTATATGTATTTGGCTGAGATTAAGGTATTTTGATTATTTTGGTTTGATTGTTTTTGCTTAAACCTTATGACTGACAACCTTTTGCTGTTTACATATAAAGAAACCAAAACATTTAGAATCAACATTATGAGAAAGTTGGTAACTGTAAGTCACGCACAAAGACGAAGAGATGGACAGCGAGAAAGACGAAATAGAGTATTCCCACCCATCGGCTAGTAAAGCTTTTAAATAAAAATAACATATTCGGCTTTAAAGTCTAGAATTTGGGTTGGAATCTGTTTGAACTAAAGTCTTTTCGTTAGAATCAAATAGTTGCTTTAAGATATTCATTTCATTTTGGGTATTTGTGTTAGATTTAATTTTGTTTAGGGTATTTGTTTTTATAAAACATCAACTGACTCAAATTTAAACTTCGCTTTCAAGATAATGTGGTGTTGAAGAACTCGCATGGCTAACATGTTTTATTCTTTACAAATTCTCATCACAGTTTAAAAAAAATCATGTGGGTTGCATGTTTTGTTCATTAAGAATGATACTGCAGTCCCATGGTTTTTCCTATCTTTGCTAGGGACTGACAAGCGATATTTTAATTAGTTCATGCATGTGATTTGTATAGTGTATATTAGGTTATAGTACCTTGGTATCTACAGAAAGGAATAGCTCATGAGATTAATGTTCATAGTTTTCCTAATTTTTTTTTTTTTTTTTACTTCTTTTATCTTTATGTTTATTGCCTAAATGGTTTCCTTCTTTTGTTGCTGCCAAACCCACATGAAGAAACCATGTTTGAATGAGACATCTATAACTGATGAATTTTTACCTTGCCAATCCTGTTTTGAATGTACCTATTATATGATTTATATCATTATCATATAAAATATGAGTGGGGTGGGGGGTTAAATTGTGCTGCTTCTTCTTTGATAATTGCTTACTATAAGTTTATACCACGTGCATGTTTGAGTCTAGAAAAATCCTTATCCTTTGTTCAGTGTTTTAGGACTATGCATGATTTGTTGTTATGTTTGATTTTTTTTTTTTTTTTTTTTTTTTTTTTTTATTTTATATTTTTATAGTGAAGAAACGAATTTTTTATTAGTTATGTACACAATGCAAGTTAATTTAATTTCTTTGTTTGACTTCATTTCATGTGTTATAATTCAGATCCTCATACCCACCTTATCAGCCAATATTATTGACAAAGTTATATTATAATGAAAGTTTTTTGTTATGTTCTATAATTTAACAGCTCTAACACAAGAGTTCCTTTTCTCCCCTACTTGGATCAAGCCGCATTGGTTTTTGGTGGACTTTGGAAGAATTTTGCAGGGGTGGGTAATTTGATATAAGCATATAATACAAAGTTTAATTTATTATCTATGTATTTTTTTGGGGGGGGGGGGGGGTGTTTCTTTTATTGTTTGATAAATTGTGCTAAAAAGCTTAAAACAACCATGCTAATGGTTGGAGAAATTGGAGGGAATGATTATAACTATGCATTGTTTCAAGGAAAAACAATTGATGAGGTTAGACACATGTTTCTAGAAATTGTCCAAGCAATAAAGGATATTGTTACAGTAAGTTTTTTTTTTTTTTTAGTAAGCAAAATAAAATTTTTTTTTCTTACAAAATGACTTTCTATGATTATTGATTCCTAATTCTTTATTATAGTTCCATAGGGTCATTAGTTATGGTGCTACCCAAGTGGTTGTCCCTAGAATCTTCCCAATAGGCTGTTTACCAATATATCTTGTAGTATTCTAGACCAATTCTGTTACTTATGACAAATTTCTATTGCCCGAAGGGATTGATTAATTTCTCAATAAATCAAAATGATCAACCCAAGCAAGCCCTTTAAAATTTGAGAAAAAGGAAATTCTGATGTTATTATAGTATATGGTAATTATTGTAGTGGTTTCCAATGGGTTTACCGTTATTCTCCACTTCTTGGTGAGTCTTATGATTTTGTAATTTTTATAGACTTAAAGTAGGAGCTTAACTACATTTAAAATTCTTCTCCATCTAAACTGAATAATTATGATTAGTACATAATCATTCATTTTAAATACTCTAATTTTCTGTTTTTGTGGAGGTGATTTTGTAGATTTACATGCCAATATTGCCTATCTAAGAACAAATAAAATACATCGTGGATTAGGTTTGGATTAAATACCCATTTTCCACAAGTCTGAACATTGTTTACATTGTTTTAGAAGATTCTTTTTAATTTTAAATTTTTTAATTTATTTACTTTTAAACTTAGTTTTTTCCGTTATACTATCCTTGGTTATATTGTAAATAAATAAATATATGTTGTAAGAATTATTGTTCTTTAGATAGTATAACTATAATTGAGATACAAAATTTTAGTTGTTCTATAAAATAGAATGGAATTACTACATTACCTGAATGAGTATTTTATTGTATTGTTATGTCAAGTTGATGGTATTTTAAATATGTAAAATATTTCCGCACATTGCGCGAGTTAAATGCTAGTTTCTATAATTGAGATAGATCACTTGGCTTAGTACTAGTTGTGTATGACTTGATTGAATTGATCATTGAAGCTTTACTTTGGACTAAAGACTATTTCACATTTAATACACACACACAACACACAAGACTTTTGTTCAATGAATGCTTATTTCATTTGTGTGATTGTACATGTTCAAATGTGATGTGTATACTCAATTGCTTGTTGATCAAACTCAAAAAGATTTTTGAGTATTTTATATGTTTTTGAAAGTGTTTTTATGCTTTCGTGTTTTGAGTTTTTGTTCAAATTGCATTTTTCATGTTTTTCATCAAAAACTCTTTCAGAGGCATTTTCGCGAGAAGCTCGCGACTAAGCTCTTCCCACGAAAATGGGTTAAGGCAAAATATGAAAACACAAAATTCGGACAGAAACTTTCGCGACTGTCTCGCTACTATTTCGAGAGTAAAGTCTTCCTGCAAAAAGTTTTGTGTTTCAGAGGCATTTTTCACGAGTAACTTCGCAAGAAGCTAACCCACGTAAAACACGTGTTTTCAGTTTTAAAAGGCTGATGCAAACAGTTTTTCAAAATCACTTGTTTTCCCTCACTTCGTCCCTCAAGCCTCAAACAACCCAAAACTTAATTTCACTCAAAAACCCAACAAATTTCAAGTACAATTGTTTCAAAATCATTTCTAAGGTATGATTATACAATCTTTTCTCCTTATTTCCTTAGATTATGCAGAAAATTCTATGTTTTACTTGAATTGGGTTATTTTTGAAAAAGGGTTGGGAAACTTTAAATTTTGTGAAATTTTTTTCAATTTCTTGATTGGGCTCTATCCCATTTGTTCTGTTTGTGTTTGTGTTGGCCAATTGTGGCAATTTAATATGTATTTAGGCAAGATTTACTCATGTTCATGCATTACTCACATGTTAGTTTTATAGGTGCACATCAAGTATTTGATAAAATGCCCAAATGGCATTTTGGTGTTATTTTGGACTCCAATGAATACTAAACTTTGGGGATTACCATGATTGGACTTGTTTTTCATGTTTTGATCATTGGTTGTGTGTTTTACACACTTTGACCCAAATGTGCTTAGTCATGCCTTGCTCATGCATCTCATATGCACACCACATGCACACTTGATGCACACACTTGCACACTTGTCATGTCTTTGCATTTCAATCATGCTAGTTACATGTTATTACATGTTTTAGAACTTATAACATGATTGTGTGACATTGTTTATGTTCCTTTTAGGTCTTTGTGTTTGTTTTTATGGACTAACTTGGTACTAATCAAGTTTGTGTTTTTGCTTTGTGTTTCTGCACTTGTTGCTTTGTTCTTTGTGTATGTTTCTGCAGATGTCTCCTACTAAGTACTCTGCCTCCAAGATATCCTTAAAGCGTCCACGCACGGACTCAAAGAATTTTCGAACCATTGAGGCAAACATGGCCTACAATGACTACTACAAAAGGGCAACGATCATCATAGAAAGGGTTGTAAGAATGGAGACCCTTGAAAACACTTCCATACCTAAAGTGTTCAAGGAGAGAACTTGGACAAAGTTGCTGAATCCAAGTGGGAATGTCTTTGCTGAACTCATAAGGGAATTCTTCGCTAATGCCACTATGAAAGGAGATCACATCAACTGTCGGGTGCAACAAAAAGAATTCATTATCACAAGGGATTCCATTCAAGAGTTCTTAGAAGATCGTCCACCCTCTTAGCAAAATCTCTATACAATATGATGATAGATTGGATTCTGTGGAGCCAATGGCGGAGCTCCTTGGTGGCTCTCTAAAAAAGAAGTCAATGAACATTCCTTTCAACGCGGAGATGAGGACACTGGCTTATATAATGATCCACAATCTCTACCCAGTAACGAACTTGACAACATTGTCCGAACCAAGAACTATTTTCCTGTATGATCTCTTCACACATAAGGAGATCGACATTTGTGGTCATATATACTACCTCCTGACCAAGAGCATCACCAAGAGGAACTCAAGGACAATTTTGCCATTCCTAAGTCTCATTATTGCTCTCATAGCAAAGACAAAGCTGAAGATTCCAAGCGGTCTTACCATCATGCAAAGAGACTATCCCATTGGTGCTCAAACGGTGACCCGAAGCAAAGCCCACATCACCGGATCAAAAACCGGTATTTCTTAAATCCCAAGGGTTAATGTTAAGGAAGAAGGTGGGGGCACGGAGGAAGAGATTGACAAGTTCACTTCAGCCCCTGAAGGCTCTACACAACCATCTTCCCAAGCATAAGCACGGGAACCCGATCGTCTTAATCGTCTCATTGCCAGGGTTGAGCAGATATATGGTATGCTAGAATCCCATGTGCAGCACACCACAGATTAGTTTACCTATGTCAAAGGCTAGATTACTGCGCTATCATCTCAAATTGAAGACATAATGATGGAGCAGTGGCAACAACAAGAGGGACCCGACTCAGAATCTGAGTAGTTTTAGCTCCTTTGGTCATTCCGGTCAAAAAGGGGGAGAAAGTTTTGAGGGGGAGTTGCACAGTTTGAGGGGGAGCATAGCATAGATATTGGTTCATTTTGGTGGCTTAGTGGTTTAATTTTGTTTTTACCTTTATAGTTTTAATAACTTTTGGATATTTACATTGCTTTTTTTTAAAGCTTTAAGTACTTTGGTTTAAAACTTTCAGTTTATATTCAGTACTTTGTTTTTGTATCCTTGCTTTGTAGCATTTTTAAGTACTTTTAGATTTTGTTGCATTATCTTTAGTACTACACACTTGTGCCCTTGTTGGATCTTGTATCCTTGATGCAAATACTTCTTGTATTTTGCATTGGTTGTATGTTGAATATGCATACATTCTTATGTCATTGTGCTTTATTGGTTGCATGTTCGAATGATCATTTGCTTTGCTATAATATCATTGTGGTCATTTCCATATGACTGTCATGTGTTTAATCAAGTTGCTCATATGTTTCACAACATGTTTACTTGATCGGTATTTACTTGTTTCATTATACTTGTCATTTTATCACTTGATTTACCTTAAGGGTCTAATGCGTTTTGTGCAAGTGTTTCAAGTTACAAGTTTATATGCTCTAAGTTTATCACAGCTTCTACATTTAGGTGTGAGTGAGTTTTTCTATTGTTCTTAAACTCACATTTAAGTCTAGAGTCTGTTTTAGGGTGTTTTGTCACGGAATAGCCAAAGGGGGAGATTGTTAAGTTATGATTTTTCTCATAACATTAGTGTTGGCTTATTCCATGACAAAAAGTGTTGTATTTGCATAAATTTGTTTCCTTGTATTTTTGTGAGATTTTATGGAATTGGGTTTAGTATTAAGTTGGTGAAGACTCAAGCTTAATTAAAAATCAAGTGGATTTCGCGAGAAGCTTGCGAGAAGCTAACCCATGAAGTAGCCACATGAGAAGCACATGACTGGAAGCTGAAGAGTCGTGTCAGGCTGTCAGTTTTGCGAGTGTCTCACGGGTAAGGCCTTCTCACGAGGTACTCGCGAAACATTCTACTTGGAGGATTTTTAAGTGTGACTTTCCTACCCTTCACCCATATTATATATACCCTCATTACCCACAGAAATTAAAAAGAGGCCATTCAGAGAGAAAAATCCTAGATAGGTTTTCTACAATACACACACACATCTTTTAGAGAGAGAGCTACTCATCATCAGTGAGAAACCATTCTAGCCTCTTTTCCTTCCCTCTCCCATTATCATACCTTGAGAGAAGATTTGTACCCAAAACCACACATTTTCAGAGTGTAGTGAGTGTTTTAGAGCTTGGGAAGCTTTGGGGATTTGCCAAAAGAAGCCGATGAGGCTTGGCAGATACAATCGGGCATATTGCGGGATCTAGAAAGCTAGAGAAGACAAGGCTTCGTTAAGTTAGTTGGTAGCATGAGCTTGGAGGGCTCAAGTACATTGGGTAGACTAGGCTTGGAGAGTCTTTTGTTATTCGTGTACTCCAACTTTATTCTCTAGTTGATCGATTTACCGCTTGGAGGGCGACAGAGAGGTTTTTCACCAAGTTCTTCGGTTTCCTCTTCAATAACAAATCGGTGTGTTATCTTGTGTTTGCATTCTTCTTTCCTACTCTTTTAGCTTTCATTTTACTGCTGTGTTTTGATGAATATGGCTTAGAGTAGTTATATTGTTTATCCGCTCGCATTTACTCTATTCCGCACCTAATTTAAGTTAGAGTAAAATCAACTGAGCCGCAATTTTAATTTGGGGGTCTAAACAGCTCTTGTATTTTCACACAAATTTGAGCTTTCATCAGTGATAAACAAAAAATGAAAAAAGCATAATGAAATTTGTAGAAGAAGAGAGAGCGAAATGAGGGATGACTTGGTTGAGGAAGTTGACGGTGAGATCGATTTGTATGTTAGAGAGAATGAAGTCAAGGTAGTTTTCCAGGGATATCTTCTCGGTCCTCGTTTTCACTTTTGTGCTCATCCCCTTTTTCGCTCTGAAACTCCATTTCCAATTTCTTCTATTTCTATTTGGAGGATTTTGATTTTGATTTTGGAAAGACTCTATATGACTATATATATATATATATATATATATATATATATATATATATACGAGTTTGAAAGTGAAAAAGCTAGTGAGATCATGGCTGTGTCGGCTGGGAGAGAACTACAAAAAAGTGAAAAAACCAATAAGACCATGGCTGCGTCGGTAGGGAGAGAGTTACAAGAAAGTGATTTTCATTTTTATGTTAAAGAGGAGAAATGAAATATAAGAAACAAGCAGATGGATTGAAATTTGAAATTTGAAATTGCAGTGGGGCTCAAAAACTTTTGAAACTAGTCAAGAACTATTGAAAATAGTCGGCTAACGAAAACGTTAACGGAAATACCAGCATTTAGCTATTATTGATGAGTTGGAACATTTAAATGATGTCAGCATTTTTTATCTTACATGTTTTGTTTTTATTGGCTAGGACTACAAGGTTAGCAAGGTGACCTTGTAGTTCAGTACTAGGTAAGAATTTCTCGTGGTCAACAATAGTGGGATGTGGCCGTGAGGGGAGGGTCGAGAAAATTGGGGAACTAATATATTGCCTTAACCTTTTCCCTAAATACCTTGGTTTCTGCTAAGAAAATAAAATCTAGGTTAGCATAAGCCTTTCAATGGTTTAACTGTTGGGGTCCTAGGAGAATGATTAGCACCCTTTTTAAGCTCTACTCGCAAGGCTAAGCTCTAGGCCTCTAGCCCATCAATTACATGTTCTCATGTATTAATTTGATTTTTTTTTTTTATATAAAATAACTAAAGTTTATATATATATATATATAGAGAGAGAGAGAGAGCGAGAGAGAGAGAGAGAGAGAGAGAGAGAGAGAGAGAGAGAGAGAGAGAGATGGGTTCAAGTTACACTTGGTGTAGCTCTTTAGAGTTACATCTTTTTTAAACCGTTGGATTTAAGTAGATCCAACGGTTAAAAAAAGACCCTCATTATTACAAATATTTTTATTAGAATCTCATTAATTACCATCATTTATTACATTCTAAACCTATCTCTAAACCCAAAAACGTTTGACGCCTGACTCTCTCTCTATACGTTTCTCTCTCTCTCTCCGTTTCTCTCTCTCTACTGATACTTATGTATAACTTGATTAGGTTTCCGAGTTGTGAATTACCATGAATATAGGATTGGTAAGGATTAGAGATTCATCTAACATTGGGGAAAAAGATGCTAACTGAATAGTTAAGAAATTGAAGATATACAATGTGGTAGTATCAAAATAATGGCTTCCACTGTTCATAGTTTTAGTTAATTTCATATATTTTCTAGCCACTATAGCAAATGCTAATTTTGTTGTTTTGCAGAGTCTTACAATTACAATGGTTAGCTACATGGGAAATCTGAGGGTTGCCGTTGGCTCAGAGAAAGGGTTCTTAGATCCCCACAAGTTCAAGTCGTGTGTGATCAATGCCAGCTTTAAGATGACACTCCAAGCGACACATGAAATTCCCACATGAAAATATATAATTTGAAGTGTCAAATTACATTATTATTAGAGCTAATAAAGTTGAATTTGGTTTTGGATTCTATACGTAAGTTTGTTGTAAAAAAATTCATAAGAAAGTACAAATATGTGGAGGAGACAGAGAGAGAGAGAGAGAAACGGAGAGAGAGAGAGAGTCGGACGTCACACGTTTTTGGGTTTAGAGATAGGTTTAAAATGTAATAAATGAGGACAATTAATAAGATCCTAATAAAAATATTTGTAATAATGAGGGTATTTTTTTAACCGTTGGATCTACTTAAATCCAACAGTTTAAAAAATGTGTAACTCTAAAGAGTTACACCAGTTGTAACTTGAAACTATCTCATATATATATATATATATATATATATCAACCATATGAGTTGAGTTGACATATTTAAACAGTTATAATGACTTTTACATAAAACTTTACAATATTTTGAAAGAGAAATAAAGACACTTACGTTTATAATAAAAAGCCTAATAATTTTTTTTTTAGAAAATAAAATTAATAATAGAGTTATTTTAATAATTTGGTTGGATTCAATTGCCAAACACATAAAACCAAACTCAGACGGGTTTAAAATTTTAACTCATAACCTGTTTCAATGTATTTAGAAAATCCCAAACCTTTACTATTAGATTCGAATTGGGTTCAAAAACCCATTAAACATGACCCATTGCCATCCCTAGTTAACTAAGGGATTAGAAAATATAATGTGATTTGATATTGTAAAGAAGAAGAAAAAAAACTTTGACCTACACACTCAAGCACCCAAACTTCCTGAAATCGGGTTGATAAATAAATAAAAAAATAAAAAAATAAAAATCTTAGCCCGTGTTTGGTTTAAAGAATTTAATATGCCCCCAAAAATCTAAATTATTATTAGGATCGATTGTGATGCATGAGAACTTAAATATCTAAAAATGTAAGTATATCTACGTTTGGTTTAATTAGCAATCTGATAAACCAATCAAAACCACCTTGTTTGGAAAAGATAGCAGTAATTTGATAATTTTCACAAGTTCGTGGGCCTAACAGGCCCGACATTCTTGTTTCTCCTAAATGATGATACTACCGAAGTTGGGAAGACCAGGTGAGGTAAGGTGACTAGAGTCTTTATAGATGATCCACCGATGTCCTTTTAAGCAATATGGGTAGCCCGCCCTTAAAGCGATCCAGTTACAAAGACATCCGTATCTTTTTTTTGGAAAGATTTGGGCCCAAAGTTTGGTGAATTGTCCTGAGAGAGGCGTTCAGTACTTTAGTGACTGGAATTCGTAAATCAGGTTTGCTAATGGAGAAATTTGAGGCCTGGACCCATTGAGTTTGAGAAAATTTAAAAACACAACTTTTCTACTACAATTTTTGTCATAATTTTGATGTGATCGAAAGTAAGTGATCAAGAAAAATAGGCGAGTTTATGTAAAAGTGATAGATAACTACTTATAGATTGTCACACCAAAATTGTAAAGAATATGTTTTTGCGTATTTGTCCTGGCCAATTATTCTTTGTCCAAGACCAATGCATTATGCAAAAGAAAATAACCAATTTGGTATATATCCCTATCTTGATCATGTGGGATCTATTTTGGCTCTTTGAGACCACTTCACTCAAAGAATCTAAATAAAACCAAGCCAATCATAAACTCGACTAGCCAGGGACATCACCTTGAAATAAGTTGTTAGTGTGTTACGTACTTGTAATATACATTCATGCACGTACGCTCTTTGTTTTAAAGTCACAGACACGGTGTAGGTTGAAAGACTATGTAAATGTGATAAGTAATGCCCTAACTATGCTTTTTAAATCAAGAAGCTGTTGCAATAAGACTGTAGAAGCTAAGCTGAGAATGTTTCTGCAATATATACATTACACTCTTTGTTTTGAACTCACGGTGTAGATTGAAACTCCGTGAAAATGTGAGCATAATTGATTTTGCTTTTGAAAACAAGAAGCTATACCAAAGTACGACTCTCTAAACAAGCTAAGAATGTTCTCCAACTTTTGATGGTGTACCATAATGTGTTTAGTGTTTATTCATCTGAGAGAGAGAGAGAGAGAGGATCACAAAAACTATAAGCGTATAAATAGGATTGCAAGAAGAGAGATCACCCACGATAGACTCAATTATATAAGTGCTTATTTACTATTTACGAGGTGCTCTCAACTCTCAAGGGTAAAAGCTTTTCGTTATTTCCGGGCCTCTTTGCTTGGTAAGACTTGGATCTATTATTGAGATTTAAAATTTCTATGAGTTTAATTTAAACTTCTGCCTATTTAAATTTTTGATAAATTAGATCTTATCGTTCAAATAGCCCTAATATATATATTAATAAAAATCTTGAGAGTTTAAAGTAAGTTTAGTGAGAGAGAAAAAAAAAATTGTGTTTATTACCTATACTGCATTACACACATATTTAATACACACACATGAAATAGGCAACTAAAACTATGATTTGAAGACATAATTTTTGAGTTGAAAATTATAACTTCAAATTATACTTTCAATTGGTTTTTCATATGTGTGTAATAGCGTGTGTAATTGTTTTTATCAAAAAAAAAAAAAAAAAAAAACCACGTCTAGACTCTAGAGTAGAGACTTGAAAAGAAAAGTCCATTAGTGATTTGTTATAACCATCAAATTTTAAGAAAAGGTATGATAGAAGTCCAAGCTCTCAAGAAAACACAAATGTTACACTGTGTAAGGAATTTTTCAAAATATTATTTCAATATATATTTGATACTATATTATTGATTTACTCTCAAATTAAAAATTTTAAGAGGTGAATGATTCTCTTGCTCTAATTTGATATTGTATTTGTAGTTTCCTAATATCAAATCAATTATTTATTGAATACTTTTGTAATCATGGGCTTCACTCATTTGTACATTCCTTGGCATAAGATAATACACATCATCATGTTGTAATTATTATGTGTCAAATTTCTCATAAAAGTTCTGTATTGACAATTGTGATGCCAACATCAAACGCAATAATCATTCTATAAAAATTTAATAAAAAACCTTATTAGCTTTACTATTGTCTTTTTAATGGTATAATACAAAATATTGCAATTGGAAAAAATTTCAATAAGCAGAATTGCACAATATTTTTAAGGCATTAAATATTTATTTATTAATTTTCCTTTTCTTCAGATGATAATGATATTAACTACAAATTTTTTATCATCATGCACCCTTAGCGTATTGATCACTCCACAAGTCTAAATTTTTGTTGGGTGAAGGGGATAAGGGACATGGTTCATGTCTCCAGGAGATTCTACGTTGAATAAAAAAAAAACTACAAAATTAAAGAATCTCTGAAACCTAACAAAAAGGATCAAAATATTATTTCTCTTTCACCAAGGTTTACTATTGTCCTTAGGGTTTAGCTTTCTTTTTACACTGAAACTAACACTATTCTAAAATGGTCACGTGTTCATCTTTTATCCCATCTTGTGTTATGCATAAGAAGGTAGTTGCTCAACATTATCAAAAATATTGTTTGTTTTCTATTGTGTAATTGAATATCTTATTTTGAGTGGGGCTCACTCTAATGAATTTTTAAAAAAAATCCCAAAAAGGAGCAAAAGATGGTATCATAATTGAAGCTATTGGTTCCATTATAATGGCAATCCACCTATTGACACACCTAAACTCATACTTAATTTTACAACATGATTAGCTATCAACTTTTGATTGGATTTCAAGACTTACACATGAAACTACCATGAAGACTTGCTGGAAAAAAAAAAAAAGGAACATTAGGTGCTCTAATTGCAAGATAACCCTTAAGTATATTGTGGATTTGGGTCTATAGTTGGGCGTGTCCCTTGAATTATTCTTATAGTGGTTAAGAATTGTGTAATTTAATAGCATTACGTGGTTTTTTGTATTAGGAGAATAGGGTTGGAATCTCCCCTCCTCATTCATTATAAAAATTGAGTTAATAAAAAAAAATATATATTTATATTTATATATATATATTTTATCATAGTGCATGTGATTATTCTGCTTGTCATTAGGAAAAAAAGGAACTTGGCGATACGTTGCCTACTACTGTTGCTGGTTCACTTAAAAATAATCGTATGCGCAAAGAGTTGAGCATTGACATTCCAATAGTCATGGAAAATGATCTTATGTGCAACGAGTCGATCATTGATGTTTCACTAGCCATGGAGCCAGCTTGGTGGGACGAGTGTTGCATCTACCGGGCCCCCAAGAAACTTCGCGAGGTAAATAAAGAGGCCTACACTCCAAAGCTAATCTCAATAGGCCCATTTCACTATGGTGGAAAAGAACCAAGAGACAAGGATGGTGAAAGAGAACAAAGGGAAATGGAAAAGCTGAAAGTGGGTTACTTAAAGAAATTTTGTAATCGAACTAGAAAATCCCAAAAGGAAATAGCAAGGATCATTGAAGAAAACGAAGAAAAGATTCGCCGTTGTTACTCAGAAAGCTTTGATATTTGCCATGATGATTTCGTGAAAATGGTTCTATTGGATTCAACATTTATCATTGAGCTCTTCTTGAGGAGTTACATGGAGGAAGAATATGAAAATGATTATATATTAAGTAAACCATGGCTAAAACTAGGCATAAGTCATGACTTGCTATTACTTGAGAGTCAGCTTCCATTTTTTATCCTAAAGGAGTTACACAATCAATTTTCCAGGTCTGAAGAAAACAATAATATTTCCTTTCGTAGGCTTGCATCTAAGTTTTTTCATCTCACTGGCAAGAAATTGCTCGAGAAGGAAATAAAACATTTCACTGATTTGATAAGATATTTCTATTATCCATCTACCCTTAGAAGTGGAAATGGCATCATTTCTGATCTACATAGTGCTACAGAGTTGTACGAGGGAGGAGTTATATTCAGAACAAGTGAAAAGGGAAGAATGTTACTTGACATTCAATTCCCAAACATGCCCTTGACAAGATGTCCATGCTTCAATTGCTCATGGCTCTTAAATTGCTTACCATGCTTGAAGTGCTTTCCTTGCTTGGAAGGTACTCAAACTTTCCTGTATGTTCCTCAGTTTTTGGTAGAAGACAAAACTGAAAGCCTTTTTCGAAACCTCATGGCCCTGGAGCAATGTCATTATCCATCTGAAGCTTACATATGCAATTATATATGTCTCTTGGATTATATTATCAACACTAGAGAAGATGTGGAGTTGCTCGTTGACAAAAAGATTATAATTAACATGTTAGGCAGAAATGAAGCAATTGCCACAATGGTAAACAAACTTGGACTTGAAATTGTGGAAACGGGTTCCTGTTACTTTGGTCTCGCTCAAGACCTTAACAAGCACTATGATGAATGTTGCAATCGTAATATGGGAAATTTGAGAAGTAGCTATTTCACCAATCTTTGGAGAGGCGGCACTGCAACTATTATTGGTCTTATAGTCCTGGGGTTCACTCTCTGGAATTTCATAAGGCCTTACGTATACGTACGTCATTAAAAAGATTCAAAACATGAGTTGTGATCAGTACTATCTGTTGGAGTGTATTGGGTTTGGTTTACATGTTATGAATTGCTTCTGAGATACCCTTTTGTTCCTAATTACCATATAACTGAGTACGTACTTTAGCCAATAATGTTTTATCTACTGTTATTTCACTTTACTACTGAATGCTAATAACAATATCATTGTTACTCGTAAGGTTAATGCCTACTATTGATTATTCTTTTAAGAATAACTCGCCAATGTTCGGTGTGTTGCACGTATATGTTATCAATTCATTTTGAAATTTTTAATAAGAAATTATTTCTCTGACTTATTTTAATAAGAACTCATTTTGAAAATTATAAATTACACATTCTAACTTTGCCAAAATTTAATTTAGTCATGCAACTTCTAATTTTTCATTCTTATAACTTCCTCCATTTTTAACGTAGTCCTTTTGTCTTATTCCATTACAACATAACATAACCCCTTATATTCTCGTAGAATTTATAGCCCAACAATTAAAGAATAGAGCTTCATTTTAAAACGTAATGACAAACGTTGTTGAGTTAATCGAATAGGCAAGTACAGAAGGAAATTAACTACAAATTGTGGGGTGTATCGGAGAAGAGATTGTGTGTGTAGAATGGATCAAAAGGGATAGGGTTCCTCTACAAATCATTTAAGCTTAACGAAATTGTTTTTCTAGTTTTTAGATTTCAAAATGATGTAGTTTTATGGGAACTTAATAGAAACCCACTTAACAGAGTAGATATAAGAACTACATTGATAAAAATTTTAAGTTATAGGACTGAAATGAATAAATCAAAAGTTATATGACTAAATTGATCTTTAGATAAAGTTAATTTTGAGGGTTTAATTTGTAATTTGACTGCTCATATTAGTCATATATAATACTCATTGGGTGTTATAATAATTTAGGAATTGATTTCTATTACATCACAGGTCACTGGAATAGAGGTTTGTAAGATTAATATTGTTAAGGATATGAATGTATTTCTAATTTAAGCACACATTAGGAAATTTATTTATTGAATTATTTTATTTTTAAAAAGTAGATAGACAAATATTTTATTTTTTTACTAATTTAGGTGCTCTAATATTGTTAAAAAGTAGATAGACAAATATTTTATTTTTTTACTACTTTAAGCACACATTTAATTGTTTTTTAATTATCGATTGCATATATTATTTAATATTCCCTCAATCTCATATTGGTAGACTTGTTCATAAAAACCTACTTTTTAAGAGTACATTATTTAATGCACTACCTTGTACATAAAAATGTATAACTTTCCAAAAGTACTGTCCTTAATTTAAACTTTAGTGAAAGAGCGGAATTTGCTTTTTTATATAAGTAAAAAGTGCACATTAGGAAATTTATTTATTGAATTATCAAAGATGGCTTTATTTTGGCCCATTACAAAATGGAATAGCGGATTTGGTATGGACTGGTATCGAGTGAGTATCTTTTCTTTCCCTTATGCTTTGATTTTGTTTTCATTGTTGTTAAAGTAGCTAATCTCGAGTATGATACCTTAATCCTAATCAATTGTTTCCCATATAAATTAGTGCACCACCATTACATAATCAATAAGTGAAAATAACCAAGAGTCTTGTAACTCAACTAATTGACACTTCTTAATGTTTCCAATATTGAAGACATCTAGGACTCAAATCCCACCCACCCCCAAGTATTGAAATATTTTTTTAAAAAAAAAGAAAAAGAAAAAAGCATTTACCTATTAAGTTACACAAAGTGTAATCTGAACCAAGGTTGTAGTAGCCTAAATTTGTGTTATATCAAAACTTTGAGTTTTTTTTAGTTAATATGTATTTTGACCGATCCATCTTGAATTAATTTTTTTTCTTAAAATCTTCTTACTTCCAAACATTCAAAACAATTATAGATTAATAGATCTCATCTATAAAATATTTAAATTTAAGAATTTTTTGTAATTTAAAATTATGCATAAAAAGTAAGCTTATTGATCAAATAGTAAATAAAATTTGATTGACATGACAATTGACATGTAATGTGCATGAAATATATATATATATATATAGCAAAATACTCTAATAATTGCATTTCTGGCCATACTTTTAAGCTATCTTGTGACTGATTATAAAGAATCTTTGTTTTGTAGGTGATAAAGGTTTTACCTGATAAAGGGAATTAATCAAAGAAAAGGAATAAAAAAATCATTGAAGAAGCAATTCACGTGGAAGTTAAATGCTACAAGATGGGCCCAAAGTAAAGTCAAGCCAAACCTTGAAGTGATCCAGTGAAGTCAAGAAAAAGAAAAGAATGAAAGAAAGCCCAATCCAGGTGTGATGCGTAGAAAGAAAAAATGAAAATAAAGTCCTGGAGGCCTACAACTAATAATAAAGTCCTTGTCCGGCTTGTACTAAGAATGTGTCAGGGGACTTCTCCCTTTTAAGCGGTATAGGTCGGTCTATGTGTGATCTATAAATATGATAAATGATAGAAAATTGGAGAAAAAAAGCAGTAACGCATGTGGCTTTCTTTGTGGCTTTTCTCTATCATTGTAACTATTTCTTTCTCTATTTTATTTTTGTATTTTATTTCAATTACCATAAATAGTTAAATTTATAATTAGAGTTGAAGATGAAACCTTATTAAGGATTATCAATAATATTTATATAATTTGATTTTTCCTACAATGGTTGTTATTTAATGATTTAAATTGTTCTTACTTCATATCAATTGACTAATATGAGATTTTAGATATGAGTTCAATCATATTTGTCTCACGATTTAGGATTTGTCTTAATTAATTGAATGTTTGGTTTATTATTTCTTGATTTAAAAATTGGATATCTCTTATGATTTGTTTGGCTACAGATACAATTGATGATTTGATTTTATACTTAAGAAGCGAAGAAGAGCATACTTTAGATAATTACATAGAAGTTTTAATGATAATTGTAGGACTCAAAAGTTTGGGCCCAAATCCACTTAGAATAGTGAGGCTTACATAACCAAATTAGGCCCAGACAGATAAAATTTGTTAAGAGAGGGGGGAAAACAAGTCGGGTTCAAATTCGAAGATTCAAGTAAGAAGGGAATAAAAGGAAGTGAAAAACAGATAGTATTGATGGTTTTTCTCAAGTCTATCTGAGGACAATTTCTTACACTAGGATATATACTCCTTTTCCTTTCTTTCTTCTTACTATTCTTGTTCTAATCTCTTTTCCTTGACTTTTTTCGGATCCCTTCATCTGGAGGTTCTCTTCATTTATATACTCCTATGTTTCTTGCATCTTAACCCTCCATCTACGTCCCTCTACATTCTCCTTAGGACACTTGTCCCATTAGACTCCTATTAAAGGTGGTAGAAGGGGCTGCTTTGCTATGAATCTACTATTTAGGTGTCATTTCCTCATCAATGTAGCTGATAAAGCTATTGCCAGTCATTTAAGGCAGATGTAGTAGGTAAGCTTTCACAGGAAACTTCTTTCAAATACCTTGACCTCTTCCTGGAAGACCGTTTCTATTCCTTGGGCACCCAGGAAATGCTACGCACTTTTCTTCTCTTCTTCTCGGGTTAGGGATGCTTTATGAATGGACTAGCAAAAATATCGTTTTGCCCCTTCTTGGTCCTCGGACTCCCCACAATAATATTTTCCATGGTAGCAAGATTGATTTCTAGATTATCATGTAGTGGTTGGGAAAAATTAATGATTGTAAATATATGTTGATATGAATTAACAAGGCAGATTCCAAAACCTTAATTACCTTCTCTAGATTGTTACATCTCTTTACTACTTTATATTAAATCTTTGCTTAGTTTAATTATTTGTTTAGTTTATTTAATTTTTTTTTTAAAAAACCAATTTTATTAAACTAGATTAGGATTAATTTGGTTAAGATTTGATTAATTTTTCTACATTCTTACAAGTCCCTGTAGGTTCACCTCGTTCTTATCAAACTGTATTTCGGTACAGTTCATACACTTGTGAGTACTTTAAAATTTCACAACAACATGCGTGTTAACGATTTAGTGAATATCTAACCTAACAATTAGATTTTCAAAATATTATTTCAGTTAAAATTTATTAGTTTGTGCAATATTAAGTTTGAGGTAGCCAATATCATGTGTATTACACGGTTCATTTTGAAACATATTGCTAGAAATTATATTATGTAAGATGTACAATACTTATTTATGTTATAATATTTAGGGAATCAACTTTAATTATATACATGTCATTAATTAGAAGAGATAATCAAGAATATAAACTAATTGCTTGAGTGAATTGATAACTATTGAATTATTTTCACTAATTTAAGTCTACAATTATCTATATATTTTTTATTCAATGTAAGTAATTTTTTTTTTTTTTAAATAAAAATCTTTTGTTGTACGTTACTTCTATTGTTGCCAAAGCAAGTTAATTTAAGCAAGAATGTCATATTCCAAATTGATTTTTTTTTTGCCAAGAGTCTTGTATCTCAACTGGCACCTATTGATATTTCCTACAAGAAGACATCCACGGTTCTGATACCCCCTTCCTCATTATAACTATCAAAATGGTCGCTAATGTTTCAAATGTATCAATTTTGTCTTTAACCATTTAGTATTGGATCGAAATAGTTCTTGTCGTTAAGTGGCGGATGAATAATACTATAAAAACCAAATCAAAATTTCCAATTAAAAGATCAAACTCAATGGCATGGGAATTGGAGAAAGAGATCAAACCTCTGGGTGCCAAATTAATTACATTTTAGTAGGGAAGAAGTTTTTGAGATTTGGTTTTCTGTATTAAAGAAAGTGTGATTTAGAATGATAGTGTTTAATCTTTTATGAAAAATGCTAACGAGTGCCCTATTTAAGAATCTATTTAAAGAAAGTTTTTATGAGAAAAGAAAAAAAAAAAGCAATTAATATTTTGACAACTTTTTTCATTTCCCATAAAAGTGATGTCAAAATTTTTTTAAAATAAATTCTTAAAGAATTTTCTAAGTGCACTCGTTAGAATGACCCATCTTTTATTTGTAAAAATCTATTATTATTGGAGGGCACGTTTACACTTTACACCACTTATTACGGATTAAATTTAATTATCTTACGAAGATGGTTGACTCACGTGACACTTGACTGACCAGTGAATATGCTACATGCGTGAACCACAGCAACAGGAAATCTTATTCCCAAGAGGAAAAAGCTACGTCAAAAACTAAGGCAATAATGCAATGATTATATATATATATATATATATAATGCAATAATGCAATGCAATTTCTATTACACCAGTGTCGCCATCATGGTTGATGACTTCAGAAAATCATTTGGCATAATAATATATTAATTATTAAATGGAAGTGATATCCATCTCAGTCTATATCATGCATATGGATGATGATATGCTCGATCACGAGCAGCCAAAATATGGTGGTTCTCTTCTGGAATCCTTTTGTTTGTTTTGGTCTTGTCTCATATCCTTGTATTTTGATGATTTTGGAATAGTGTACAATGTTATTCTAATACTGCTTTTGTAACTTTATTATACTTGTACTAAGCTAATGGACACTTTCTTTCACTTTTACTTATTGTAATATCATTTTTCGATAAAAAAGGAAAAAAAAAAAAAAAAAGTCAATAGTCTGATTCATTATTTCCACATTCATAAAAAGCCAATAAAATTGAATAAATAATTGTTATATTGTGATTAGAGTCAATTTGAGACAAATTGTTACCTAACTATGAAAAAGATAAATAATAATCTTTCAAATATAATATTTGTCTTCATCAAAAAAATATAATATTTGTCTTTGTTCAATGAAACTGTCATTTGATCCTTATCCTTACCAATTAGTTTAAGTGCACACTCTTGAACTTGAACCTTTCCCATTAGTGCATATCAATTCATTAAAGTGTTGAAAACTCGAAATTCCCGATGAAAATTTGACTATAGGGCTAATCATGCAAGGCTTTACCGAATACCACGTGAATATGCAGGTCTATGGGTTTTCAGAAAAGTCCTTTATCTTTTGCCTGCAAACAACGTGGGGAACACATGGAATATTTTTGCCTCTCCTTTTTGCAAAAGCACAATGCGATGTGTGTTTCACTTTCATCATCATTCTACAAAAACCAAAAAATAGAAAAGAAAAGAAAGACTTCATGGTGCAGTAAATATATAATATGACCTCTTTTCGGTATGTGGGAATTTTTTAGCTAGAGTAACAGTTCATAGGGTTGGTGGTTTGCATAAAGAAAGACTTCATCCTGTAGTCAATATATTATATCATATTAAGGTTATGTTTGAATACAACTTATTTTTGTTAAAAGTTACTGAAAATTGAAAATACTGCAGCAAAATAATTTTTAAATGTGTGAATAGTGTCGTATGACTCATGAACAGTATGCAAACAGTATTTGTTGTCCCTGTACAGTGCTCACATGTGATGATACTGTTCACAAACAGTACTTTGTTCCTGTGCAGTGCTCACATTTGTATTACTGTTCACACGCTGAAAAAAAAAAAAAAAGAGGCAGAAAACGCAGACGTGGGTTTGGAAACGTGGAATCCAAACCCACACTAAACTGTTTTCGGTATGTGAATTTATTTTTGGCAGCACTTACCATCACTCTATACAGTATTTTTATTTTTAAAAAAAAAATTACTAGAGTACTCTACATTAGTAAATTTTGTTTTTAATTTTATAAAAAATTTCATAAAAATTTTCTTAAAATAAATGATTAAAATATGCCCTAAAAACATACAATATCAGACTCAATAAAAAAATACGTAAGATTTACACAATTTTATTTACTATTCAATTTATTTTTATTACTATTTATAAGGCTCTTTACACATTTTACTTTTGCCTCTGATTTTTGCAAAAGCACAATGCGGTGTGTTTAACTTTCATCATCATTCGACAAAAACCAAAAAATAGAAAAGAAAAGAAAGACTTCATGCTGCAGTAAATATATGCATATATATATATATATATATATATGACTTCTTTTCGGTATGTGGAAATTTTTTAGCTAGAGTAACAGTTCATAGGGTTGGTGGTTTGCATAAAGAAAGACTTCACCCTTTAGTCAATATATTATATCATATTAAACTGTTTTCGGTACGTGAATTTATTTTTGGCAGCACTTACCATCACTCTATACAGTATTTAAAAAAAAATTTACTAGGTTACTCTACATTAGTAAATTATTTTTTAAAATTTTATAAAAAATTTCATAAAAATCTTTTTAAAATAAATGATTAAAATATGCCCTAAAAACATACATTATCAAACTCAATAAAAAAATACATAAGATTTACACAATTTTATTTACCATTCAATTTATTTTTACTACTATTTATGAGTCTTATTACACATTTCACTTTTGCCCCTCTTTTTTGCAAAGCACAATGCGATGTGTGTTTCAGGGGCGGCTGCACATACATTTCAGGGGGTTATTTGAACCCCCTGACTTGAAAATTATATATATATATATATATATATAATATTGCTTTACTAATTTAAATCATGTTTTAAATCTTGCATACCTTGATCACATATTAGCTTATCCCACAATCAAATAACAATTTAGTGTATTATTTATGTATGGATGATTGTGGTTGTGTGAATTAATAATTATATAGTACAAGTGGAGTTGAGTTTTTTCTTTTAGTTTAAAATATTTTTATAAAAAAAATAACAAATATATAACCACAATTTCATAAAAACAAAACTACTATACAAACTTAACAAAATAAAATGGTCATACTTTCATTGACAATAGATAATGAAAACTGATAATAAACTATCATAAGGTGATTTCAAAATATGAAAACTCGTAAAAAAAAAATTATAAAATTTGATGTATTTGTGTGTTTTTTTTCGATATCTCAATATATTCAAGTTCTTTTTTTTTAATTAAATTTTTATTTAATTTAAGTTTCTTAATGACCCTCCTAAAAAAAAATTCCTAGAGTCGCCACTGGTGTGTTTCACTTTCATCATCATTCGACAAAAACCAAAAAATAGAAAAGAAAAGAAACACTTCATGCTGCAGTAAATATATAATATGAACTCTTTTCGGTATGTGGAAATTTTTTAGATAGAGTAACAGTTCATAGGGTTGGTGGTTTGCATAAAGAAAGACTTCATCCTTTAGTCAATATATTATATCATATTAAACTGTTTTCGGTACGTGAATTTTTTTTGGCAGCACTTACCATCACTCTATACAGTATTTTAAAAGAAAACAATTACTAGGGTACTCTACATTAGTAAATTATTTTATTTTTTTAATTTTATAAAAAAATTTATGAAAATTTTTCTAAAATAAATTATTAAAATATGCTCTAAAAACATACATTAATCAAACTCAATAAAAAAATAAGTAAGATTTACATAATATTATTTACTATTCAGTTTATTTTTACTACTATTTATTTATAAGTCTCATTACACTTTTTACTACTATTAATAAGTATTGTCACTTTTTGGTAACATTAATTTTAAAATATATTAATAAAATTTTTAGTATATATAAATCTAAATCATGCATAGTTCTCATTTATTTTTTCTGCAATGAATCAATAGCAACGTACTATGGTGATAGGTCTAGCCACCATGATTATTGCTTCAATAACCTAAGTGTCGGCAAGAGTTAATAAAACAATGGCAACGTACCGTGGTGAAAGCTGTAGCGGTCATGAATATTCAATATTCTTCAACAACCAAACGATGTTCAGACTTGAATTTAAATATTGTAAACATAATAGCAGTGAAAAGGTCATTCTACCCTGAAAAAAAAAAAAGGTAAACATGGACTTAGATCTCTCGGTTTTAAGTCACGTGGGGATTGGTGAAGGGCAGATGAAATTTCCGTGGAAGTTAATGCTCCGTTTGTTCGGCTTGCAATGGTTAAATCTGAATATGTTTTCTTTTGACCGTAAATTTTTTTCTAAAATTGTGTAAACGTTTTACCTCTAAATTATGTTTAGTTATACGTAAAATATTTTTCAATAAATTTTTTTTTTCAAGGGTTTATTCGCATTTTTTGAAATGGTCTTAAAAGTACATTTTAAGTTTTTGGCTTTGTTCCTAAAAATGCTATAAGAAAAACCTTTAATACTTTTTCACATTTCTCACATGTCCTAAGAATGTATATAATAAAAAATAGATTAAGAAGAATTTTAGATCAAAAATATTTGTGATTAGTGATCGTGGCAGCGGCTGCGGCGGTGGTAGGTGAACAGAGACAAGGGTGTGGTAGTTGGGTGGCTGAAAGTGGGGGTAGTGGTTCAATTGATGAGTTTTTGGTTAGATAGAAAATGTCTTACTACAAATGATAAACAATTTTCCACCAGAATTGCCTTTATGTTACAGTCAACGGAAAACAACAATTTATTTGTCAACCAATTGACCACCAATTTCAATCGCCCCAAACACTCGTAAATGCAAAAATATTTTTCTAAAATCAATTTTCATCGAACAATACACAACATTAAAAACTTAGTAAAACATTTTATAAACATTTGATGGTTGGATTGCCAATTCAATGACCAGTGCTAACAATCCTATTTGTACGTTTTTAGACCCCTTAAAACAAGTTATTTAACCTAATTATTTAGCCTAGTGATTATTTAGATAAATTATTCAGTACTTCTAGGTTAACACAATAATATCATATTATGCAAATAATGTGGAAATATAAAGAATACCATGATATGATGATCCAAGAAAACCTAACCGGTAAAAAACCTGAGGAGGATTTAACCTAGTTATTCTCAAGGTAAAAACAGATCAAATATGAAAGAATTGAAGTTTTTACAATAGAACTTAGACCATTAACATCCTATTGCTACCTTAAGTAGAAAACTTACTATCAAGACCACGTGATAGCTCCGAGTCCATGGACTACTTCTTTCTTTGATCTGCAACAACCACAAGTTCTCCTACTTGTGACTTTGAGACTCCATTCAAAGGTTTCAAATCTTCTTTAAAGTTCTTTATACAGCAACAGAAGAGATCATCAAGTTCTTGACAAGAATCTTGATCTTGACAACTCTATGTGTGTGCAAGAAGGTAAAAACCTCTCAGATCTCACAGAAGATTCAACACATAACTCTTCAAAAGACATCTAAAACGTAGCTAGGGTTTTTCCTTTTATACTTGGAGTAAAACACAAAACCTTACATGTCATATGGGCTTGGGCTGAATTGGAATTTCCGCAGAAAATTAAATTTGAATGAGTTTCGATCGATCAAGTCTAATTTTCAATCGATTGAGCCTTGCAGATTTTGTTCAATAAATCTTGCAATCACTCTATTCTAATTTTACAATAAATCACACTTTGAGCAAGCCTAAACCTAGACTCTATGTTTTGATCATGGTTTGCCAACAAAATACATATATTGAAGTTCTAATACATTAGTTCCTAAAGTCTTAGAACCTAACAAACTCCCCCTTTGAAAATCTGTGACAAAACACATTACAAAAACGTAAAATGCTTAAAGTAAAATAGCCCAATCAATTAAAAAATCCCTAATTACAATTCAACCTAACCACTATCTATTAGTTGCCAAAGTAGACAGCAGCCACGACTGAATTAACCTGTAAATTCTTGAAATACTCAACAAACACATAAACGCATGTGTGGAAAATACAAGTAAACCATAATAAACTTCTTGATTTCACAAAACATAAAATAAAAAGACATATACCACGAATAACCTCATAATATAAATCAAAATCAATGTACCATAATGTGAAACAAGAAACATAAAAACATTAAACAATAAACATATAATGTCTCCCCCTAACATATACAACCCATAAAAAAAATACATCAAAACCAAAAATACATATCAAGTGTCTCCTAGTACAATCTAGCCAAAAAAATCTCTCCCCCTAACTCTATGTACTCCCCATTTTTGTGACATATTACCAAAGGGCAATCATGACTCATCAGAGTGTGGAGCCGGTGGAGTAGAACCTCTAGCATCTACCAAATTTGCTTGTAAGGCCGCAACCTCATTGAGCACATCCAACAAGAGCTATCCATGCACCGCCTAAACGGTGAGAACCGTATCCAACATAGCATGCAATGAAGAGTCGCTAGATGTAGATGGTGGAGGATCCACGGCAGCTGTGGGGTCTACATAAGCCTCAGCAGAAGGATCACTAGAAGGATGAGCTCAACATGCATCACCTGTAGAAGACTCAATACTAGGGCGTTTAGAGCTTGCTTTCAACTAAGCAACCCTTTGCCTAAGGAAGGTGGCACCTATGGGAGCAATGATATGTACAGGCTCGGATGCGGGGAAGTCATCTTAACCTAAATCTAACAAAATCTTATGAATGAAGGAAGAACAAACCATGGGATTTTGCACTACTCGTATGATCCTCAACAAGTGAATTGATAAAAAGAGTATGGAAGCTAATAGGAGCATCAATGATGAGAGCGTACAAGAACACACATCTCTCAATAGGAATAGTATGTACATGTGAAATGGGCAAAAGACTATGAAAGGATATCCTAAAAAACAAGTAATTGAGCTCAGTAAGCTCATAAGAGGTAACCCTAGGATCAGTACCCCAACTAATGGAAGTACCGGTAATGACTGACATGATATAATCAAGATGAGGAGACTCTGTGTAAGGATACATAAACTGCTGTACCAAAGGTACACCAAGAGTAGATGCCACTACCTCAGGGGTAATGACATACTCTTCACCCCTTATCCAACTCTTCATAAACTGAATGTTGGAATCATCAGAGTAGATAGAAAGGTTCGAATAAAACTCTCTAATCAAAGCAGCCAGAGGGGGATGCTTAACATCTAAGAGTGGTAACCAACCTCTATGCTCAAAGTTTCTACGAATCTTAGGATCTACCTCATCTTGGATAACCCTACGCTCAGCCCACACCTGTCTAAACACATTAAGCTTCTCATAAGCTTCTTAGTTTTTCCTAAACCTAAACCTATCACTCTGGAAATCTGAAGAGGATGGGGTAGAGGTTTTCTTTGCTCTAGTCTTCCTAATCATGATTCTAAGAGTATAGAAGAAAAGGAAAACAAAAAAAAAAACAAAAACCAAGGGCAGACAGCATTAGAGAGGGTTAGAGCACAAAATTTATCAACTAATAACAATCTATATGATGCATGTAATGAATGCACATATGATGCATGCTCTAATGCATAAAAATTTGTTCAATTTCTCAACTTTTACCAACAATTGACTTGAACAAAGAGTTTTAGTCCAAAAACCCCAAATTTTGAAAAACCCAATTTCAAAACCAAATCAAATTGATCAATTAACCATTATACTAGTTAGGAAACATCATATAATGATATAATTCATCAATTTCACAAGCCAATTTCATCAATTTAAACCCAATTGAAAAAAATCCCCAATTTTCACAAAATACCAAACCCTAGAATTTCCAATTGTTCTCAAAACACCAAATTAATCAAATTAATGCATGGGAACCCTATTTATAACATCTAAGAACAAAAACCCAATGATCAATAATGATTAAAAACAACCTAAAAATAAAAAATCCCATTTTCCTATGTTCGAAATTTTTTAAGAAAAATGCATGAAACATGTAAATAATTTGAAAAAACTGAAGGACACATGAGGGGAAGGAACCTTTTTCTTCTTTTCTTTAGAAATTCGATCGGTCAAGTACCGATCGGGTACCAATCAAGCCAGGCAGAAGCTATTCCTCAAAAATTTTAAAATTTTCGATTGGTCGAAAATTGGGTTCGATCAATCGAAAAACAGATTCGATTGATCGAGCACCAATCGAGCATCAATCAAACCAGGTAGAACCAATCTTAAAAATTTAAGGCATTTTCAATCAGTCGAAGAACACACTCGACCAATCGAAAATCTGGAAAAATTGAATTTTTGAAAAACAGTAGGAGTTTTATGCAGAAAACATTCAAACCAACTTATTTCATGAATGAAATGCAAGAGTATGAGTTTAAAAGTTTTTCAAAGAGTATGACACATTTTGTCCCCAAAATTCAATCAATGAACATATTTTGTATCAAAATCAAAGAATATATAATCTCGGATGGCCAAACCAAAATCACATACAATTTCATGTACTAAGTTTAGTAAATAATAACTTGTATAGTGTGTGCAACTAGTAACAGCATGAGATACATGTGAGGTGATATGTAGATAGTAATCAATCACAATTTTTACATTATTCATCGTATAAGTTTGAAAGTGACTATCACCTAAAGAGTTACATCATATAACTCTCACATCTCCTAGAAAACAAGCTTGCAATCATGTAATTTTATTTTTATTTATTTATTTATTTTTTATATTTTAGCCTTATAATGTACACACCATTTTTATTTCTTTGCCTTTTATTTTAGCCTTATAATGTACACACCAATTTATTATATATATTTTTTTTATTCCAAGGCTACACCTTATTTTCTTTTTGTGCACATGCTACACTTTCTCGAGCACAAAATCTTATGATATGCACTAAGGTGTTCATGATTGGCTAATAAACAGTGGTGAGATGGTTATTTATGCCTTTCTCTTAGGATTTTTTTAGTCCTTACAATCAAAAGCATGTGACTACAAAATCAAGATCATGTGATCAAAAACTATAAACAACTCACACACAACATGCACTACAGAGCTAAAACTACCAAAGTGCAGAAAAATAAGCTCATCCAAGCTAAACAAGGTACACAGGCATGAAATGTAAACTTCATATGGCCAACCTTAACTACACATCCATGATGTGTAATACAAAAAAAAAACAAAATCTTTTTGGATTTTCAAAATTTTTATGACTAAAAATAAAAAGCATACATTATGCTAAATGAACAATGCAAAAGCAATGCATGATAGTACTTAACTAAGCTATAGAGGGTACACAAATAAGAAATATCAATTTCTTAATTAACCCTTGAATACATGTACAAACTAGTACATACTCACACAAAATTAGAAATAGCTTAGCACTTAGTTGAGCAATACATACTATTCAAGTATCTCCACAATGTCAAGCATGTTCTAAATCAAGAGAGAGATATCATAATTTATGTAGTCCTCAAGAAAAATAAAACTAGACACAAAATAAAATATTTTTCACTTTTTGAAAATTTTCAACGTTTTTGGATTTTTTTTTTTTAATAAAAAAAAAACCTTAAAAACAAAACAACCAAAAACAAAAATAAAACATGTCCATAAAAAATTGAAAGAATTAAATCAGGGACAAGTAAACAACACTCACCTTAGCAAGTCTTTTCTCACCCATATAGCACGAGTCTTCGGCTTTGTACGTAAAAATCCATGAGAAGCAGAGTGTATTTAAGGGATTACACCAATCTTTTGAGAAAGGCTGAAATCCTATAAATTCCTTTCACAAGCCTCAAAAAGATCAATTGAAACAATAGTGTCCTTTCTATTCAAAACACCATAATAAAAAATAGTAAGACACTTAAAATTATCCATGATAACAGGGATCAAGGATCAACTCTAGGTATAATAACCTAAATAAAGAGCTAACCCGCTCTGATACCACTTGTACGTTTTTAGACCCCTTAAGACAAGTTGTTCAACCTAGTTATTTAGCCAGTTGATTACTTAGATAAATTATTCAGTACTAGGTTAACACAATAATATCATAACATGCAAATAATGCGGAAATATAAAGAACAGCACGATATGATGACCTAGGAAAACCTAACCAATAAAAATCCTGGGGAAGATTTAACCTAGCTATCCTCAAGGTAAAAATAGATTCATTATGAAAAAATTGGAGTTTTTACAATAGAACTTAGACCACTAACATCCTATTGCTACATCGAGTAAAAAACTTATTACCACGACCACATGACAGCTCTGAGTCCATGGACTACTTCTTTCTTTGATCTGCAGCAACCATAAGTTCTCCTACTTGTGAACTCAAAGGTTTCAGATCTTCTTTGAGTTCTTTATGCAGCAACTGAAGAGATCATCAAGTTCTTGACGCTAATCTTGATCTTGACAACTCTATGTGTGTGTATGAAGGTAAACACCTCTCAGATCTCACAGAAGTCCCACGCTTGGAGGTACACGACGAAACTTTCTTAGAAGTCCCACGCTTGGAGGTACACGATGAAACTGAAGGCATTTTCAAAAATCTCATGGCCTTGAAGTAGTGCCATTATCCATTTGAAGCTTACATATGCAATTATATGGTGCTATTGGATTTTCTTATCAACACTAGAGAAGATGTGGAGTTGTTAGTTGAGAAGGGATTATTGTTAACAAGTTAGGTAGCAATAAAGCAATTGTCATTATGGTTAACAAAGTTGGCCTTGAAATAGAGCAAAAGTGATCCTGTTTCCAAAAACTTGCTCAACAGCTTAATGGGTACTATGCCAACGATTGCAATCGTAATATGGGATCCTTGAGAACAATATATTTTGGTGATATTTGGAGAGGCACTACAACTTTTATAGGGACAATAGTCCTGCTTGTAACTATCTTGAATTTCTTTAGGCCTTTTGTTTTCAAGATTAATATTTAATTATTTTTATTTTAATATTATCAATTAGTTGTAAGTTTGGCAATGCTTGTAGTTGGTTTCGAAATTGCCAATATGTTAAGCTTTTGTTTTTTGTTGGAGTTGTTAGTTTTTAGATCCCTGTAAACTAGATTGTTTAACCTAATTAATTAACCAAGTTGATACTTAGGTTTATTCTTCAGATATAGGTCAAACAAACGTAAATCATATATGTAAAGCAGCAAAAATATAAAAAACACAATGATATGAACACCCAGGAAAACCAAACCGGTAAAAAACCTAGGGAGGATTTAACCTAGCTAGCCTCAAGGTAAAAAGCAAGTCCACTATAGAGAATTGAAGTTTACAATAAGACTTAGACCATTAACATCTTACTGCTATCACATGTAGAACTTACTGACACGACCACGTGCAAGATCCGAATCCACGAACTTCTTCTCTATTAGGAATTTGTAACACAAGCACCCACACTTGTGACCTTGAGACTCCACTCAAAGGTTTAGCAACACAAACTCTCCTGTTTGTGACTCCAAGACCACCCTTGAAGGTTAAGATCTTCAACTATTGTTAATCTTGATGCAGTAACTTCAACTCTACAGAATCTTGACATTCTTCAAGGAATAACATTGGTAGAAGATATAAGAGAGCTTTTGGATAGATACAAAAAGAGGCACACTCTTCTCTCTCTAAAAAGCCTTTAAAAAACGTGCTTAGGGTTTTCTGTATATACAAGAAGAAGTAGATCTGAAATCCTAATCCTTAATGGACTTGAACTACTGTTGAGCTGAACTTAAAATTCTACAGATACATGTTTCGATTAGTTAAGCCTGTCTTTCGATCGATCGAACCAGGCAGATTTCAAATTCTTCTTTTTGTAGCTTGTATATTCTTGAATCTTGACTTGTATCACCTTGAGTATTGTCTAATAAACTCTAGGATCTACATGTAGACAAGTTTATGTTTACGGTTTGCCAATTGTTCAAAACTTTTAGAACCTAACAAGAGTCTCACACCATTGTGGAGTCTCGCACAATTTTTTGTTTCCCTCGTGCCCTTCTCCCATTATTATAACTATTGGATTAAAAAACAAATTGTTGTCACAATAAATTTTGCATCAACTTGTATACCTAATTATTTTTGTTGATTTTTTTAGAGAAATAGATATAGTAGAGGAAGGGGAGGTGGAGTGAGTACCTATTTACTTCTATAATACTAACTTGGTGCACCTATGGTACACATTCACTCACTTAGAGCCTGTCATGTGGCAAGCATGTGAAACTAATTGCGTATTTCACGTGTGCATGCATCTCTTAGGGTCTGTTTAGTTGGTGTTAGGTTAAGATAGCTTGATGTCGGTTAATTAATTCAATTACTCAAGTTGATTAATTGTAGTCAAATGCATGCAAATCATGGAGGTACCAATGAGGCACCAAAAAGACTAAATGCAGTGGAAAATAAATTTGACATGGTGATTTGATGACAAATGGGGAAAACCTCGCAAGGCATAAACCCCAACAGGTGATTTTAAGGTCACCACTTCCAAGAGTCCACTAATCAATAATCAAGCGGTTATAAGTATAAGGAATCTTACCAACTACTCCGGCCTCCCGAAATACCAACCTACAGTTGAACCTTTGCTCTAATACCCAATTGAACTTGATCTTGTAGTAGCCTTCTTTCCCTTGATGTGCAAACCTCCAATTTGTGACTAACTCTTTTCAGCACATGACTAACTCCACAGCAACCCTTTGATTGTTGTAGTTGATTTGCAATAGCGTCACATAGAAACAACAATAAGATCTTCAATGTTGGTGCTAGAGAATTTGCTTGGTTACAGAACCCAAAAGTGTACAAGAAACGAAGCAAGAACTCTTATGATGCTTTCTAGGTTTAGGGTTTTCTTTCTCCACCTCCTTATTTAAATAGGAGCTTAATGGGCCTTTTAAACAGGCTCTCCTATTTCAATTAGGTTTACACAAACCTTGGGCTTTCCTAGTCCTATAAGGATTATGCAAACCTGTTGGGAAATATAGACCCCGGTTGATAGAATTAACAAGTTTTAAACCCAAGTTGTTAATTAGATTTATTATGAACAAACCTTGTTAAAACAAACAAACATCAATATCATGTCAATAATGAATGCAGCGGAAAAGTAAATAAGACAAGATATGATGACCTAGGAAAACCAATGAAACCAACCAGTTTCACAGTAAAAAACCTGGGGGGAAACCTTCCCGAAAAACAATCCACTATAGAAAAGAGAGGTTTCAGATCTAGTACAAAACCTTTGTCCCTAGACTCTACAATCCCTGTAGATGAACTCACAGCAGAAACCTTCTACCGCTTTAGAACCTCTGAACTCTTCAATATATGAATGCCGCCCTTTTTGTTGCACGGATCCCAGTACGTGACTAACTCCTTTGCACGAATCTCAAAACGTGACTCACTCACCAGCTTAAGGAAGAAGAATGTTGGCTGCAAAGTTCTTCACTTCATCAACAATGAAGATCAAGAAGCACTTGGTTACAAAACCCTAAGGCGCAAAGACGCAGTAGCTTCTTTTAGAGAGAATAAGGCATCGGTTACCTTTTGCATATGTTCTCCTTGTATTCTCTTATGTGACGGCCTTTAAAATAAGCCTTATATAAGTCTAGGGTTGTGAGAAAAGAAACCCTACTCAAATACATAAGTCTGGCCCAAAAATCAAAAAGCTGAAAATTCTGATTTCCCGTAACCTCGATCGATCGAGAGGTGTCGAGGAGGTGTCGAGATTTAATGAATCTCAATAAATAGCAGCTATCGAGGAGGTGTCGAGAAGGTGTCGAGGGGACAGAAACTTTCTCGATCGATCAATAAGCTATCGAGAAGCTATCGAGATTGCGATAAGAATCAGCTGAAGATCTCGACAGATAGCCAGGTGTCGAGGTAGCTTTAAAAACTTTGCACTTCAGCTTGCTTTTTCTTGGACAGACTTGATGACTTCAACACTTGACCTTGAAACATTGTTCCTTGAAGTATTAAAAACACCTAGAACTACCCAATTACAAGTAGAGTGCGTTTTGTCAAAGGATTAGCCAATTTACATAACTAAGTGACATATGTTCTTAATCAAGTTAAAACATATATGTCCTAACAATCTCCCCCTTTGGCAATCCGTGACAAAACCACAACAAACAAATGAGCATATGAGAGAAGTCATAAAAACACTCAACTCATATTCACTTGTTGAATACAATAAAATCTATCCTAACACAAACTCTTGAAAAACTTTGCAAGAAGAGAGCTTATGATAAGTAGACTTTGACAACCTGTATTTCTGAAACACTTTAAACAAAACTCATCAAGGCATCTTGTGTGAAACAGAAATAAATAGATTGCGTACAAGTAAAGAAACATGTGTATAAAGAAAGAAAAGAAACAACACATGTAGAGATAGGTGAAAGAAACATATATCAGCATATAAAGAAGATAAGCACAATGTATGTAAACATGGTCACAAGACCCAAGGTACAAGAAGAAGGAAGTATATACTCCCCCTAACAAGATGAAACACATCTCCCCCTTACAAAGGAATGTATTTCTCCCCCTAACTTGTAGAATCTTAAATAGAAACCACAAAAGTTTCCACAATTTCTCCCCCTTTTTGTCATGATTGACAAAGGGTACAAGAAGCTAGAAAGCTTCACCCAAGAAACATATAGATGATCAAGAGGCACAAAGAAATCCATATAAATGCATGAATGTGATGAAACAAAATGCTATGGCTGACAAGATAATAGAAGGATGCAAAACATGTGAAAAACAAGAAAAATGTTAAGCACATAAATCCCAAAACACACACACACACACTAAACAAATCTAACCAATTTTATATTTCAAAAACAAGTTATGACAGTTTAGTGAGCATACATTAGCACATGTAAAACCTTTGTGATGGCCAAATCACATTGTACCTGCATATGTATCAAAAGTAGCAAAGAATATTGCGTGTTGTGTGTGAAAAACATCGCAAGATTGCATATGTGTATACATGTTATGACGATTTGAGATATGAGAAAATAACTTTTAACTCACACACAATCATAACTGTTTGATGGGAACTATCACTTTCGAGATACATCCTATAACTCCCACATCTCCTAGAATACACGCTTGCAACCATATTTAAGCATTTTTAATCTTTTTACTTTTTATTTTCTTTACATATTTTCTTTTATTTTAGCATATCATACATGGGTATATAAAAGAGAGAAAAGAAATACCCAAGATGTTAAGCATTTGACATCGCACTTTTGCTATGCCGAAGCATACGAATGTCTTTGACACTGCACTTTTGCTATGCCGAAGCATACAAGTGTCATATTATGATTGGCGGGCAACAGTGGTGAGATGGTTATTTATGCCTTTCTCTTAGGATTTTCTAGTCCTACCCGTCAAAAAGAGTGATATGAGTGTTAAGTTTTAAGAGATAACTTAATCTTACTCATCACAAACAAAAGCCACAAAGCTCACTTGCTTAGTTGTGCATAGAGATGCTCATCTAAGCTACAAGAAATACAAAATTTAGAAAACTTTGTTTCATTGGCCATCCAAGGTACACAAGTACCAATGTACACAGAACACACACTGTTTTTGTATTTTTCTGATTTTTCTTTTTATTTTTATTTTGAAAACAAAATAAAATAAAAACTAAACAACCAAACAAAAACAGATAAACAACATGAATGCATGAAAGAAAGATTCATATGCATGAAAACATGATAGAAATATGCAGATGCATGAAAGCATGATTCCAAAAACAGATAAGAAATCAAGCAAAGAAAGTCCTACTTTAGATAGAAAGAATCAAAGCAGAGGACAAACAGAAAAGACAATTAAGTCTTAGGCTCCTTTCTCACCCACACAGCATGAGTCTTTGGCCGTGAAGATGAAAAGGCACGTGTCCTAGTATGTCTACTAAAGGACATAGAAGAATTAGAATTCTCCTGAAATTGAGTTAAAAAGCTCAAGACTTTTAATAACTCTCCAAACAAATGTGTAGGTCCTTGAGAGGAAACCTGTGACCGTTTGGACAATTGCTTATAAGGATACAACTTAAAGCAATTAGGACGAATGTGTCCAGCAACACCACAATGGTGACAAACATGAGGTCTAACAAAGGATTTAGAATTAACCAAAACAGTTTTGGATTTTATACCTTTATTACCTTTCTCAGATTGGGGGACAAAGACAGTCCTTGATCCAGAAGTTGTGGACGAGGAGGGGCTGGAGGAAACAGCATATCCTAAGCCAGTCTTATCAGAACTAAGCTTTTGAGCACTCAATACTTCATCATCAGAAGAATCCTCACTGTCACTAGCACTCTCCACAATCACCTTATCGGTTGTGGCAGCAAAGGCCATAACTTGACGACATTCATCCACAAACTCATCAGAAGAGTCATCCTCAGTATCACTCCAGGTAGCAACCAACCCTTTATCTTTTGACTCCTTGGTCTTTTCCTTCATGAGGTAGTTTGGACACTCTATCCTCATATGACCAAAACCTTTGCACTCATGGCATTGGATGAGGAGTTTCTCATTCTTACCCTTTCTTGAGGATTTAGATTTCCTCGGAGGTTTGCCTTTATCCTTTTTCCTAAATTGAAGAAGTCTGATAATCTCATCAGTTATGAAGGATAGATCTTCATCCTCATCATCATCTTCATCTTCATCTTCACTTTCAGAGTCCTCAATCTCTTCCTCTATACCGTTAAGAGCCAAGTTTTTACTCTTTCCACCTTTTCCCATTGAGCCTAATCCCATCTCATAGGTTTGAAGATTTCCTACAAGCTCAGTCAAAGGAATTTGATCAATGTCCTTGACTTCTTCAATGGCAGTGATCTTGGCATGGAATCTTTCAGGTAAGGACCTAAGGATTTTCCTCACAATTTTGGATTCTGCAATACATTCTCCAAGGTTGAAGGCAGAATTCACAATATCCTTGAGTTTGGCATAGAACTCATCAAAGGTCTCATCCTCCTCCATTCTTATTTCTTCAAAACTACTAGTGAGTTGTTGAAGCTTCACAGTCTTTACTGCCTTGATACCTTCATAGGTGGTCTCAAGAATGGTCCATGCTTCCTTGGCAACTTCCGTGGATGATATTTTCTTGAATTCTTCATTGGTCACCCCACAGAACAAAGCATTCAAGGCCCTACTGTTGAAATTTGCCGCTATAATTGTTGCATCATCCCAATCCACCGGCGCTTCCTTTGGCTTAATCCAGCCAACTTCAACAGCTTGCCATATCTGTTCACCTAGGGCCTGCAAGAAAACTTTCATACGAACTTTCCAGTACGCATAATTAGTTCCATCAAATAAAGGAGGTATAAATAAAGATTGTCATCTATCCATGACAACAGGGGTCAATGGATCACACTCAGGAAATTAATCCAATCAGAGTGAACCTGCTCTGATACCACTTGTTGGGAAATATAGACTCCAGTTGATAGAATTAACAAGTTTTAAACCCAAGTTGTTAATTAGATTTATTATGAACAAACCTTGTTAAAACAAACAAACATCAATATCATGTCAATAATGAATGCAGCGGAAAAGTAAATAAGACAAGATATGATGACTCAGGAAAACCAATGAAACCAACTAGTTTCACAGTAAAAAACCTGGGGGGAAACCTTCCCAAAAAGCAATCCACTATAGAAAAGAGAAGTTTCAGATCTAGTACAAAACCTTTGTCCCTAGACTCTACAATCCCCGTAGATGAACTCACAGCAGAAACCTTCTACCGCTTCAGAACCTCTGAACTCTTCAATATATGAACGCCACCCTTTTTGTTGCACGGATCCCAGTACGTGACTAACTCCTTTGCACGAATCTCAAAACGTGACTCACTCACCAACTTAAGGAAGAAGAATGTTGGCTGCAAAGTTCTTCACTTCATCAACAATGAAGATCAAGAAGCACTTGGTTACAAAACCCTAAGGCGCAAAGACGCAGTAGCTTCTTTCAGAGAGAATAAGGTATCGGTTACCTTTTGCATATGTTCTCCTTGTATTCTCTTATGTGACGGCTTTTAAAATAAGCCTTATATAAGTCTAGGGTTGTGAGAAAAGAAACCCTACTCAAATACATAAGCCTGGCCCAAAAATCAAAAAGCTGAAAATTCTGATTTCCCGTAACCTCGATCTATCGAGAGGTGTCGAGGAGGTGTCGAGATTTAATGAATCTCAATAGATAGCAGCTATCGAGGAGGTGTCAAGAAGGTGTCGAGGGGACAGAAACTTTCTCGATCAATCGACAAGCTATCGAGAAGCTATCGAGATTGCGATAAGAATCAGCTGAAGATCTCGATAGATAGCCAGGTGTCGAGGTAGCTATCGAGCAGGTGTCGAGCTTTAAAAACTTTGCACTTCAGCTTGCTTTTTCTTGGACAGACTTGATGACTTCAACACTTGACCTTGAAACATTGTTCCTTGAAGTATTACAAACACCTAGAACTACCCAATTACAAGTAGAGTGCGTTTTGTCAAAGGATTAGCCAATTTACATAAATAAGTGACATATGTTCTTAATCAAGTTAAAACATATATGTCCTAATAAAACCCATAAATAAATAGTCTTTAGGAATCAAAATGTTGCAAGCTATATTAGAAATCCCATAAGCTTGATAGCTCGAGAGGTATCAAGCTTTACTAAATCTCAATAGATTGATAGGTATCGAGACCTGCAGATTCAGCTTTTCTTGAGCAGTTCTTAAGTAATCTCCATGTCTTTAATGTAATTGTTAGGTTCTAAAGATTTAGAATTAAATATTTAGAAACATTATTGTATTGTGTTGGCAAACCTAGAACAAAACATGTCTAGTCTAGGTGTTTAGGCAATGCTTAGATAAGGTTGTCTTAAGTTTTGAAGTCCAGCTGATTGCAGAAAAGAAAAGTGAAGTTCTGCCTTTCTCAACACATAGAGAATTAGGCGCGACCGGTCAAAAATTGCAGGCATAGTTTCTGCAAAATTTTTAAACAGGCCCAAAGCCCGCGAAACTGTTTAAGGTTTTACTAAAACTTCTCCACATATAAAAGGGAAACCCTAGCCATGTTTTGAATGTGCTGAAGAAGACTTGTGTGTTACTCTTTGTAAGATTTGAGAGGTTTTGCGCCTTCTAAGTACACAAGAATCTATCGGAGCCATAACTACAATTAAGCATTGGTAGAACATAGTTGCTGCATCAAGATCAACAAGTGAAGGTGATCTTAAACCTTTAAGTGGGATCTCAAAGTCATAAGCAAGGCAGCTTGTGTTGCCGTAAATCCAAGAAGAGAAAGAGTCTACAGATTCGAAGTTTGCACGTGGTCATGTCAGTAAATTACTACTGGAGGTAGCATTAGATTTAAGGTTAAATCTTTCGTAAAAACTTCAATTCTCTTATAGTGGATTTATTTTACCTTAAGGATAGCTAGGTCAAATCCTCCCCAGGTTTTTACCTTGAAATGGTTAGTTTCATTGGTTTTCCTAGGTCATCATATCATGGTGTTATTTGCTTTTCCACATTTTTGCATGATATGATTTATTTGTATTTAACCTAGGTTTGAAAATTAATCTAAGTAATCACTTGGTTAATAAATTAGGTTAAACAATCTGTTTTAAGGGGTCTAAACGAACATACAATTGGTATCAGAGTAGGTTAGCTCTTGTTTATAGATATTTTTACCTATAGTTGATCCTTGACCCTTGCTGTCATGGAACACGGTCACTCTCTTGTGATCCCCCCAAACTTTGATGGAAATAACTATGTTTAGTGAAAAGTTAGGATGAAAGCCTTCTTGAAATCATTGATGAGAAAGTATGGCTATCTATTGAGAACAGTTGGGAAACACCAACCACTGCTATTGGTGAATGGACAACTGCCCAAAAGGAAGCAACAAACTTCAATAGCAAGGCTATGAATGCAATATTCAATGTTGTGTCTATGGAACATGGAACATGGAACATTTTGCATGGAACATTTTGCAAACAGTGCATGAAAGCACTAAGGCAGTAAAAATTAATAAATTGCAGCAGTTGACATCTAGATTTGAAAGTATTAGAATGTCCAATGATGAATCTTTTGATGAATTCAATGCTAAGTTGAATGATATTATCAATTCTGCTATTAATTTGGGTGAAGTTTATGATCAACCTGAAATTGTTAGGAAAATTCTTAAATCTTTGACTGAGGATTTTAGACCTAAAGTGGCTGCCATAACTGAAAGTAAAGATGTTGACTCTATCCTTGTAGATGAACTTGTAGGATCTCTTAAGTCCTATGAATCTGATTTTCCAAAGACTAATAAATCCAAATCTATGGCTTTAAAATTTGTTGATGATGTTGATGATTGTGGATTGGATGATGAACTTTCATCTACTGAGATTGTTTATCTTGCCAATAACTTTAGAAATTTTCTGAGAAATAATAATAGGAGGGCAAGAAATTGAAATAATGTTGATACTAAGAATGCGAAGAAGAATGACTCTGCCAAAAACAATAATGTTGAAAAATCAAAAGAAAAAGTAGGTCAATCTTCAAATAATTCTTTAGGACAATAGTGTTATGGATGTCAGGGTTACAGTCATATGAAATCTGAATGTCCAACCTTCTTGAGATCAAAAGGCAAGGCTATGGCTGTTACTTTAAGTGATGATGAAGTTTCTGATCATGAGTCTAAAAGTGATGGCTTTCATTGCTACCGCTGTACCAAGTGAAATTGAGACTGTTGATGAGAACCCTTTTAATGGGGAACTCTTTGAGAATGCAGACTTGCGAAAAGCTTACAATAAGCTTTGCAAGATAGCAGCTAAAGATGCTATGAGTGTTAAATCATGGTTGAAAAAGATAAATACTCTTGAACAAGAAAAGAAAAATTTGCTGCTAAAGTTGTTTGATGCTAATGAACTTTTGAACTCTGTTAAGATTGAGAACATGTCTTTACTTGAAAAGGTTAAAAGTTTAGAATTAGAATTATTTTTTGTTAGAGAACAAATAGATAGAACTTCTACCTCTAAACTAGATGAGATGTTGCATGTTCAAAAGCTTGTTTTTGATAAGATAGGTCTAGGATTCACTACTACCGTAGTGAATCCTCCTAAGTTTGTACTTGCTATATCATCTTCTGTTGTTTTCAAATTCTTTCTGATGTTAAGGTTCATAAGGAAGTAGCTCCTGCTTCTAGGAGAACTAGGGTAGATCTGAGTGAGTTTGAAACTAAAAATTTTAATCATTCTGGAAGCAAGAAAAACCATAAACCTCAATTGTTTTGTCACTTTGTGGTAGAGCTGGACATACTAGACCAAATTGATTTAAGTTGCAAGCTTTAAAGCATTCTACCAAACAAAAACTGCTTGTGCCAAAAGCACAAGGTCCTATTGCACTTATTCATGAGTTTGTGAAGGTTCTTAACCTTTATACCAATGTTGGAGCTAAAATTAGGACAAATCCCAACTCCAAGTTTGCATCTAAGAGGGTCTGGATGCAAAAGAATCAATCTCAGTGAGTCTATCTAACATGGTCCTTATGAAAATTCTTTCTATCTCTTGTGACCAAAACTGTTTTTCTTTTAGTTTGCATTTGCATAACATTCATACATTGCATTCTAGGATTGTTTTGTTTCATGTTTTTCAGTTTTTAAAAAAAAAGAAAAAAAAAGGGTTTTTGTATTATGCATCTTCAAGATGTGTAATTGAGGTTGGCCTATGAAATCTACATTTCATGACTGTGTAGCTATGAAATCACATACTTTTGATTGTAAGGACAAAAAAATCCTAGGAAAAATGCATAAATAACCATCTCACCACTGTTACTCTCCAATCATGAACATCTGTGTGCAAATCATAAAAGCCGTGCTCGGTAAGGTGCAGCAGTTGCACAGCAAAATTCTTAAAAAAAGCAAAAAGAAAAATGAAAAACAAAGAAAAATATGCTTCAAAAGAAAAAGAAAAAGAAAAAATGCATGGTTGCAAGCGTGTTTTCTACGAGACGTGGGAGTTATATGATGTAACTCTTTAGGTGATAGTCACTTTCAAACTTATGTGATGAATAATGTAGAAAGCGTGTTTATTCTCTATTTACATATCACCTTGTGAGTAACTCATGCACTTGCTAGTTGCACACACCACAAGCAAAACTTTGTTAAATATGGTACATGTGATTGTGTTATGTTTTGTGGCCTACCAAAATTAAACTTCTTGATGTGTTTAATGTATTTTTGGGGTGTGAGAAAAGGAAAGAGTGAGGAAATTTAATACAGTTGATTTTTTCTTTGAAAATTTTGATTTTGAAGATCATTTGAAGTCATGAACATTCATGCCATATCATAAAAAAAAGGGGTTTTCAAATGATTCTACAGAAAATTTTTCCAGAAATTTTCAAAATTTTTGTGTCTTTGAAATTTGACCAATCAAACTTGTTTTCGACCGATTGAAATGTGAAGGAGAAAAATAGCTTCTTCTTTTAAAAGTCTCGGGTCCCTTCGATTCCTGCCCGATTCCTTTCAATAAGCTGAACCTATTTTCATGTGTATTTCAATTCCTTCTTGATTCCTCTTGACCGATTGGATTTCGAATTTTAAAAACATATAGGAATCAGATCCAACTTTTTCAAAAGAGCATTTTGTCTATCTCTTCGATTCCTCTTCTCAAATTTTTTTTTTTTTTTGGTCGTTTTTGTGGTCAAAGATTCAAAGGTTTTCTTCATACACTTAAGGTAAAACTCTTTTAACCTTACTTTTTCATTTGTTTTACATGATTACATGCATTTTTCATGAAATTTTTAGGGATTTTTCACATATTTCAATTTTTGGGGTTTTTGTTGAAAATAGGGGTTTTGATCAATTCTGAATCATGGGTTTTTGTTCATGCATAATTTCAAAATTTTTGTGTTTAACTGAAAATTTCGAAATTAGGGTTCTTAGTTCTTGAGAAATTGGAAATTTTGTGAAATTGGGCAAAATTGTGTGAAATTGGCTTCTGATATTGATGGATTGAGTGATTATAACTTGTATTATACTTGTTATGTTGTTCAATTGGTCAATATAAGGATTTTTGAGAATTAGGTTGTTCAAAATTGGGGATTTTCTAAATTCTTAAATTTCCTTTGTCAAAATTTCAAATTATGATGGATTTGGACTGTTTAAAAGCATTAGATCATGCATTATATGAGTTTAACTGTTATGCATCATATAGTTTTTTTCAAATTGCATGTTATCTTGTCTCTAATCCTTCTTATGCAGTCTGCCCTTGGTTTTTGTTGTTTTCCTTGTTTCTGACTCTTAGTCATGGCTCCTAAGGTTGGTAGGAAATTCAAAACTAGAGCCAATAGGAACCCTGGGTCTCCCTCTTCAGGTTTAGCCTTATGTGATAGAGATTGTTTTCTATCTTCTAAGTGTGAGGAAACATATGAGACCTTGACTAAATATAGGTCTATTTGGGGTGAGAGGGAGATAGTGTTGAGTGAACTAGATCCTTCTATACGTAGGAACTTCGTGTCTAGGAATTGGGTTTCCTTGTGTGAGGTGTCTGATCCTTCTCTTGCAATCTTAATTAGAGAGTTTTACTCTAATCTCTCTATCTATTTTGAGGTTACAAGTGGTCATTATTTGACTTTTAGATCCGTGGTCTAGAGTTTACCATCACTAAACAAATTGTTTTTGAAGCTTTAGGAGTACCTTTAGTTCGTAAACCCACATACCCATACACTGAGTTTCCTCCTGTTGATGATATGATGTCTCTTCTTTGTGGTCGTCCTGTTTCTTGGAGTTCTGAACCAAGAATCAATTCTTTTTAGTTCACCGAGCTTAACTCTTTATACTTAAGGAGCACATGTCATAACATCTATCCCATTTCACATGTTCATATTGTTCCCATAGAGAGATGTGCTTTCCTTTATGCTTTCATTATTGATGGTTCTATGTGTTTTCTGTCCACATTTATACAAATTATTGTTGATATCTATAGGAGTAAGAGTAAGAGTTAGAAGTTATTCTTTCCTATGTTCATTTTTAGGATTTTGAGTGTAACACTCCAAAATTTTGACACCAATAATTATTATACGTAAATTATAAGGAAGTCTACAATTAAATGGATTAAATTGAATTGGACCTAAGATATTAAAAATAAGATAAATACTATGGAATATGAAATCCAAGTGAAGTGGCATAAGTAAATAAATGGGTCTTGAAAATCCTAGCCTTTTTCTTCTTAAGTTACACGTGTATTTACTTATGGTGCCTTCTTTTGCTTCAATTGAATATTGAACTTTGCCTTTTCTTCACTGTGGCGTTGTGTTGAAATTGGAGTCTATATGTATGATTTTCTCATGCTCTAGATTTAAGAAGTTTGAATAGTCAATAGCTAGTAATTGTTATGAACCTAGAGTATCATTTTACTAATAGAAAATGGCTCCTATAAGTTTGTTATATTAGATAAGGATGGTCATTATGTTAGGAAGGGCCACCGACTTTGAAATTGAACCAAATAAAGTAATAGGCTTGGACTTGTCACCATGCTAAAGGGAAAAGAGTGCTTGCGGTTAATATGCATTCACACATAGCCTCAATTGTTGACCAATTGACCATTACCTTTATTATTGTCTAAAACTAGTCCAGCAGCAACAAGGGATAATTGTAGGCACTAGATTGATAGATTAAAGCTATCACGTGGCTTTCAATGTTAAGTTGTATATGTATATATATATATATATATATATATATATATATATATATATAATATTAGAGTCAATGGACATCCAGTGGCATCAAGAGGGAATGCTAAGCAACAAATTAAGGCAATACGTGGCTTTCAATATTAGATTGGATAGATATATAATATTAGAGTGAATTAGATAGTTAAGTGAATGAATAGAGAATTTGGATAAATCAGTATTGTCTAGCATAAAATTGTTTTAAGTGTGAAAACTGATTTTAAGTAGGAAATTGTGTATTTGATGGACCTATTTTTGGTGTTGCTAGGTTCTAATTCTACAGATTTGTTGTGACTCAAGGGTGGTTGAGTTCTTTATTTTGCAACTAAGAGGTAAGTGGTGTTTACTAATTTTGGGGGTTTTCCCAAAACAGTGTCTAAATGTTCAAAATGTGTGTAAAACACCCTTGAACGTTTAGACCCTAAATTACAAAAAATAAATTCAAGCTTATTATCAAACAATTAACGTGTGGAACATGAACATAAGTCAAACACAGAATTGATAAACACTCTAAGCCAATTATAATCACATCCATAACAGAAAATAAAAGGCAAAGATAAAGGAATAGAGATGCAAACCCAAGGACAACACACGATGTGTTATCGAAGAGGAAACCGAAGCCCTCGGCGTAAGACCTCTTTGCCGCCCTCCAAGCAGTCAATAATCCACTAGAAAATGTAGTTGGGATACATGAACAGCAATAGAGCCTCCAAGTCTAATCTACCCAGGTACTTAAGCCCTCCAAGCTTCTTGCTCCAATGAGGTTGTGCCACATCTTTTTCTTTTCTAGCTTACTGGATTCTGCTGTAACCCATAGCATCAACCAATAACCATTGGTCCCTTCCAAATTGCTTCCCTTAGCACCAAATGAACCTCCTCACAAACGTGGGTGTGATGAGAAAAGGATTTAGTCAAGAACCTCTCAAGGATGTATCAATGGAGAGGAAGAGAGTAGAGGAATTTGAAGAGTCTCTTAGTGAAGATTGGGGATGAGGCAATCTTGTTTTTCTCTAGGGTTTCTCTCACAAAATTCTCTCTGGAAGCTCTCTACATTTTGTGGGTATAAGGGTCTATATATAGTGGTGTGTGTTTGGAATACGAAGAGTCAGTTTTTCCTAAACAGGGTTGGTTGGCGGCTTGGCCTCGCGACTTGTCCAAGTTGCGAGTTCAAGTCGCGAGATAACGGCCTGGCCAGCCTGGGACTTTTGTCTTATAGTGCAACAGTTGGTGTGACCCTTCACCTCCCCGTATGCTTCTCACGTGTACAGCAGTTGGTGGCTTGCAAGCCGCGAGTCAGTCGCGAGTCCTAGCCGCGAGTCCCTGCTTCTTGGCACAAAGTTGAGCAATTCTTCACACTCTCTTCACACACTACCCTTACATGAATCCCACCTAAATACAAGGTTACTAAGTGCTAAATTACAAGCAAATTGGCACGGAATAAAGCCAACAAGAAGGTTGATAAATTTCAACCTTACAATCTCCCCCTTTGGCTATTCCGTGACAAAACCCTATAACAAACTCTAGACTTAACGCGTGAGTTGGGAACAGTTGGAAAACTCACTCACACCTAACTCTAGAATCTGTGAAGCTTTTGAACCATAAGAACAAGTAACTCTTGAAACACAACAACACAATAAGTTCATTGTAAGCAGAAAACTTGTAATGCAAATGGAGCAAGCACAATGCGATCAAGCACAATGGAATAAAGCAATAAACCATGGCAAGACCAAAAAAAGCAATCACTATAAACAAGTGATCACAATGCTCATTCACACTTGGAATGAACATCTAGACATTCAAGTTGACAAACACAAGGCAAATCACTTGAATGGCCAACACTTAACCAATGCACAGTACATGAAGTATATGCATCTAGGAAAAATCCTACACGGGCACAAGAGTGACAGTACTCTGAAGAAAATGCATAACATTTAGTTATAAGTACTGATTTAGCAAAGTACATAGGTTGCATAAGGCAAGGTATAGACCATAAAGCAAGGTACATACCATAAAGCCTACAAAGTGCATAAAAACAAACCCTAAAAGTTTACAAAAGCAATATGGGTACAAAACAAAAACAGAAACCTTAAAAACCTACAAAGGTACCAGGTACAAACTATAAAGTACTTCCCTTATCATATCACTTCCTCTATCGTGAATCATAGGAGTTGTGATGAACTTGGAACATATATACTTGTAACCTAAAACACTTGCACAAAACATATTAGACCCTCAAGGTAAAACAAGTAATAAACAGACAAGTATAATGTAGCAAGTAAATTGCGATCAAGTAAACATGATGAAAAACATGTGAGCAACTTGATCATACACCATACAAATGTCTTCTCCCCCTTGGTATATGCATCTCCCCAATGGAAAATCTCTCCCCCTACAAATGTGCATGAGAAATAGAATTTCTCCCCCTAAGGATATGCACAAGAGTCATATAGAGATGACAAAACAGTATACTTTCCCCCTTTTTGACACGAATAGACAAAGGGCCAAGAAGAAAAACAGGCAAAAGATGAAGGAATGAACAATGATAATGATGCATGAGGGGTGCAAGATGAATGAGAAAATGAAGCTCAAATAACGGATAGAACAAAATGCTACAAAGCATAAGGTAAACATGATATGCTAGGATGCAGAAACAAGGTATAAACCAATGCATGACAAGGGTAGCAAGGTGTGTACAAGAGGTGGCAAAGTGCAATGCATGACCAATGCATGGAAAATGCACAAGCGGGGCAAGGTGTGATAAAGACACAACCAATAAACCAAACATGTTTCTAATGAGGAAATATGAGAAACCCCAAAGTTTGATACACATCGGAGTCCAAACAAGTGAGAAAATGCTTAAGAGGCATTTTATCAAACACCTAGCATGCACACTATGAACAACAATGTGAAACAATGCATGAACATTATGAAATCCACCCTTAATACATGATCTTTTTGCCACAATTGGCCAACATCCAGAGCAAATCAACAAAAGGACCAAACCCATACAAAAATTTGACCAAAAAATAAGTTTTCCCAACCCCTATGATGAAAATCCTAACCAATAGCACAAAACTCACCAAAACATAATCTAAAGATCCAAAACAATAGAAAGAGTTTAAAATTACCTTAGAGATGTTAATGGAATGAAAAACCATTCAAATTGATTGGGTTTTGATATATAAATATTGAAAGAGGGGTTTAAGAGAGGATGGGAGAGGTTTAAAACAAGTTTCCCATGAAAAAGCTCTTTAAAAAGCTGATTCTGGGCATTTGGCGACTGGGCTAATCGCGAACGAGTCGCCAGTGAGCCGCGAAACCATTCTATGTAAACTCGCGACTGGGCAAGTCACCAAAACTCGCAGCTTGGTTTGGCTGGTTGCAAGTCGCCAAAATGAGTGGCCAAAAATTCTGACACTTGTTTTTCAACCCAGAACATGTTTAAACATTGAAAAACAATGTAAGCACTAAGCATGAACACAAAGAGTGATAAAAATCACTTCCAAAAACATATAAAATGATCAAAAATCTTTTTGGATTGATCCATATAAAGATGAGCACGCACACATCACATTTAAACAAGTACAATTGAACAAATGAATAATGCATTCATTGAACATTAGGCATGTGTGTTGTGTGTGTGTATCAAGTGTGGAATAGTCCTTAGTCTAGAGTGAAGTTTCAATGATCAATTCAATCAAGTCATACACAACTAGTGCTAAGACAAGTGGTTTATCTCAATTATAGAAATGAACATATATGACATCCCACAAGACAATGATTACATATCTTTGAAGCTTTTCATTTGGCTTCTTTACAATTCATAACATTTGATCATTTTAATCAATACATCTCATTTTGAGATCGATGCCTGAAATTTTTGATATTTCAATTTGATGAACAAGCCTTTAGCTTTTGGGCATCATACATTTTCATAAAAGTCGCTTTCCTTTTTTCCTAGTCAAATACTAGTATGTGCGACAGGCTTTTGCAGCTCAATATCTCTTTTCATTTGGAGATTTACATTTGGTGAGCTCTTTAAGCAAAAACAACAAAATAAAGAGTGGGAAGATATATAGACACAAGTCTATGCATGTCTCAAAACCAACAAGACTATTGACTAATCATTCATGACAAGCTTGAAGATCAATTTACAACAATCACACAAAGATGTCAAGATTTTTCCCACAAAGATATAAGTGCATAAAGAACAAGTTAAGCTCATAAATGCACAAAGCCATAAGTACAAAGGTACAAGGCAAAACTCACATGTGATATGTGCTCAAACATATACTATCAAACTTTTTGAATTTTTCACTTTTTATGTGGTTTTGGATTTTTTACTCACACAAAATTAAAACAAAAAAGTAAGATCAAAACAAAAACAATGCATATGAATAAATGCAAGATGCATTAAATGCATGAAGATATGAAGCATCTAATGCATGAGGGGTCCAACAAAGATCGAAAGAATTAGATCAAAGACCAAAAGAGCAAAAGCTCAACCATACAAACCCTTCCTCATCCAAACGCAATGATTGTTTGGAATGAGTGTCTCAAGAGAAGTGAGACGAGGGTTGGAAGAATGAGAACCGGAGATGCATATAGTCAAGGAGTTAAGAGCATTAAACATTTTCTTTAACAACATGCTATTTTCACTCAAATCCGGTTTACTCTTTTTAGCACAACTTCCAAAAAGTTCAAGTTTCTCTTTTCTTTTAATTCTTTTAAGAGCATGAAACTTAGAGCTTTAAGGTCTTAGATGACCAAAAACACCACAATGGTGACAAACAATGTGTTTAGGTCCACTAGTCTTTTTAGGAATGGATCTAGCAACATGGTTTTGTTCTCTCTTCAACTTATGACATTGAGGTCTTATATGACCAATCACACCACAATGGTGGCAAGTTTGAACAAATTTAGATCAATCCGAAGCCTTAGGTTGAGATCTAAACGGAGGCTTTGACTTAATAGCCTTTCTCTCCACCTTTTGATTTCTTTTGTGTGGAGGAATGTAAACCGATTTGTCCTTTGAGGTAGAACACACAATAGGCACAAAATCGGGTACCACAACATGATTGCAACAAATATTTTCACCCTTTCTAACAATAGGTTCAACAATCAAACACTTGGCATGCATCTTAAGAGATTCATTTTTACATTTTAACTCATCAACAAGTTTAGCATCCAAGTCCATATTCAAACATTCAAACTCTTTCAGCTTTTCAAGAGAATTTTCAACAAGTTTCTTATATTTTTCAATCAATTTGTTGGATTCGTTGAGCTTAGCAATCAAATCATCATTTTCACAAAATAACTTGCTCAAATCCTTTTGAAACTTCTTTGCATTTTTCTTCAAGAGTTTGATGTTAAGAATATCAACAACACCCAAGGATTTAAGTAGCATAGCATCACAATCATGAGGATTACCACTCATAGAGGCATTTTCACAAACATGTGGCATGCTACATTCATCAACATCCAAAACATGCATAGAGGCATACAAAGCACAATCCATGGCAAACAACACAAGGGGTCAAGGATCACACTTAGGTGTTTAAACCACAACAAGTGTACCCACTCTAATACCAATTGAAAGTTCAATATGTGTGTAAAACACCCTTGAACGTTTAGACCATAAATTACAAAATATCAATTCAAGCTTATTATCAAACAATTAATGTGCGGAACATGAACATAAGCCAAACACAGAATTGATAAGCAATCTAAACCAATTATAATCATATTCACAACAGAAAATAAATGGCAAAGATAAAGGAAGAGAGATGCAAAAAAAAGGACAACACTCGATGTGTTATCGAAGAGGAAACCGAAACCCTCGGCGTAAAACCTCTCCGCCGCCCTCCAAGCGGTCAATAATCCACTAGAAAATATAGTTAGGATACATGAACAGCAATAGACCCTCCAAGCCTAATCTACCCAGGTACCTAAGCCCTCCAAGCTTCTTGCTCCAACGAGGTTGCGCCGAACCTTTTTCTTTTCTAACTTACCAAATTCCGCTATAACCCATAGCATCAACCATTAACCATTGGTCCCTTCCAAACTGCTTCCCTTAGCACCAAATGAACCTTCTCACAGACGTGGGTGTGATGAGAAAAGGATTTGGCCAAGAACCTCTCAAGGATGTATCAATGGAGAGGAAGAGAGTAGAGGAATTTAAAGAGTCTCTTAGTAAAGATTGGGGATGAGGTAATCTTATTTTTTTCTAGGGTTTCTCTCACAAAATTCTCTCCGAAAGCTCTCTACATTTCGTGGGTATAAGGGTCTATATATAGTGGTGTGTGTTTGGAATACGAAGAGTCAGTTTTTCCCAAACAGGGCTGGTTGGCGGCTTGGCCTCGCGACTGGTCCAAGTTGCGAGTTCAAGTCGCGAGATAACGGCTTGGCCAGCCTGGGACTTTTGTCCTGTAGTACAACAGCTGGCGTGACCCTTCACCTCCCCGCATACTTCTCACGTGCAAAGCATTTGATGGCTTGCAAGCCGCGAGTCAATCGTGAGTCCTAACCGCGAGTCCCTACTTCTTTGCACAAAGTTGAGCAATTTTTCACACTCTCTTCACACACTACCCTTATATGAATCCCACCTAAATACAGGGTTACTAAGTGCTAAATTATAAGCAAATTGGTACGGAATAAAGCCAACAAGATGGTTGATAAATTTCAACCTTACAGTGTCGATTATTAAACTATTTTATACCAAGGAAATATGTTGATATTCTATATATAAATTGATATTTTATAAATGTTTGATATGCACATTTACTATTCGTTTTATGAAAAACTTATGGGACAACCTGAATTTAGTTAAATTTGTATGTGTGTATATATCTTTATATTTTTGAGAATTATGAATGGATTATTTTTGTGAGCATATTAAATATGTTTTGAAAACCTATAGCAAGTCATGATTAAAAGCTCAGTATTGTATTTAGTCCTTAGTAAGGGACAATCATACTGCAGTTAGTCTTTAACAAGGGACGGTCCCAGAAAAAGGGGATAATGCACATTTGATAGCTCCTTAGCAAGGGAGTATACTATTGAGGATCCAAAAAGGAAGCTCCTTAGCAAGAAAGTGCACCTTTAGGTTCCAAAGGAGCCACCCTTAAGAAAATGGATGAAAAAGAGGTTCAGTCCTAAAAAGGGGACAACACAACCCTGTCAACGGGACGTAAACATTGACCACGAAAAAAGTCTAGGAAATTGTTTATATGATGGCATATATATAAATTATGATGGCTCACAATATAAAGATTTTTTTTATGTGAAATATTTGATGACAAAATATTGATGAGTTACAAGTTATGAATTTGTTGAAAGAATTATTTATTTGAAAGGTTTGTTCCCACACCCCAATGTTAGTGAATTCCACTTATTGAGTTATCTCACCGCCCTTATTATTTCCCATTTCAGATATATTAGAGGGATTATTGGAGTAAAGATTCTTGGGAGACAGCAGTTACAAACTATTTTGTGGAATTGAGGATTTTATTATGATTTTTATGGCATTAAACTTTGTACTGGAGAATTATTTTGAGAATGTTTTGTCTTTGATGGATTAGAGCTCTGACATTTGTGATGAGATTTTAAATTGCTGGTTTCTTTCATTTAATATTTTTATGGATTATTTAGATTAAATATACTTTTATTGCTTATGATTTTGGGGCGTTACATTGAGATTCTTAGATTTGTCAGATTTTCCTCCCCTAGAGTTAGTGCATATTACTGCCCTATAGGAGGCACCTACCTTAGATAGAGACAGGCATAGATGAAGAATGCTGAGCAAAGCGCTAGGACTTCTAAAAGATCACGAGGAGATGCTACTGCTACCTCTAGTACTATGCATGCTACTGAGGAGACTTATGGATTCGATTGCAACTATGGATCCTGTTGGTGACGCTGAGGATGTTGATCCTACAGTTGCTCCTCCGCTTGCACTTCGTGCTATGATGCAATCCATCATGACTACTCTTGCTGCTCATGGACAGCTTCTTAATGAGTTATTGATGAAGGTTGCCTCATTGAGAGCTAATTTTATGGATTACAAGAGTGCTTTTCCACCTCCTCCACCCTTTAAGGATTGATTTTGCCTTTGGCAATATGTAACAAAAAGGGGGGAGTAAAGTTTAGGACTTTTTGTACATAGGGGGAGTAGACTTAATGTAGATGATGATGATGAAGATGAGGTTATTCATTTTGATGTGTTCACTATCTATTTATATGTTTTGTGAATTCAAAGTTCAAATTTTGATTTAGATTGTTATATTGTATTTTCCACACATGCGTTTATGGCTTGTTTTTAGTATTTCAGGAAATTACAGGTTAATTCTTTCTACAGTTGTTGTCTATACTAGCAACTAATAGTTAGTAGTTGTGTAAGATTTGTATTAGGGCAGTAATTTGTATTTGAGCTGGTTTTTGATTTAAGCATTACATGTTGTATGTGTGTTTTGTCATGAATTGCCAAAGGGGGAGATTGTTAGGTTCTAAAGATTTAGAATTAAATATTTAGAATCATTATTGTATTGTGTTGGCAAACTGAGAACAAAACATGTCTAGTTTAGGTGTTTAGGCAATGCTTAAATAAGATTATTTCAAGTTTTGAAGTCTAGCTGATTGCAAAAAAGAAAAGTGAAGTTCTGCCTTTCTCAACCGATCGAAAATCGCAGGCACGGTCTCTGCAGAATTTTTAAACAGGCTCAAAGCCCTCGAAAATGTTTAGGGTTTCAGTAAAACTTCTCCATATATAAAAGGGAAACCCTAGCCATGTTTTGGATGTGCTGAAGAAGACTTGTGTGTTATTCTTTGTGAGATTTGAGAGGTTTTGTACCTTCTAACTACGCAAGAATCTACCGGAGCCAAAACTACAATCAAGCATTGGTAGAACATAGTTGCTGCATTAAGATTAACAAGTGAAGGTGATCTGAAACCTTTGAGTGGGATCTCAAAGTCACAAGCAAGGCGGCTTGTGTTGCTGTAAATCCAAGAAGAGAAGGAGTCTGTGGATTCAAAACTTGCACGTGGTCGTGTCAGTAAGTTACTCCTAGAGGTTGCATTAGATTTATGGTTAAATCTTTTGTAAAAACTTCAATTCTCTTATAGTGAATTTACTTTACCCTGAGAATAGTTAGGTTAAATCCTCTTCAGGTTTTTACCTTGAAACGATTAGTTTCATTAGTTTTCTTGGGTCATCATATCGTGTTATTATTTACTTTTCCAGATCTTTGCATGATATGATTTATTTGTGTTTAACCTAGGTCTGAAAATTAATCTAAGTAATCACTTGGTTAGTAAATTAGGTTAAACAATCTGATTTAAGAGGTCTAAACAAACATACAGTAACCACTTATAATAATCATCTTGGACCTACTAGAATTTACCCAAATCAAGTAAAGTGCGTTTTATCATAGAATATGCCAATTACATAAAAATATGAACCTAACAGTTGGGATAATTTTAGGGGGTGGGGAAATTAGAGAGAAAATGATATATTTGAGTGTTTAATTGCAGAATAAAATGTGAGGGAAAACAATAGGGGCCTAGCTATTTTCACCTAAGCTCATTAAAATGCAATCTCCATAAATTGGGGAGAAATTGGAAAGAAACAGGGCTGCCAAATGGTTGGGGTACCTTGGATTAAAATGCCCATTGCAGAATGTTTTGTTTTTATTTTATCTTTTGTCTTTTTCTTCTTCCATTTTTGTCCTTTTCTGTTGCTTCTCATTTTGGGTTTTTTATTTTTATTTTTATTTGTGTTTATCTGCTTTGGTTTTTTTCCTCCTCATATGCAGGTTTTTATACTTTCTTTTTTTGTTAATGAAATGCTTATCCACACGTAATTTTCCAATAAAAATATTTTATTACTTTTTTTTAATCTAATAGGGGTATGCAAATAAATTTTCGCAAACTACATTTTTCATCATCTCATTTTTCTTCTAAAAATAAAAAAAACAAAAGTTTCTCAAAAAAAAAAAAGAATTTACTATTCCTCAACTTTTCAATCCAAACCAAACATTAAGAGTAAAAATTAAGATCTCTTCTATCACCCATTTTTTAATCTCTTTCATATTTTTAACCCCCAACCAAACGCATCCATAATGCAACGTGTATATTTCTCTTATAGGCCATTCCCGGGTCCTGCTTCTAGCTACCATTCTGTGTGATTAAGATGTAATTGAATAAGTTCATGTGATGTTTACTAAAAAACAAATCAGGTCATGTCTGTGCGGGTCATATTTCTCTCGTCACAAAGACTAGAAACAAGTCAAGATAACGTTAATCATTCATGGGGTGTGGCCCTTCATCTTGACTGTTTGTTTTCACAGGCCAGCTTGTGAAGTTGAATAGTAACGACCTTAATAATTGTTGCCCTGAGTGAAAAATGACAATGGCAATGGCCAATGGTGCTTGTTAGTTGTTACCAATAATGCACAAAGTAAATGAGACAGTTGTGTGTCTGTCAGAAAAGACGTCATGGTTATGACGTAGAGAAAATAAGGGTTGGGGGGTTCACTCAATAAATAGGAGGGCAAGAACGTTTTGAGAATTGCTATGAAGTATACAGAGTATAGGAGATTGTTTCTTCGATGAGTGAGTTTAAGCTATGAGGGAGAAGAGAGAGAATCAAAGAGTCTTAGCCTTGCTTCGTTGGACATGATCTCTATCATATTCTGCTGTTTCTTGGAGTCAAGTTTAGAAGGCTGAAGCATTTTCTTTCAAATACAATTTGCAGGTTCCTTGCTCCATCCTTTCACTTTATTTTTGTTTAAATAAAATTTGCAGGAGGCTGGTTCTTTACTCCTTCGTTTCACTGTAATTTTGTTCTACAATATAAAGTTCGCCAAAAATTGATCATTTTAGTTTATTTTTTACTTTTTATAATTTAGTAAGTAATTGAGTTCATATTTCAAAATTCTAATTTAGGAGGCGCTATTCTCCACACACACAAAAAATAATAATAAGAAGGTTTAAGAGATTTTTTTTTTCCCTTGTTTTTTTTTAGTTGGAGGAAGATTTGTGTGGATATCAATTAGTTCGGTCACTTCCATTATATACTAAAAGGCTTGACTTCAATTTACAGGATAAATATAATTAATGAAAAGAAAAATGTTAATTTTTTTTTGGTATCCCAATAATTTAATATAACATATTGAAAATTACAGTTAACACCCCTAACATATACCCTTTTTACAATTACTCTTTATACTATGAGAATGCATACCTATTAAACTAATTTTTTTTTTTTTTATACATTCCATCTAAACTATGAAAATACATATTTTACTCCCTTAAACTATATCACTTTTACACTTATTCACTTAAAATATGAGAATACAAGCTTACTTGCATAAACTATTACCCATAAGATTGGGGGCTAAGTGTTACATGTTTAATAATTTAGAGGCTAAGTGGACACTTTCATAGTGGCTCAACTCTTGAGGAGGAAGCTTCACACACGTATAGACTTGATTAGTTTAGAGTAAAATTTTTATCTTTTATAAAAAAAAGAAAAAAAGAAAAAAGAAGTCATTTGCATCTCCTATGCTTTTACTTGTATAGGTGCAGGGATAGAACCATGTACAAGCAAAGCCCCCCCCCCCCCCCCCCCCCCCCAAAAATTTTATAAAAATATTAAATAATAGGTATGTATTTAAGATTTTAGAAAATAAGTCCATGAAAAAATATATTTGCCTCTCTCAAGAAAATTATATTTGCCCCCCTCGTCTTTGAATCCTAGTTTTGTCCCTATATAGGTGTTAGATTGTAACTGGCTAGAGTTCTTAAAGCAGTTGTATGAGTTTGTTAGAAGCTGTTATTAATGTTCTAATGGCTAGTTAGTTATGTAACTTAATGGTAGCCTCTGTTTTCAATATATAAAACAAAGGCACTTTTAACAGATTAGTCGATTTAACGAAATCAATCTTTCATTCTGATGTACTTACCCAATTGATCTTCTCTGCATAGTTTTAGCACATTCCAAGTCAAGTTTTTCACATATATAGTTGGGAAATCGTGCTTGCCATTTTGCTCGCCCTCTTCCTTAGAAAACTTCGAATTTCGTCATTGCCATACATTATCTCCATGGTAACTTGGCATGCGCTTTTCTCCATGAAAATCCTATATGGAGTTTGAGCCCAAATCAGATTGCCATTTGGTAATCTTTAGTTTATAGTATATTCAGTATTGTTTCTGCCTTATGTGGTAAGGATTTCATGACCATATCATATCCTTGCTACATCATCTTTTGGTAAACATTAATGATTCATCCACAATGCGTGGCTCATGTGTTCAACTCTATTTGGATCCAGTTTCCCTTCCTGTCACGCAAAAGACCTTGAGAAGTCAATCCCAGCAATGCCAAGATATTGACGTGTGGCCCTTCATTATTAATGTTTTCGCCAGCCCACTAATTGTGTGATGCTTGTGAATTTTTGAGAATGATGTGATGGCTATGACGTGTTTTCTTTTGTGCTTTTTCTTTCTAAGAGAGAGGGAACACACTATAAATTGGAGCACAAGAGGATTTTAACTAGAGCTATCAAGTGTACAAGTTTATTTATTTATTTTTTATGAGTGAGTTTTAGCAATATCAGGAGAGAGGATTCTTACCCAAAAAAAAAAAAAAAAGAGCTTGCTTCATTGGACGTGATCTCTAGAAGATTTTGCTGCTTCTTGGAATTAAGTATACAAGCAATTTCTTTCAAATAAAATCTGCAGGTTCTTTTCTTCATCCTTTCACTTTATTTTTGTTCTTCAATATAAAGTTAGCCAAAGATTTATAATTTAGTAATTTAATTGAGTTCATATTTGTAACGTCTATTTTGGGATTTTAGTTTAAAAAATATATACCTTGCAAGGTTGGATTTTAATGTTTTTGTAATCAACTAATTTTCGTATAACAAGTATTAGGGGGCGCATGATTTTTATATATTTATTTTTATAAATGGAAAGTAGTTGTTTGGGTTTCACCGTATCAGATCATGAATTTGTTCGGTAACCTTATGGTCCGTTTGGATTGAAAGAGAAGGAGGAAGAGTAGAGTAGAGTAGATTTAGCATAAAATTAGCTTATTTTTATCCAACTCTACTATACTCTTCTTCACTTCCCCTCCGTCCCTTCTCTATCTAAACAGGCCATTAGTTATTTAGTAAAATCTTGTCCAATTGCTAGTAGTTGCTACTAAAAATTTCTGTTGTGAATGGCTTATGAGTTCTATTTACGTGATAAAATGGATGGTTTAAGAGGAAAATAATTTCTATTGTATATTCTCAAAAAGGACAAATTAAAGCTGTATTTGGCATGGAATAAAATATTTTCTTGAAAATGTTTTCAATGTTTTCGTGTGTTTGGTATGACATAAAATCTTGACAAAGTTTCGCTCCCCTCCCTACATGTACGCCATTTGAAGTTTGCACCACCCCCTCCCTAATCCCAATTCCTTTCAATAGTCTTCTCCATTATCCTCCTAAACTGTCAGCTCTATCCCATAACTTTGACTATCTTTTACCCTTAATTTTTACTAACGTTTAGCCTGTCACTATTAACGTTTTTTAGAGCATTCACATTAAAACTTTTAAAAAATATAATTTTTAACAACTCAAAAATCTATTTTATATATTTTAAAAATCCACTTTACAATACACCCAACATTAAACGTTCTATATTTTTACAACTTTATCTAAAATAATATAAACAACTCATGAAAATAATATTAAAAACAAAAAACAAAAAAAAACAAAAACAAAAAAACAAAAAACCCACACACAGCCACCTCCCCCACCGCTCCACCAGCTTTATGGTACCATGACAACTACAACTCATTGCAGAAGAAAAAACCAAAACAAAACCACAACCATCACCACTAGCCACAGCCACAGCCACAACAACCCACCATCACCATAACCCACCGCCATAGTCAAAATCAACCGCCACCGCCACCACCACAACCACCTGTCCACAAAACCCACACCCGAAATCAACCACCACCGCCACCACAACCACCAACCCACAAAACTCACGACCAAAATCAACCACCACTGCCACCACAACCACCAACCCACGAAACCCACACCCAAAATCAATCACTACCACCATTGCCACCAAGCCCAAGCAGAATAACTCAAATTAAAGGAAGAAATTGGAGTATCTTTCGGGCAAAATCTCCATTATTCTCATTTGGTACAAAAAGTTCAAACCTTCCCAAAAAGCCATTGTCACCTATTTCATTACCTCTCTATCATCTTCACTGGTTTCAACAATGATGTGGCTCTAGATGGCATGGTTATTAACCTAGCTAGTCTTTTAGCTCGGACAGTAATGAACTCATTTGGAAATGGTTACTTTCAAGGTCCAAAGGAGGCACCTTTAGAAGTTGCATTTGCTTATCCTGGGTTTTTTGACCCTGCTTGACTATGTCACGAATCTAATGAAGTCCAAGATCGGAGGATTGGGTAAACTTGACGTGTTGTTGAGAGAGATAGAGAGAGAGAGAGAGAGAGAGAGGAGAAGTGAGAGAGAAGAAAGGCATGGGAGAGAGAGAAAGAAAGAAATTAATAAAAAAAATTGTAGCAACTTGCTAGAGCACTCACAACAAGGGTGGTGTAACTGCTATAATGCTATTTTAGCAACTAAAATACCAAAATGCAAGTTACAACAAAGGAGCTATACATTAAAAAAAAAAATAGCAATAGAGCTACAGTAGTGACAACCTAGTGTAGCACCAAACTTATAAATAAAATTAATATTTTATTTACTCTCTCTCTCTTCTTTTACTTAAAAAAAAAAAAAAATTCATTTTCTCTCTGTTATGTCGGTTTTTCCTCTCACCCTTTTTTTTTCCCTCCCCTCCTCTAAGTTGTTTCTTTCTTCTTCTTTTTTATTTTTTTTTTCTTTCTCTTCTTTTCCTCTCTTTTGTTATCCTCTGTTTAGTGTCGTTTTTATCTTTTGTCTTTTTCTTTGTTTATTTTGCTTCTCTCTTCTCTTCGGTTCTCTTTCCTTTTCACTGGTCAATCGTCATGGTGGTGGATCATGGATCGCGGTTCAGATCATGGTTCTCTCTATATCGAATCCAAGCTTGAATGATCTAATAATTTTTGGGTTTGTTTGGGTTTTGGTTGATTTGGTGGGTTTTGGGTTTGTGATTGGGTTTTGATTTGGGTTGAGGTTATGGGTGGTGGTGCTGTGGCAGTGGTTTGATCGGTTTTAGACCCTTTAAAACAACTATATTAACCTAGTTAATTAGCCAAGTGATTAACTTAGTCAAATTATGCAGTTCTAGGTTATCACAAGCATACAATCATATCAGAAATATAAAGCAGCGGAATAATAAATAACACAAGATATGATCACCCAGGAAACCATATAGTAAAAACCTGAGGAGGATTTGACCTAGCTATCCTCAAGGTAAACTGAATCCACTATGCGAAAGAATCGAAGTTCATACAAAAGGACTTACAAGCTCCCCACTCAACTTCCTAATGCTACCTACCAGTAGAACTTACTGACACGACCACGTGCAAGCTCCGAATCCACGGACTCCTTCTTTCTTGGATTCTCCAATCAACTACAAGCACCCACGCTTGTTATTCTTTAAGCACCAATGGCAGCAACCAAGTTGATCATCAAGATATTGAAGTAATCTCTACCTTGAAAATCCTAAACTTTGTGTAAAGGAAAGCTCATCTAGATCTCACAAGAGATTTACACAAAACAGCAGTGTATGAGTAACAATACAACAGGAGCAAATCTCAAAACGTGGCTAGGGTTTTGCCTTATATACCTAGGGCAAAAACATAAAACCCTAAACATTTAATGAGTTAGAGCTGAGTTGGAAATTCTGCAGAAAATGCAATCTGGCCGACTTTCGATCGATCGAGCCTATCCTTCGATCGATCGAGCCAGGCCGAAATGCACCAATGCATCTGCAGCCTCTCGATTCCAACTTTAGAATAATTAATCACCTTTGAGCAAGCCTAAACAAGACTAAACATATTGTTTTGATCATGGTTTGCCAATATTACAAATTAGAGTTCTAAATACATAAATTCCTAAACCTTTAGAACCTAACAAACTCCCCTTTTGGCAATCCGTGACAAAACACAAATTAAAAACTCAAAGTTTACAAGTAAAAAGCTCTTTACAAAAGTGCTCATAAACTCAAATTCAATCCTAACTACTATCCATCAGTTGCAAGTGTAGACAGCAGCTCAATTGAATCAACCTGTATATTCCTAAAATACTCAACAAACGCATGTGTGACAGAAAAGAGTAAAACAACAGGTATAACATTCTTGTAAGATTCACACAACACAGAATAAAGACATATATCAATGAACAACTCATAAATATAAATCAATAAGCAATGAATCACAAAGCAACAAGAATCAAGTATATATCATGTATATCAAAAACAATGTTACTCCCCCTAACATGAATATCCCCAAAAAAATGATATACATAGTGAAGCACCTAGATACAATCTATAAACTCCACTAACTCCTCAAAAACAAAAAAAAATACTCCCCCTAACTACAAAAACTCCTCTACAAAGTCAAAACTCTACTCCCCCTTTTTGTGACGGAATGCCAAAGTGCAATCACAAGCCATCATCAAAAGGAGGTGGTGAGGGTGAACGCAGATGCGCCAGATCAGCACGCAAAGCACGAATCTCGTCAAATAAGTCCACCAAAAGCTGACCATGAGCTGCCTGAATGGTCATGACAGTCTCCAAGGTACGACGTACATCAAAGTCGTCCGAAGGAGGTGGAGGAACAGCAGCAGCAGCAGCAGCATCAGGATCAGGAACAGCCTCACCAGCAGGACCTATAGAAGAAGAAGGAGGAGGTGCGCTACTAGAAGGCTGAGACCTAGGGTGTTTAGAGCCAGCTTTAAGATGAGCGGCCCTTTGTCTAAGGAAAGACGCACCTATGGGAGCAATAACATGTACGGGCTCAGAGGAAGGGAAACCACTAAGATCAAGATAAAGCAAAATCCTATGAATAAAAATAGGATGAACAAGGGCATGTGAAGAAGATGAACTCCTATAAACTTCGTTCAAAGAACAAAGAAACAGATGAGGAAAACTGATAGGAGCATCAGTAACAAGAGCGTACAAAAATACACACCGCTCGAGAGGAATGGTGTGAACTTGAGAAATGGGCCAGATAGAATGACAGACTATCCTAAAGAAGAGATAGTGCAACCCAGAAAGCTCAGTAGAGGTGATCTTAGGATCAGAACCCCACTGGATAGATGACCCAGTGATGTAAGACAAAACATCACTCAACTCGGGAGACTCATCATAAGGATAGACAGGATTTTGGACCAAAGGTACCCCTAGAGCATCAGCCACTACCTTGGGAGTAATGGAGTACTCTACGCCTCGTATCCAACTCTTTACCAAAGTGTTGGAATCATAGACGCGGATAGAGATGTTCGAAAATAACTCTCTAATCAAGGCAGCAGGTGGAGGAGGATCAGAAATATCCACCAAGGGTAACCAGCCCCTACGCTCAAAGTTTGCCCTAATGGCAGGATCAAGTTCATCTAGTAGAACAGAACGCTCAGCCCAAATCTTTCTCCCAAGGTTCAGCTTCTCAAAAATCTCTTGGTTTTTCTCACTCGGAAACTTCTCACGGTCAAAAGGAGGGGGTGGAGAAGATGCGGAAACAGTCCTATGAGCTCTAGTCTTCCTAGACATAGTGCTAAGGAAAGGACAAAGACACAAGAGAAAACCAAAAGAACAAAATAAAAACAAAACCAAGGGCAGACTGCAAGTTAGCACAAAAAAAATATAGAACAAAAATCTATATGATGCATGAACAATAACAATGTTGTGATGCATGAACTAATGCAGTAAACACAGTTCAAATTAAGTTCAATTACACAAAATTGGCTTGAACATAGAGTTTCTAACAAAAACCCTAAAAAATTTGAAAAACCACTTGATAATTTTGAAACAAATTGATGAATTGATCATCACACAATGTTGAAAACAGATTAGCATAACCAATTTCATCAAAACAACAAGCCAATTTCATCAATTTCAACCTAATTGAACAAAATCCCCAATTCGGAATTAATACAAACCCTAGAAATTGCAATTTTTCACAAAACCCAAAAATTGATCAAATTAAACTACCAAGATCATGTTTATAGCATGTCCCCACAAAAACCCATTGATCAATTGCACAAATTTGGGCTTGAATCAACAAAAATCCCAAAAAGAAAAAGGTCTAAAATTTTGAGGAAAAATGCATTAAAAAATAAATGAAAAATGTAAATAAACTCAAAAAGGAAGGGCAAAAGGGACTTACCGGCTTGAGGAAAGAGATTCTTTGCAAAAAATCCGGAGGAAAATGACAAAAAATTTGACCTTTTGCCTTGCCGAGTCGGAGAGAGAAAGAAAGTTTGAAATTTTTTTGAAAAAGTGTTTTGAATCAGTCAAAGAACAGTGTTTTAAAAACCTGATTCGCGACATTCGATTGATCGAAAATCACATTCGATCGATCGAATCAATCCGAGATTTTTAAATAAATTGAGGCACATTTTCGATCGATCGAAAAACAGAATGGATCGATCGAAATAGGCAGAGGCTCACACACAAAATCACAGTTTTGAAAATCGCAAACCATATTTTGAAATCAACTCCTCAAAGCATTAAAATTATTGAAATAAAATGCATGAGTATGAAATGGAATGCATTTACAAAAACCCAAATTTTAATCCAGTTTCTCCAAAGAAATTTCAGCCAATTCTCCCTTTTAATTCTCAAGCAAAAAAAATGTTTTGCATAATACTCATGGTATTTTCAAACTTGGTTGGTCAGACCAAAAACACACACAAGAACATGTACAATGTTTAACAAAGAGTAACTTGTGTAGTGTGTGCAACTAGCAAAAGCTTGAGATACATGTGAGGTGATATGTGAATAGAAATCAATCACAAAGTCTACAAAATTCATCACACAGAATTTAAAAGAGACTATCACCTAAAGAGTTACATCATATAACTCCCACATCTCCTAGAACATAAGCTTGCAATCATGTAAGTTTCTTGAATTTTGCCCCATTATTAGATGTAATTTGGCATCAAGCCTAATAGTACACACCAATTTTAAGCATTAAGCAATTAATAGAGACTACACCTTATGTTCTTTTTGTGCGTGTGCTACACTTTCTCGAGCACAAAATCTTATGATATGCACTAAGGTGTTCATGATTGGCTAGTGAATAGTGGTGAGATGGTTATTTATGCCTTTCTCAAAAGGATCAAGTCCGACAGTCAAATAACATGTGACTTCAAGATTAAGACAAAGTGATAAACACCATAAACATCTTTCCCACACAACATGCACTACAAAGCTTCAACTAGTCAAGTGCAATAAATAAGCTCATCAAAGCTAAATAAGGTACATAAGACATGTTATGTGTAAATAAATTGACCAACCTTGTTTTCAAAGACCAAGAAAAATAGTGCCAAACACAATTTGCTTTTCTCCTTTAAAAAAAAAAAAGAAAAAAAAAAAAGAAAACAAATAAATCCTAGAATGAAATGCATGAATGTTATGCAATGCAAATCCTAGAAACAAAACAAAAAAACACAGAAACCAAAGAACAATGGTCACAAAGGAATGAGCAATGAAGCACAAGGACCATGTCAGAAAGACTCAATTAGGTCGAGTCTTTTGCATCCAAAACCTTTTAGATGCACCACGAGCATTGGAGTTCTTATTCACATTCAAGTGATTTCCAACTCCAGGATTGGAATAAAGGTTCAACGCCTTTACCAATTCACCAATAAGTGCCATAGGATCTTGTGCTTGAGGCACAGACACTTTTGGTTTGTTTGCTCTCTTAGCAGCTTGAAGCTTGTAACAGTTAGGACGAATGTGTCCAGACTTTCCACAATAATGACAAACCCAAGCAGGTTTACCATGCATCTTGTCCTTGGAAAGGGTAGAATCCTTAGGTTTAGTCTCTCTCAGATCAACCCTAATCTTCCTAGGAGGTGAAACTTCTACAGGTTTGACAACCTCACTCACAGGTGGTTTGATAGTTTCACTCACAACCTCACTCACAGTAGGTTCAGAAGAAGATGAAGGAACAAAGTTTGTGGAATTAGGAGCAGACACAGAGATGCTTTCAACATAACCTAACCCAGATTTATCAGAAGGATACTTTTGAACATTCAGCATGTGATCAAGTTTAGAACTAGCAGATCTAGCAATAGATAAATCATGTTCCAAAGTTTTAACTCTATCAACCAAAAGCATGTTCTCAGATTTCACATGGTTCAAAAGATCATTAGCATCAAAAAGTTTAACAAGCAAATTCTTCTTTTCAAGCTCAAGAGAATCAATTTTTTTCAGGCCAAGTTCAACATTCATAGCATCCTTTGCAGCAACTTTGCAAAATTTATTATAGGCCTCTTGAAGATCTGCATCCTCAGAGAGTTCCCCATCAGAAGGGTTCTCCTCAATAGACACGCTATCATTGACTACAGCTGTAGCAGTGAAAGCAATGAAGTTTCCATCCTCGTTACATCCAGACTCATCATCAGAAATCTCATTATCACTAAGGGTTACAGCCATAGCTTTACCCTTAGTCCTCAAGAATGTAGGACATTCAGATTTAACATGACCATACCCTTGACAACCAAAACACTGAGCACCTAAAGTATTATTCGAAGATTGACCTACTTTTTCTCTAGGTTTTTCAAAGTTATTAACCTTAGTGGGATCATTCTTCCTAAAGTTTCTAGGTTCAGCAGTGTTTGTATTTCTTGTCCTTCTGTTAGTGTTTCTCATAAAGTTTCTAAAATTCTTGGCAAGGTAAGCTATCTCTGTAGCAGAGAGCTCATCATCAAATCCACCAATCTCAACATCATCAACAGACTTAAGAGCCATTGATTTGGATTTGTTTGCTTTGGGTAGGTCAGACTCATAGGATTGAAGTGATACTACAAGCTCATCAACTGGGATGGAGTCCACATCCTTGCTTTCAGTAATGGCAGTCACTTTGGGTCTAAAGTTTTCAGTTAAAGATCTAAGTATCTTCCTAACAATTTTAGGTTGATCATAGATTTCACCCAAATTAAAAGCAGAATTAACAATGTCATTCAGTTTGGCATAAAATTCATCAAAGGATTCATCATCAGACATCCTAATGCTCTCAAACCTAGAAGTTAATTGCTGCAGTTTATTTATCTTAACTGCCTTTGTGCCTTCATGCACAGTTTGGAGGATTTTCCAAGCAGTATGAGCAACCTCAACATTAGAGATTCTCTTAAATTCCTCCACGGAAACAGCATTAAAGATGGCATTCATAGCTTTGCTATTGAATCTAGCTGCTTCTTTTTTGAGAAGTTTGCCACTCACTCACAGGAGTAGTGGGCTTCTCCCATCCGTATTCAACGGAATTCCAAACTCTCTCATCAATGGATTTCAGGAATACTTTCATCATTACTTTCCAATAAGTATAGTTATTCCCATCAAAGTGAGAAGGAACAACAAGAGAGTGACCGTGTTCCATGACAACAGGGGTCAAGGATCAGATCAGAGATCAAAAGATCTACAAGAAAAGAGCTACCCGCTCTGATACCACTTGATCGGTTTTAGACCCCTTAAAACAACCAGATTAACCTAGTTAATTAGCCAAGTGATTAACTTAGTCAAATTATGTAGTTCTAGGTTATCACAAGCATACAATCATATCAGAAATATAAAGCAGCAGAATAATAAATAACACAAGATATGATCACCCAGGAAACCACACGGTAAAAACCTGGGGAGGATTTGACCTAGCTATCCTCAAGGTAAACTGAATCCACTATGCGAAAGAATTGAAGTTCATACAAAAGGACTTACAAGCTCCCCGCTCGGCTTCCTAATGCTACCTACCAGTAGAACTTACTGACACAACTATGTGCAAGCTCCAAATCCACGGACTCCTTCTTTCTTAGATTCTCCAATTAGCTACAAGCATCCACGCTTGTTATTCTTTAAGCTCCAATGGCAGCAACCGAGTTGATCATCAAGATATTGAAGTAATCTTTACCTTGAAAACCCTAAACTTTGTGTAAAGGAAAGCTCCTCTAGATCTCACAAGAGATTTACACAAAACAGCAGTGTATGAGTAACAATACAACAGGAGTAACTCTCAAAACGTGGCTAGGGTTTTGCCTTATATACCTAGGGCAAAAACATAAAATCCTAAACGTTTAATGAGTTAAGGCTGAGTTGGAAATTCTGCAGAAAATGCAATCTGGCCGACTTTCGATTGATCGAGCCTATCCTTCGATCGATCGAGCCAGGCCAAAATGCACCAATGCATCTGCAGCCTCTTGAATCCAACTTTACAATAATTAATCACCTTTGAGCAAGCCTAAAGAAGAGTAAACATATTGTTTTGATCATGGTTTGCCAATATTACAAATTAGAGTTCTAAATACATAAATTCCTAAACCTTTAGAACCTAACAGTTGTGGGTAGTGGTGGCATGGGTGTGGCAGTGGGTTTTGGTTTTTGCAGTTGGTTTGTGATGGTGGGTTGTGACAGTGGGTGTGGTAGTGGGTTTTGGTTTTTACAATGAGTTTTTGATGGTGGGTGGTGGCTTGGTAGTGTTTGATGGTGGTGGTGGCTGGCGGTATCTATTGTGGTAGAGTGGGTTTTGGTTGTTTTGTTTGGAAAAAGAGAAATACACACCGAGAAAGGGAGGAGAAGAAAAAGAGAGGAAGAGATGAGATTGATAATAAAAAAGAATTAAAAAATAATAAAGAAATAATATTTAATGAAGTGGTAAAAAATATAAAATTTTTGTTGTAAAGTGTATTATAAAGTAAGATGTTAAAATAAATAAAATAGTATTTTGAGTTGCTAAAAGTTATAATTTTTAACACCCTTACTGTGAATGCTCTTATAGTAGGTTGTTACTAATAGCAACTTATTGTAACAAGTTGCTAAAAAATTTTAAGTTTAGCACCATTGATGTAGAGGGATTTTTGGTGATTTTGTTGCTAAAATAGCTTTTTAGCATTTATCACATCTTTGATGTGAAAGCTCTAAAGAAGCTACATTCAACTTTTCATGTAGAAAAATGCTAAAATAAACAACAAATTTTACTACAATTTTCTGTTTGGAGAAAACTATTTTGCCTATTTTTTGTCCCAATTTAATTTATTTATTTACTTTCTTTTTGTAAATAATCTAACTTTTAGTTTTTTTTTTTTTTTTTTTTTAAGAGCTAGTTATTAATTTTTTCGTCACACATTTAAAATAAAAGTTACAAGAACTATAACTTTTGATAAACACTATGCAAATAAATTAAAACAAATAAGTTGTTCTTAAATGCATTCAAAATGTATACAAATTAATGTATCAGTTTGTAAGCATTATATAATAAAATTTGTTGTATATATCTTTATCATAATTCATTTCCAAAACTCGTAGTGTCCTTCCACCTTCTAGCCACCAAAAAGACTATCACATAGTCACATTTTCTTTCGCTCCTCCATCTCTCTTAACAAAGATTTTTCTTAATTGAAGTTAAGCGAATCTTGCGTGTTACAAAAATTCTTTTCCTCTTTCATTTCCACTTTAGTTCAATTTCTATTTAGTTGTGAGGTATGTAAGTACTTTGAATTTTTTATTTCTTACTTTTACCATAGTAGTCCAATTTGATAGAATTTAAATTCTATTCATATATTTTATGGTTTTTTTTCATAATGATTTTGTTATGTTTATTATTATTATTATTATTATATCTTCTTGTATATGTAGTTTACAAGTGATTGATAACTCCAATATAATGGCATCCATTATGACGGTCATATCTGTAGTTCAATTGGATTAAAAATGACCTTAAGATGCTTAATTAGTCATTTAGATTTATTAATAAGTTACCCACATGTGGTTTAACTGAAATTTAAGTTGCTTAACTATAGTTTTAAACCACATGTGGCTAAGTTATAATTTACCCTATAATTTCAATGCTAATAAGAATTACATTGTTTAAAATTTTCTAACAATAACATACTCACACACACATATACATATTACTTTGAATTAATATCTCTTGAGGTGCAAATCAACGTGATAGTTTTATCTTGGCTCCCCAAATCAAAATTACTGGTTCTACTCTTGAATACAGACCATCTGTACAATTTTCTTTTTATACTACTTTGTGTTCCACCAATTACGACTTTCCACATTTTGATTTTACTTTCCTTATAAAATAATTGAAGTCTAAAATGGAAAGCAATCATACACATTGTAATTAGTGATTGGTGAAATATAGAGTTGTATACAAAAAGTAGTACAGATGATTTGCATTCTCTACTCTTGCCCATCATCGAGCAACTCCTCCACACTCTTGCCCATCAGTCAATTTGCTGGAGTCTTTGTTCTTTTGATGACCTCTTCTACCACTGATGTTTCTGACATTTTTTTTTTTATTTGAAATATTTTAGGAATGAATTAATATGAATGAATACAAAAATACTAAAGAAATTTTTTGGTTGGATTTCTATGAAATAGTGATGTGTTTATATATATATATATATATATATATATATAACGGTTATTTGGGTTTAAATTTTGATGTGTTGTGATATTGATCTCCTTTTTCCTGTGGTTTTATGTACAACTTCAGAAAATATTTTTAGGAGCATTGTCATGAATGCAGCCAAACGCAGGAAAATAAATAGTCCTCCTTGAAAATGTTTTATGTTGAAATATTTTCTAATGAAAAATATTTTATGTCAAAACAAGCTGAGGCTAAATCATATTTTTCACCACAGGAGGGTGAATTTCTTGGTGCACGTAGCGTGGTTATCAATTCTATTCCCCTATTGTCTTTCTTTTTTTTAATCAAAATCTTGGCCATTCCATATATTTTGTCAAGTAGAATGCTTCATTTCTCTCTACATAGAATGTCATCAAAAAATGTTTTTAATTGAAAACATGTCTAGGGTAAACATTTTTTTCCCTAGTATTTAGCTGTGTTCTTTAAAATGTTTTCCAAAACATTTTCCAACGTTGGTTCATATAAAAAACCTTACTAATTTTTTATATTTTTATATAGATATTAGTAATCATTTCAATGGGTTTGGTTTTTAATTTTTATTCCCCAATTAGGTAGTTTTAAATAAGGTTGTGTAAATGAATTGAGCCTTTTATAAACAACTTACGTTTGGGTCAATAAAAAGCCAATTTCATGTTTATTTGTTTGTAAACAAGTCAAGCTTGAGTCATAATTTTATGCACATCTAATTAATGACAGGCTAAGTAAAAACAAATGTTCATGAACAAACTCATGAATAATAGGACTTGATAAGCCAGGTTTAGATTGGTTTATAAGCTTGGTAATAAACTTGATATGAGTTTGAAAAATGAATTCATACTTTACTAATCCTTTAATTAATTGCGAGTTTAGACTAAATAAGCTTGATAATGTATTTGTATTGGATTGCAAACTCTTGAGCTTGAGTTTGCGTTTGATATTAAACTCGAGCTCAACTAGACTAATGAATCAAATCAAGCCAAACCAAGCTCAAGCTTTTTGATTTTTTGACAAGTTGAAACTCAAACTTTGTTTACATGTTTGGTTCAAACTTAAGCCAAACTTGAACATTTAATATTTGACAAAGCTCGGTTCATTTACAACAGTAGTTTTTTTTTTTTTTTGGAAGTATTCAATTTGTTGGAGGTTTTGAATGTGTTCTTGTTATTATGGAAGTTTCAAAGTTATTTTGATGATTTTGAAAATTTGGTGGTATTTGGAAGATATTTTAGAGTATTTTGCTCAATTTGCAAATGTTATGACTTAGGAGTATTTTGCTCAATTATTTTGATTCACTTTTGCTCAATTAATCATTAGAAAGATATTTAGCCAAACTAAAATCATTCTATAACAAAATCTTATTATATATATATATATATATATATATATATATATATTATAATTATAATAAACATTGGTGCAGTTAGAAAACAATTACACGTTTTTTTTAAGAGAATAAAATAAATGTTCTTTTATTAATATTTTTATTTTTTTATTAAAAAAAACAATTTCCTTACTATTTTAATCTTTCAATCTTGCACTGTGTTCGGATGAAAATGATAATAATTAACAAAGGGTTCGTGCAAGACATCTGTACTTTGTTGTTAGATCTTAAGTTTTCTTTGGATCAAAAGAAAAGCTAATGCTGTTGCTCATGCCCTTGTCAAATGGGCACTCTCTTGTAATTTGCAGGCCCTATTTCATTTACTATTTGCCCGCAATCTGTCTTCAATGTTTTGGAGGGGAATTGGGCTTTGGAGGGGAATTACTACAAACGAGAGAGAAAATGAGCCCATACCTCCAAATGATTGCGAAGAAATAATTATTGACCTTCCACCACAAGTCCTGGAGCCACCACCCCAGTGGGCCAAGTGTTGCATCTACAGAGTCCCCAAGAGACTTCGCCAGGTAAAGGGAGAGTCCTACACGCCAAAGCTAATCTCAATAGGCCCTTTTCACCACGATAAAGAAGAACTAAAGGACATGGAAAAGCTGAAATTGACATACTACATCGAATTCCTTCAACGGACTGGGACAGACCCACGGGATATAGCAAGTATCATTGCAAAGAGGCAACATAAAATTATCTATTGTTATGATGGGGGCTTAGAGATCAGCAGCCAAGATATCTTGAAAATTGTTCTATTAGATTCCATCTTTATCATTGAGTATTTCGTTAGGGCTACTGCTGGAGGAGAAAATGGGAACAATCATATGGAAAGTACGGTTAGTAAACCATGGTTGAAAGGGCATATAATGCTAGACTTAATATTACTTGAGAATCAAGTTCCTTTTTTTATTCTCCATAAGTTATACAAGAAATTTTTCAGACGAAATCCTGAAGACTCCTTTTTTAAACTTGCCTGCGAATATTTCTGGAAATATTTATTTCCAGCGGAGAAGCATAAACCACCTGAGAAAAAAGTAAAGCATTTAACTGATTTGATTAGATATATCTACTATCCATCAGAGCTCACAACTGGAGATGCTGTTTCTTATGTATATAGTGCAACAAAGCTATATGAGACAGGAGTGAGATTCAAAGTGATTGAAAAGAGAAGGTTTGATGAAATAAAGCTCGAGAAGTGGAAGCCCTTCGGAAAATGTCAATGCTTCAATTTCTCATGGCTCTTAATTTTCTTACCATGCTTGAAATGTCTTACTTGCTTGGAACACATGCAATCATTACTGTATCTCCCAAGCTTTGTGGCAGATAATAGAACTGAAGACATTTTCAGAAACATAATGGCTCTGGAGCAGTGTCATTATCCATTGAAAGCGTACTTATGCAATTATATGGTGCTATTGGATCATCTTATCAACACTAGCGAAGATGTAGAGTTGCTTGCCGAAAAAGGGATTATTGTTAACGCGCTAGGAAGCTATGAAGCAGTTGCCACTATGGTTAACAAAATTGCTGTTGAAATTGTGGAAGAAAAATCCTGTTACAGTGATGTTGCTAAAGATCTTAAGAACCACTATGAGAAAGGTTGCAACCGTAATATTGGATACTTGAAAAGTACCTATTTCTCCAATCTCTGGAGAGGCACTGCAACTGTTGTTGGTCTTATAATCTTGGGATTCACTCTCTGGGATTTCGTAAGGTCTACCATCAAATAGATTCAGAATTTGTGTAGTTCAATATCTGAGTGCTTTGGTTTGGATTAGATGTTTGAATTGCATCTGACCTAGTCATTTTGTGTAGCTTGTGATACCCACTTGTTCCGAATAGGGTTACAGCATCCTTAAAGATAATGTATTTCAGCCAATAATAATGTTCTATCTTCTGCAATTTCACTTTACATCTGAATGCTATTAATAATATCATTGTTTCTTGTGCCTGTAATGCCTACAATAGAATTTTATCAAATTCAGCACACAAATTGGAAATTTCCTCTAAGGTTGTAAGTAATTCATTCAGCAATACAACTCTATTCTATATATACAATAACTGAGCAATGAAGTTGTTAGAATCATTAACTTTCTCTACTTAGTAATTAAGTGCTTCTCATATGCCAGATATAAATAAGCAAAGCAACAACCATATGAATAAGTTCTCTCTTAAACGACACTTGAGAATTTTGATAATTTTATTATTTTTATTTTTTGGATTTTATTTTTTAAGAGTAATCAATTTGTACCCATATAAATAAGATAGAGAATTGAGGATCATAGGATAATTCAGGTGTATCTCGAGCAAGGAATTAATCCATTATATATACTCCAACCAAATAGCCAATCCTCCTTTATCACTACTACCTGAGCCCTGACCCCAAGAGACCGTATCCTGTGAGCCCGAGCAAGCTCATAAGATAATTAGTTCAACCCCAACCTCAATTCTAATTTATGTTCCAACGGAGGTTGAAACAAATGACTTGAAGGTCTTAGTGATTTTCTCAATGAAATTAATGGAGGGTGAGGATGATATTAATAAGGAGTGCCAGGGGTTGTCTTATTTTCCATGAATGACGAAGGAGTTGATGATAGAGATATCTTTGATGAAAAATGAGAAAATTTTAAATTTTGAGATTAAGAAAATACTGGATAATAGAAGACAATCTTCTAGGCAGTAACATGGTGGACAATGGAATGGTGACCTTGGTTCTTAGTATATATGTTGATAGTGATGAGTTGATCAATCCTATAGGATTTAATGATGAAGTTTAGACCCCCCAGAGTTCAATGACACTACTGGTTTCAGAAAGCCCATTAACCTAATTCCTACTGAAGTTGAAGGATGCAGTGTGGTGATTCAATGCAAGAGCATCTCAGGAATATGTCCCCAATGATTTGAGACCTGAAGCCTATTGGCAACAATTTTATTGGTTTTTAAAATGAAGTGAAAACTGTGAACTAAAAAATGTAGTGAAAACACATATTTGAGGTACAAAAAAAATGCTTTCGGTATCATATTTCTAATAATATATTTTCAAAACTGAAAAATCACAATTTGTGTTTGGTATGAAAGGTAGAATACAAATCCTCTACGCGCGTGTGTGTGTGTGTGTGTGTGTGTGTGTGTGTGTGTGTGTGTGTGTGTGTGTGTGTGTGTGTGTGTGTGTGTTTAATGGGTACTTATTACACAATTATGTATTGTCAACATTGTGTGGGTTTAACGGTTTCCAAGATAATTAACAATGCCACTCAACAATGTTTCTCGAAAATTGAAAATACCTCATAAGGTGTTCTCTAAATTTAATGTATTCCAAACTTTTTTTCCCCCACAGTTTTCAGTACTTAAATACTGAAAATTATTGCTTAAACTGTGATACCAAATAGACCTAGAGGATTGCCTCTATATCCCTAGTCAATCAATCAATGCATTCTCTTCCATAAGACTGTTAAATCACCAATCTGATGAGTTAGCACATGGTTTGCCTCCCTTCTTGCCGTTTATTGAGAAAGAACGCTATATTATGATCTATATCCCTAGCCAAGACACTCCAAAGGACTTTATAACTTTATGCATGAAAAATAAATAAATAAATAAATAGCAAAAAAAAAAAAAAAAAAAAACGCACTCATCCTTTAAAGTAGCATATGGAGGACCATAGATAGTTGACAGGGAAATTCTTACCTAGTCTCGGACTACAAGGTCACCAAGCTGACCTTGTAGTCCCAGCCAATAAGAACATAACATGCAAGATAAAAATGTTGACATCATTTAAATATTACAACTCATCAACAATGGCTAAATGCTGGTCTTCAAGCCCTCAACGTTAGACAACACCGTTAACATTAGTTATTAAAAAAAATAAAATATAAAAATAGAAGCTAGCTAGTTGTTTTCCAATTGGGACTTAGGACAAAGAGAACCTTTTAGGGTTCTCACTGTTGTGAACAAAAGCCAAAAGGTCCTTACTCCTTAGTGCCGACAAAAAACAAGTGCACAATGGGACCAAAAACAAATGTTACTATGAGTGATTTTTATTAAAATCAAGTGAAAAGTTCTAGTGTAAAGAGACAAAATCTTGTTCACATAAGCAGGGAAGAATCCAATTTTCAAAGTAATAGAGGTATAATTTATTTTGTCTTGTTGTGTTTTGTTTCATTTTTTAAAGAATGTATTATGATTTGTTGTGATATGTTTGCTCCTAAATAAAATATATAGAAATGTAATGAGGTATGAATTTAATGCTTTTTTTTTTTTTTTTTTTTGGTAAAAAATTTAATGATTTGTTGTGATATGTTTGCTCCCAAATAAAATATGTGTACTGATATATGTTTTTGTTGTTTTTTTTTTTTTTTTTTTTTTTTTTGGTTATTATATACTAAATTTACGTGTGTGTATATATATATATATAATATGATAGGAATAAAAAATATATTCATCTTTATAGTGGTAACTATGTCTAATTTCTAATTATATTGGCCTTTAAGAACACATAAAAAATTGCACACATAAGATAATTATTGTATTATAAATTCCTTAATATTTATTTCTAACATTTATATTTTACATAAAAATTATTGTAGTTATTTGCAATTCAAGTGATACTGAAGGAATTTAAGAGGATTATTTGTTTGTTGAACGACTAGAAAATAGCGATGACAATTTGTTGGATAAGGTGGCATATACTGAAGATGAAGCATACAATTTATACAATAATTATGCATTACGAACAGGGTTTAGTATATGGAAAGGAAAGCCTAGATATTTTAATGGGACAAAGAACATAAGGCAACGTGAATTTGTATGTTCTAAGGAGGGTTTTAAAATAGATGAAGATCCTTGTAAATAGAAAAATTGGAAGAAACTGGAGACTAGAATTGGCTGTAAAGCATTTATTCATTTCACAGTTAAAAATTGTTAGGTTCTAAAGGTTTAGGAATTTATGTATTTAGAACTTTAATTTGTAATATTGGAAAACCATGATCAAAACAATATGTTTAGTCTTGTTTAGGCTTGCTCAAAGGTGATTAATTATTGTAAAGTTGGAATCGAGAAGCTGCAGATGCATTGGTGCATTTCGGCCTGGCTCGATCGATCGAAGGATAGGCTCGATCGATCGAAAGTCGGCCAGATTGCGTTTTCTACAGAATTTCCAACTCAGCCCTAACTCATTAAATGTTTAGGGTTTTATGTTTTTGCCCTAGGTATATAAGGCAAAACCCTAGCCACGTTTTAAGAGTGGCTCCTGTTGTATTGTTGCTCATACATTGTTGTTTTGTGTAAATCTCTTGTTAGATCTAGAGGAGCTATCGTTTACACAAAGTTTAGGGTTTTCAAGGTAGAGATTGCTTCAATATCTTGATGATCAACTCGGTTGCTGCCATTGGAGCTTAAAGAATAACAAGCGTGGGTGCTTGTAGCTGATTGGAGAATCCAAGAAAGAAGGAGTCTGTGGATTCGAAGCTTGCACGTGGTCGTGTCAGTAAGTTCTACTAGTAGGTAGCATTAGGAAGTCGAGCGGGGAGCTTGTAAGTTCTTTTGTATGAACTTCGATTCTTTCATAGTGGATTCAGGTTTACCTTGAGGATAGCTAGGTCAAATGCTCCCCAGGTTTTTACCGTGTGGTTTCCTGGGTGATCATATCATTGTATTATTTATATTTCCGCTACTTTATATTTCTGATATGATTGTATGCTTGTGATAACCTAGAACTGCATAATTTGACTAAGTTAATCACTTGGCTAATTAACTAGGTTAATCTGGTTGTTTTAAGGGGTCTAAAACCGTACAAGTGGTATCAGAGCGGGTAGCTCTTTTCTTGTAGATCTTTTGATCTCTGAGCTGATCCTTGTGTGTGTTTTTGGTCTGACCAACCAAGTTTGAAAATACCTTGAGTATTATGCAAAACATTTTTTTTTTGCTTGAGAATTAAAAGGGAGAATTGGCTGAAATTTCTTTGGAGAAACTGGATTAAAATTTGGGTTTTTGCAAATGCATTCCATTTCATACTCATGCATTTTGTTTCAATAATTTTAATGCTTTGAGGAGTTGTTTTCAAAATATGGTTTGCAATTTTCAAAACTGTGATTTTTCTCAAAAATTTTGTGAGCCTTTGCCTGTTTCGATCGATCCATTCTATTTTTCGATCAATCGAAAATGTGCCTTAATTTATTTAAAAATCTCGGATTGATTCGATCGATCGAATGTGATTTTCAACCAATTGAATGTCGCGAATCAGGTTTTTAAAACACTGTTCTTTGACTGATTCAAAACACTTTTTCAAAAAAAATTTCAAACTTTCTTTCTCGCTCCGACTCGGCAAGGCAAAAGGTCAAATTTTTTGTCGTTTTCCTCCGGATTTTTTGCAAAGAATCTCTTTCCTCAAGCCGATAAGTCCCTTTTGCCCTTCCTTTTTGAGTTAATTTACATTTTTCATGCATTTTTCCTCAAAATTTCGAACCTTTTTCTTTTTGGGTTTTTTGTTGATTCAAGCCCAAATTTGTGAAATTGATCAATGGGTTTTTGTGGGGACAAGCTATAAACATGATCTTGATAGTTTAATTTGATCAATTTTGGGTTTTGTGAAAAATTGAAATTTCTAGGGTTTGTATTAATTTCGAATTGGGGATTTTGTTCAATTAGGTTGAAATTGATGAAATTGGCTTGTTGTTTTGATGAAATTGGTTATGCTAATCTGTTTTCACCATTGTGTGATGATTAATTCATCAATTTGTTTCAAAAATTATCAAGTGGTTTTTCAAATGTTTTAGGGTTTTTGTTAGAAACTCTATGTTCACGCCAATTTTGTGTAATTGAACTTAATTTGAACTGTGTTTACTACATTAGTTCATGCATCACAACATTGTTATTGTTCATGCATCATATAGATTTTTGTTCTATATATTTTTGTGTTAACTTGCAGTCTGCCCTTGGTTTTGTTTTTATTTTTCTTTTGGTTTTCTCTTGTGTCTTTGCACTTTCCTTAGCACTATGCCCAGGAAGACTAGAGCTCGTAGGACTATTTCCTCATCTTCTCCACCCCTTCCTTCTTTTGACCGTGAGAAGTTTCCGAGTGAGAAAAACCAAGAGATTTTTGAGAAGCTGAACCTTAAGAGAAAGATTTGGGCTGAGCGTTCTGTTCTTCTAGATGAACTTGATCCTGCCATTAGGGTAAACTTTGAGCGTCGGGGTTGGTTACCCTTGGTGGATATTTCTGATCCTCCTCCACCTTCTACCCTGATTAGAGAGTTCTTTTCGAAAATCTCTATCCGCGTCTATGATTCCAACACTTTGGTAAAGAGTTGGATATGAGGCGTAGAGTACTCCATTACTCCCAAGGTAGTGGCTGATGCTCTAGGGGTACCTTTGGTCCAAAATCCTATCTATCCTTATGATGAGTCCCCCGAGTTGAGTGATGTCTTGTCTTACATCACTGGGTCATCTATCTAGTGGGGTTCTGATCCTAGGATCACCTCTGCTGAGCTTTCTGGGTTGCACTATCTCTTCTTTAGGACAGCTTGTCATTCTATCTGGCCCATTTCTCATCTTCACACCATTCCTCTCGAGCGGTGTGTATTTTTGTACGCTCTTGTCACTGATGCTCCTATCAGTTTTCCCCATTTGTTTCTTCGTTCTTTGAACGAAGTTTATAGGAGTTCATCTACTTCTCATGCTCTTGTTCATCCTATTTTCATTCATAGGATTTTGCTTTATCTTGATCTTAGTGGTTTCCCTTCCTCTGAGCCTGTTCATGTGATTGCTCCCATAGGTGCGTCTTTCCTTAGATAGAGGGCTGCTCGTCTTAAAGCTGGCTCTACACACCCTAGGTCTGCACCTTCTAGTAGCGCACCTCCTCCCTCTTCTTCTACAGGTCTTGCTGGTGAGGTTGTTCCTGATCCTGATGCTGCTGCTGTTCCTCCACCTCCTTCGGACGACTTTGATGTACGTCGTACCTTGGAGACTGTCATAACCATGCAGGCGGCTCATGGTCAGCTTTTGGTGGACTTATTTGACGAGATCCGTGCTTTGCGTGCTGATCTGGCGCATCTGCGTTCGCCCTCACCACCTCCTTTTGATGATGACTTGTGATTGCACTTTGGCATTCCGTCACAAAAAGGGGGAGTAGAGCTTTGACTTTGTAGAGGAGATTTTGTAGTTAGGGGGAGTATACTTTTTGTTTTTGAGGAGTTAGTGGAGTTTATAGATTGTATCTAGGTGCTTCACTTTGTATATCATTTTTGGGGATATTCATGTTAGGGGGAGTAACATTGTTTTGATATACATGATATATACTTGATTCTTGTTGCTTTGTGATTCACTGCTTATTGATTTATATTTATGAGTTGTTCATTGATATATGTCTTTATTCTGTGTTGTGTGAATCTTACAAGAATGTTATACCTGTTGTTTTACTCTTTTCTGTCACACATGCGTTTATGCGTTTGTTGAGTATTTCAGGAATATACAGGTTGATTCAATTGAGCTGTTGTCTACACTTGCAACTGATGGATAGTAGTTAGGATTGAATTTGAGTTTATGAGCATTACTTTTGTAAAAGGCTTTTTACTTGTAAACTTTGAGCTTTTAATTTGTGTTTTGTCACGGATTGCCAAAGGGGGAGTTTGTTAGGTTCTAAAGGTTTAGGAATTTATGTATTAGAACTCTAATTTGTAATATTGGCAAACCATGATCAAAACAATATGTTTAGTCTTGTTTAGGCTTGCTCAAAGGTGATTAATTATTGTAAAGTTGGAGTCGAGAGGCTGCAGATGCATTGGTGCATTTCGGCCTAGCTTGATCGATCGAAGGATAGGCTCGATCGATCGAAAGTCAGCCAAATTGCGTTTTCTGCAGAATTTCCAACTCAACCCTAACTCATTAAATGTTTAGGGTTTTACGTTTTTGCCCTAGGTATATAAGGCAAAACCCTAGCCACGTTTTGAGAGTTGCTCCCGTTGTATTGTTGCTCATACACTGCTGTTTTGTGTAAATCTCTTGTGAGATCTAGAGGAGCTTTCCTTTACACAAAGCTTAGGGTTTTCAAGGTGAAGATTACTTCAATATCTTGATGATCAACTCGGTTGCTACCATTGGAGCTTAAAGAATAACAAGTGTGGGTGCTTGTAGCTGATTGGAGAATCCAAGAAAGAAGGAGTCTGTGGATTCGGAGCTTGCACGTGGTCGTGTCAGTGAGTTTTACTGGTAGGTAGCATTAGGAAGTCGAGCGGGGAGCTTGTAAGTCCTTTTGTATGAACTTCGATTCTTTCATAGTGGATTCAGGTTTACCTTGAGGATAGTTAGGTTAAATCCTCCCCAAGTTTTTACCGTGTGGTTTCCTGGGTGATCATATTAATGTGTTATTTATATTTCCGCTGCTTTATATTTCTGATATGATTGTATGCTTGTGATAACCTAGAACTGCATAATTTGACTAAGTTAATCACTTGGCTAATTTACTAGGTTAATCTGGTTATTTTAAGGGGTCTAAAACCGTACAAAAAATGTGTGGAATGTTACTGCATTTAATCTAGAGCATAATCATGAAATCGCACTACTTTCATAGAGACATTTGTTAAGATTGGGTCGTTGTATTTCAAAACCTAAGGTAGGTTTAATTGATTCCATGGTGAATGCTAGTATAAGTACAAAGAATACTTATTTGTATTTAATAGAAGAAGTTTAAGGGAGTGAGAATGTACGCTTTGCTGAAAAAGATTGTTATAATCATGTGAACACAAAAAAAGACGTCAATGATTAGTGTTGGAGATGCTCAAAGCCTATTTAATCATTTTAAGAAAAGGTAGATAGAAGATCCCATGTTTTTCTACACGGTTCAAGTAGATCAAGAAAACCACATGATGAATTGTTTTTGGAGAGATGGGAGATCAAGGGTTGATTATGATTATTTCGGAGATGTTCTGGTATTTGACACTACTTACCGCACCAATAGATATAATTTGATTTGTTTTTGGAAAGATGGGAGTTCAAGGGTTGATTATGATTGTTTTGGAGATGTTCTGGTATTTGACACTACTTACCGCACCAATAGATATAATTTAATTTGTGCTTCATTTGTAGTTGTTAATCACCACTGGCAGAATGTAATGTTTGGATGTGCATTTCTTTTGGATGAAACCACTGAGTCTTGCAAATGTTTGTTCTAGTCATTCTTAGACTCAATGGGGAATCGATCTCCAATAACAGTTTTTACTGACCAAGATCAAGCCATGTCAAATGCTATTGAGGAAGTGTTTTTGAACACACATCATCAACTATGTTTGTGGCATATTTAAAAAAATGCACCTTCCTACTTTGAAGAGTTAAATTCTAATTCAGAGTTTTAGTCCTTGTGGAACAAGTGTCAAAAATATTGTGATATTTCAGAATTGGAATTTCAAAACTCATGGGATAAAATGATGCGTAAGTTTAATCTTGAAGATCATCATTGGCTTAATATAATATACAAAATTCGACATAAATGGAGCACTGCATTCACTAAGGATGGATTCACAGCTGAATTTAAAGCTTCCTCAAGGAGTGAAAGCACAAACCATGTTTTGAGTAATATAATAGATACAACAATAAGCCTCACTAACTTTGTAGTTAAATATGAAAGTGTATTGGCAGTTATGCGTTCTTCAAAGTTTAATGAAGATTTTCAATGTAAGCAAGGCGCCCTGCAAAGAGCAGTTAAGAAGAGTGGTATTTTGGGTCATGCAGCTCAAGTTTATACATGTAAGATATTCATATATTTGAATACGAATTCTTTAATAGTCTTGCAATAGAGTGGAAGCAAGTTGATTGTCAAGATACAATTGATGTCTTTGAGGTGAAAGAAGAAGATAGTGAAAGAGTACGCATTGTCCATTTTGATCATTTCAATAGCAACATTTCTTGTTCTTGTAAGAAATTTGAGTCATTGGGAATTCTTTGTTGTCATGCATTGTGGGTCTTCAATTTAAAAAATTTGACCAAAATTCCAAGCCAATACATTTTCAAACGTTGGACAAAAGAGGCTAAGAAAGGGATGATGGCTTATGAACAAGACAATCATTCAAGTGGCAATGCTAAAAAGGCTGAGATAGTGTGGCGTAATAGCATGTTACGTATAACTAATACAATCATATCCAAAGGCCAAGGGGATAATAGCCTTAAAAACATTTGTCAAAAGATACTATTGGGACTTGATGAAAAAATCGAAAAAGAGTCATCAAAGTTAAAGTTGGGTTCAAATGCAAATTTGGAAGAAAATGAAGTTGTAGAGCATAATATAGCCGATGAAATGCTTGGCTTATCAAATCATGTGTCAGTGTTAAATCCCCCATGTGTGAGATCAAAAGGCTTACGAAATAATAGACTTAAAGGCCACTTTGAGTTTGAGAAGCGCAAGGCAAAATCGTTTAAGGATGTATCATTTTCACATAAGAAATTCCCTTTTTTACTAAATATATGCCATATTTTTATTTTTAATAAACCTTTTTATTTACAATTATTATTATGTTTGATTTTTTTAATGTGCAATTTCATAGGAAAAGCAAAAAAACAAGTTTCCAAAGAAAATTCAAATATGTCATTCAGTGGCTCATACAATCCAGCTATATACCAACCACCAAATCCCTACTCTCATTTAGGATTTACAAGTGATAATGCACATGGTCAATCTTACATGTCATGGACAAATCATTCTCAAGTATTAAGCATCCTTTAATTTATAAAATTATAATATTTATAATATGTAATCATAATTTTGGTCATTGACGTAATATCTAAATTTGAATTTTGTCTCCATATAGGAAATGGGTTGTGTAAATGTTCCATTTACAACTATGTTGCAAGGTACCAATGTTATAACACAATTTAGTCAGGTAAATTGACATAGTTGATTATTTATTTGAAATGGTATAAAATATCTATCATTTATGTATTAACATGTGTACAGAGCTTTGTTTCGAAATAATGTTTTCTTATCTTTTGATCTTTGTAGAATCCAACAACTTATATTCCCTCACAAATAAACTCATTGTTAGGACATATGTGAAACATGTTAAGAACATATGTCATTTAGAATTGGCTTATCTTTTGACAAAACACACTTTACTTGCAATTGGGTAGATCTAGGATGCGTTTAATACTTCAAGGAACAAGAGTTCAAATCCAATTATTGAAACCATGCAAATCTATCCAAGAATCAAGTGAAGAAGTGTTGTTCATTAAAACTCGATAGATAGCTCAACAGATGTATCTATCAAGATTTAAAATCTGAAGCTCGACAGATAGCTCGATAGCTATATCTATCGAGAATTACAAAATTTAGATTTCCAGATCTATTTTTCACACATATCCAAGCTATGTGTTTAGGTTTTCTTTTCTTACAACCCTAGACATATTGTTGGAAAATCTGGTTTTGTATCTCATACAAAACACACAGCGAAAGCAACAACCACAGATCTACTTCAATCATGAAAGATAACATATAACTATGAATTCTAGAATAAAGAACAAAAAGCGTACCTTGATGCAGTAAATTTCAAAACATGACTTGAAAATACCTTCAATCTTCATCTCAATTCCACATGGTGCCTAAGATGTGTGGTCTCTCAATCAGTCTTTTGTACATAGATTCTCAAAGAAAAAAAATCCTTCTTCTTCTCCTTGTGGAGAAAAACTGATTTCTTTTCTTTTTCATCATACGTACGTTAAACTATTCTCATAGTTTTATTATTTAATAACTCTTATTAAATAATAATTAATTATCTAATTGGGTTAGCCTTTTGGGCCTACCCAATTGGGCTTTAGTTTGTGGCTTGAGATGGGACCAAAGGGAACAAATAAGACTCTAGCTCCAATGGGCCTTGGGCTTTTCTGTCAACTCTTGACAAGTCCAAAGTTACCATTAATTATATTCAATACCACTATAAGAATATAATTGCACTCTAGGCCTTATTAATAAATTATATCCCAAGACTTTATTATACATACAACCCCTTCATTAAAATATTCGTAGTAATACAAAGTCATGAATGTAGACTGCCACTTTGAAGATTACTACATCTTAATCCTTGAGTACCCGGTTTAATCCTTTATGTTATTCATCATATATTTATGAAATCCAATTCCATAAATATATACTTTAGTAACTCCTTACTAAAGTGGTTGGGCCCAACACTCTGAATAACCAAACTCATTAAACTTATCTCAAGGGAATATTTTATATTTCCGTTAAGAGATTATGAATTCCATCTTGAGAATATATGTTCCATCAACACTAAATGCGGCTGCCCAACATACTGAGGTTTTGACCGTAACTTATAGATCTCACTCCTGATATATCAAAGCAACCTACATCTTATGATCAGGTCCATTATTCTCTCAGGATTTAGAGTTGATGTAAATAGAAGTCGTGAGATTTATTATTCATTTGATAGTCATTAGGAGAATAATAAATCTCATAGCAGTCCAACTCAATATGTCTTAACTCTTAAAACATATCAACATATCAACTAGAAGTCTTCACTTCCATGATCAAGACAAATCATCTTAGTTGATATGTTATAGTCTTCGCAGATGAAATGCCCAATTTCATCACCGACTACGAACTAAAATTCTGAGTTTACAAAGAACTTGTGATTTATATCTTCTATGACTTTTCACATAAATCACATACTATGCATCTCATGGACTAAGATAATGTCCCATTAGTTCATTTATAGATAGTCTCATATAATTAATCTATTTAATTATTTATGACATGCCAATAAATTGGATTTTAGGGCACAAATCCCAACAATCTCCCACTTGCCCTTAAAGACAATTTATCATATATCCGACACTTATCTCCCTTTAGAGTAATTCATAGTCACTCTAAGGCAAGGCTTGGAAACAAGTTTCAGCCAGATTTATTGCATAAATTACATTTTCTACTACTACTTTTTAAGTACTCATATCTCTCTAATGAGATAATACTTACACTTAATGTGTATCTTCACCACCTAGGATGAACACATATCTTGAAGTCCAACTTCATGAATCACAATCAAACTACAAGTCAATATTTGTACATCCAGTAACTATCAAAACCTTACTTTAGTGGACAAGCATATAATCCCTCATTCTCCTAAGATATTTAAGTATATGCTTTACTCCCACTCAATTAAGCGATCCTTGATTCAATTGATATTTGCTTACCATGCCCACCACAAAATAGATATTTAGTCTAGTATATAGCATAGCATAAAGACTTCCTATTGATAAGGTATAAGGAACTGTCTTAATATTCTCTTCCTTTATATGTCTTAGGACTATAGTCCTATATAAAAGAACTTCAAACTTAAAAGGAAATAATCATTTCTTGAAGTAATACATGCTATACTTGGTTAGAATTTAATCTATTTAAGCAGTATGAGATAGACACAACATCCTAATTCTTGAATTTTAACAAAGTTTAATTCTTAGGATGTGACCAGTCTTTCCCAAGTACTTTATATCAAACTGGACTAGACAACAAAAACTTTATTGATGACAATAACTCTACATCATCCTAAATGATTAGAATGTCATCAACATACATTAAGAAATTTATTATTCTATATAACTTTTACACACATAAGGCCTTTTAATACTTGATCAAAATCAAACAATTTGATTGCTTGATCAAATATGATATTTTATAATTCATATGCTTGCTTTAGTCCATAAATGGACTTTAAGCAACTTGCATACTAAACACTACTGGTTCTTTGCTATGAACAAGTCTAGTTACATTATATAGATATCTTCCTCAAGATTTCTACTAAAAGAAGCTTTTTTGATATTCATTGCCATATTTCATCCAAATGAAATATAATGAATAAGAGAATCTAGATAGAGTCAAACTTAACTATTGGTGAAAAAATCTTTTCATAATCGAACCAATTCTTTTTGAATAAATCTTTTCGCCACTAGTCTTGACTTTGAAGATTTGCACCTTCAAATCTATCAATCTCATTTACTTGTAGACCTATTTGAAACTAATAGGCTTAATGCCATTAGGCGCCTCTACAAGTTCTAGACTTTAAATAGAATCTAATTCTATTCACATAACTTTGATCCAGTAATCCATATTCATATCATCTATTGCCTTTACGTAGGACCAATGATCAAATTCATATCCTTGTGAAATAACTACAAAAGTTTATTCCAGAAGTATGAATTTATTTGGTAATCCTCCCACTACGATGTTGTACTAGTGTAATAGTTATCTATAGAATAATGTCTTGTGGTGTATCTAATACAACCATTTCTTTTCTAAATGTACTTTATAGTTGTCCTACAACAAATTCTAACATTGTTCTTCTAGAACAATCTACCTTTAAAAGAGCCCTATTCCTCCTTTATGTATGCACTAACTTAAAGAAGTCATTGGAACTTCTTCCTTTACAAAAAAAGAACCCTAGATTTTATTATCCTCTAAATAGAATTCATAGATTGAGAATATAATAAAATAATGGTTCTAAAAGCCCATCTTGTTAGGTTCTAAAGGTTTAGGAATTTATGTATTTAGAACTCTAATTTGTAATATTGGCAAACCATGATCAAAACAATATGTTTAGTCTTGTTTAGGCTTGCTCAAAGTTGATTAATTATTGTAAAGTTGGAATCGAGAGGCTGTAGATGCATTGGTGCATTTCGGCCTGGCTCGATCGATCGAGTCTCGGGTCAGATGCGTTTCTGCAGAATTTCCAACTCAGCCCTAACTCATTAAACGTTTTGGGTTTTATGTTTTTGCCCTAGGTACATAAGGCAAAACCCTAGCCTCGTTTTTAGAGTTGCTCCTGTTGTATTGTTGCTCATACATTGCTGTTTTGTGTAAATCTCTTGTGAGATCTAGAGGAGCTTTCCTTTCCACAAAGCTTAGGGTTTTCAAGGTAGAGATTACTTCAATATCTTGATGATTAACTCGGTTGCTGCCATTGGAGCTTAAAGAATAACAAGCATGGGTGCTTGTAACTGATTGGAGAATCCAAGAAAGAAGGGGTCTGTGGATTCGGAGTTTGCACGTGGTCGTGTCAGTAAGTTCTACTAGTGGGTAGCATTAGGAAGTCAAGCAGGGAGCTTGTAAGTCCTTTTGTATGAACTTCGATTCTTTCGCATAGTGGATTCAGGTTTACCTTGAGGATAGCTAGGTCAAATCCTCCCCAGGTTTTTACGGTGTGGTTTCCTAGGTGATCATATCATTGTGTTATTTATATTTCCGCTGCTTTATATTTCTGATATGATTGTATGCTTGTGATAACCTAGAATTGCATAAATTGACTAAGTTAATCACTTGACTAATTAACTAGGTTAATTTGGTTGTTTTAAGGGGTCTAAAACAAGTGGTATCAGAGCAGGTAGCTCTTTTCTTGTAGAGCTTTTGATCTCTGAGATGATCGTTGACCCCTATTGTCATGGAACACGGTCACTCTCTTGTTGTTCCTCCTCACTTTGATGGGAATAACTATACTTATTAGAAAGTAAGGATGAAAATACTCCTGAAATCCATTGATGAGAGAGTTTGGAATTCCATTGAATACGGATGGAAGAAGCCCACTACTCCTATGAGTGAGTGGCAAACTTCTCAAAAAGAAGCAGCTGGATTCAATAGCAAAGCTATGAATGCCATCTTTAATGCTATTTCCGTGGAGGAATTTAAGAGAATCTCTAATGTTGAGGTTGCTCATACTGCTTGGAAAATCCTCCAAACTGTGCATGAAGGCACAAAGACAGTTAAGATAAACAAACTGCAGCAATTAACTTCTAGGTTTGAGAGCATTAGGATGTCTGATGATGGATCCTTTGATGAATTTTATGCCAAACTGAATGACATTGTTAATTCTGCTTTTAATTTGGGTGAAATCTATGATCAACCAAAAATTGTTAAGAAGATAGTTAGATCTTTAACTAAAGACTTTAGACCCAAAGTGACTGCCATTACTGAAAGCAAGGATGTGGACTCCATCCCAGTTGATGAGTTTGTAGGATCTCTTCAGTCCTATGAGTCTAACTTACCCAAAGCAAACAAATCCAAATCAATGGCTCTTAAGTCTGTTGATGATGTTGAGGTTGGTGGATTTGATGATGAGCTCTCTGCTACAGAGATAGCTTACCTTGCCAAGAATTTTAGAAACTTTCTGAGAAACACTAACAGAATGGCAAGAAATACAAACACTGCTGAACCTAGAAACTTTAGGAATAATGATCTCACTAAGGTTAATAACTTTGAAAAACTTAGAGAAAAAGTAGGTCAATCTTCAAACAATTCTTTGGGTGCTCAATATTTTGGTTGTCAAGGGTATGGTCATGTTAAATCTGAATGTCCTACATTCTTGAGGACTAAGGGTAAAGCTATGGCTGTAACCCTTAGTGATAATGAGGTTTCTGATGATGAGTCTGGATGTGATGAGAATGGAAACTTCATTACTTTCACTGCTACAGCTGTAGTCAATGAAAGCGTGTCTCTTAAGGAGAACCCTTCTGATGGGGAACTCTCTAAGGATGCAGATCTTCAAGAGGCCTATAATAAACTTTGCAAAGTTGCTGCAAAGGATGCTATGAATGTTGAACTTGGCCTGAAGAAAATTGATTCTCTTGAGCTTGAAAAGAAGAATTTGCTTGTTAAACTTTTTGATGCTAATGATCTTTTGAACCATGTGAAATCTGAGAACATGCTTTTGCTTGATAAAGTTAAAACTTTGGAAGATGATTTATCTATTGCTAGATCTGTTAGTCCTAAACTTGATCACATGCTGAATGTTCAAAAGTATCTTTCTGATAAATCTGGGTTAGGTTATGTTGAAAGCATCTCTGTGTCTGCTCCTAATTCCACAAACTTTGTTCCCTCATCTTCTTCTGAACCTACTGTGAGTGAGGTTGTGAGTGAAACTATCAAACCACCTGTGAGTGAGGTTGTCAAACCTGTAGAAGTTTCACCTCCTAGGAAGATTAGGGTTAATCTAAGAGAGACTAAACCTAAGGATTCTACCCTTTCCAAGGACAAGATGCATGGTAAACCTGCTTGGGTTTGTCATTATTGTGGAAAGTCTGGACACATTCGTCCTAACTGTTACAAGTTTCAAGCTGCTAAGAGAGCAAACAAACCAAAAGTGTCTGTGCCTCAAGCACAAGATCCTATGGCACTTATTGGTGAATTGGTAAAGGCGTTGAACCTTTATTCCAATCCTGGAGTTGGAAATCACTCGAATGTGAATAAGAACTCCAATGCTCGTGGTGCATCTAAAAGGTTTTGGATGCAAAAGACTCGACCTAATTGAGTCTTTCTGACATGGTCCTTGTGCTTCATTGCTCATTCCTTTGTGACCATTGTTCTTTGGTTTCTGTGTTTTTTTTTTTTTTTGTTTTGTTTCTAGGATTTGCATTATATAACATTCATGCATTTCATTCTAGGATTTATTTGTTTTCTCTTTTAAAATTAAAAAAAAAAAAAAAAAGAAAAGGATAAAAGCAAATTGTGTTTGGCACTATTTTTCTTGGTCTTTGAAAACAAGGTTGGTCAATTTATTTACACATAACATGTCTTATGTACCTTGTTTAGCTTTGATGAGCTTATTTATTGCACTTTACTAGTTAAAGCTTTGTAGTGCATGTTGTGTGGGAAAGATGTTTATGGTGTTTATCACTTTGTCTTAATCTTGAAGTCACATGTTATTTGACTGTCGGACTTGATCCTTTTGAGAAAGGCATAAATAACCATCTCACCACTGTTCACTAGCCAATCATGAACACCTTAGTGCATATCATAAGATTTTGTGCTCGAGAAAGTGTAGCACATGCACAAAAAGAACATAAGGTGTAATCTCTGTTAATTGCATAATACTTAAAATTGGTGTGTACTATTAGGCTTGATGCCAATTCACTTAATTAAAACTGGTGTGTACTATTAGGCTTGATGCCAATTCACATAATTAAGAGGCTAAATTCAAGAAACTTACATGATTGCAAGCTTATGTTCTAGGAGATGTGGGAGTTATATGATGTAACTCTTTAGGTGATAGTCTCTTTTAAGTTCTGTGTGATGAATTTTGTAGACTTTGTGATTAATTTCTATTCACATATCACCTCACATGTATCTCAAGCTTTTGCTAGTTGCACACACTACACAAGTTACTCTTTGCTAAACACTGTACATGTTATTGTGTGTGTTTTTGGTCTGACCAACCAAGTTTGAAAATACCTTGAGTATTATGCAAAACATTTTTTTTGCTTGAGAATTAAAAGGGAGAATTGGCTGAAACTTTCTTTGGAGAAACTGGGATTAAAATTTGGGTTTTTGAAAAAGCATTCCATTTCATCTCATACTCATGCATTTTGTTTCATTGATTTCAATGCTTTGAGGAGTTATTTTTCAAAAATTGGTTTGAGTTTTTCAAAACTGTAATTTTTCTCAAAATACTGTGAGCCGCTGCCTGTTTCGATCGATCCATTCTGTTTTTCGATCGATCGAAAATACTTAAAATCTCTTTAAAAATTTCGGAGTGATTCGATCGATCGAAAGTGATTTTCGATCAATCGAAAGTCGCGAATCAGGTTTTTTAAAACACTGTTCTTGACTGATTCAAACACTTTTTCAAAAAGTTTTTTCAAACTTTTCTTCTCTCTCCGACTAGGCAAGGCTCCACAGTCCATTTTTTGTCGTTTTCCTCCGGATTTTTTGCGAAGAATCTCTTTCCTCAAGCCGGTAAGTCTCTTTTGCCCTTCCTTTTTGAGTTTATTTACATATTTCATGCATTTATCCTCAAATTTTCGGACCTTTTTCTTTTTGGGATTTTTGTTGATTCAAGCCCAATTTCGTGCAATTGATCAATGGGTTTTTGTGGGGACATGCTATAAACATGATCTTGATAGTTTAATTTGATCAATTTTGGGTTTTATGAAAAATTGAAATTTCTAGGGTTTGTATTAATTCCGAATTGGGAATTTTGTTCAATTATGTTGAAATTGATGAAATTGGCTTGTTGTTTTAATGAAATTGATTATGCTAATCTGTTTTCAACATTGTGTAACGATCAATTCATCAAATTGTTTCAAAATTATCAAGTGGTTTTTCAAATTTTTTAGGGTTTTTGTTAGAAACTCTATGTTCAAGCCAATTTTGTGTAATTGAACTTAATTTGAACTGTGTTTACTGCATTAGTTCATGCATCACAACATTGTTATTGTTCATGCATCATATAGATTTTTGTTTTATATTTTTTTGTGCTAAATGCAGTCTGCCCTTGGTTTTGTTTTTATTTTGTTCTTTTGATTTTCTCTTGTGTCTTTGTCCTTTCCTTAACACTATGCCTAGGAAGACTAGGGCTCGTAGGACTGTTTCCTCATCTTCTCCACCCCCTCCTTCTTTTGACTGTGAGAAGTTTCCGAGTGAGAAAAACCAAGAGATTTTTGAGAAGCTAAACCTTAAGAGAAAGATTTGGGCCGAACGTTCTATTCTACTAGATGAACTTGATCCTGCCATTAGGGCAAACTTTGAGCGTCGGGGCTGGTTACCCCTGGTGAATATTTCTGATCCTCCTCCACCTTTTGCCTTGATTAGAGAGTTCTTTTCGAACATCTCTATCCGCGTCTATGATTCCAACACTTTGGTAAAGAGTTGGATACGAGGCGCAGAGTACTCCATTACTCCCAAGGTAGTGGCTGATACTCTAGGGGTACCTTTGGTCCAGAATCATGTCTATCCTTATGATGAGTCTCCCGAGTTGAGTGATGTCTTGTCTTACATCACTGGGTCATCTATCCAGTGGGGTTCTGATCCTAGGATCGCCTCTGCTGAGCTTTCTGGGTTGCACTATCTCTTCTTTAGGATAGCTTGTCATTCTATCTGGCCCATTTCTCATGTTCACACCATTCCTCTCGAGCGGTGTGTATTTTTGTACGCTCTTGTAACTGATGCTCCTATCAGTTTTCCTCGTTTGTTTCTTCGCTCTTTGAACGACGTTTATAGGAGTTCATCTTCTTCTCATGCCCTTGTTCATCCTATTTTAATTCATAGGATTTTGCTTTATCTTGATCTTAGTGGTTTCCCTTCCTCTGAACCTGTTCATGTGATTGCTCCTATAGGTGTGTCTTTCCTTAGACAAAGGGCCGCTCATCTTAAAGTTGGCTCTAAACACCCCAGGTCTGAGCCTTCGAATAGCGCACCTCCTCCTTCTTCTTCTACAGGTCCTGTTGGTGAGGCCGTTCCTGATCCTGTTGGTGATGCTGCTACTGCTGATGTTCCTCCACCTCCTTTGAATGACTTTGATGTTCGTTGTACCTTGGAGACTGTCAAGACCGTTCAGGCGGCTCATGGTCAGCTTTTGGTGGACTTATTTGACGAGATCCGTGCTTTGCGTGCTCACCACCTCCTTTTGATGATGGCTTGTGATTGCACTTTGGCATTCCGTCACAAAAAGGGGGAGTAGAGTTTTGACTTTGTAGAGGAGTTTTTGTAGTTAGGGGGAGTATTTTTTTGTTTTTGAGGAGTTAGTGAGATAGTGGAGTTTATAGATTGTATCTAGGTGCTTCACTATGTATATCATTTTTGGGGATATTCATGTTAGGGGGAGTAACATTGTTTTTTGATATACATGATATATACTTGATTCTTGTTGCTTTGTGATTCACTGATTATTGATTTATATTTATGAGTTTTTCATTGATATATGTCTTTATTCTGTGTTGTGTGAATCTTACAAGAATGTTATACCTGTTGTTTTACTCTTTTCTGTCACACATGCGTTTATGCGTTCGTTGAGTATTTCAGGAATATACAGGTTGATTCGATTGAGCTGCTGTCTACACTTGCAATTGATGGATAGTAGTTAGGATTGAATTTGAGTTTATGAGCATTACTTTTGTAAATGGCTTTTTACTTGTAAACTTTGAGCTTTTAATTTGTGTTTTGTCACGGATTGCCAAAGGGGGAGTTTGTTAGGTTCTAAAGGTTTAGGATTTTATGTGTTTAGAACTCTAATTTGTAATATTGGCAAACCATGATCAAAACAATATGTTTAGTCTTGTTTAGGCTTGCTCAAAGTTGATTAATTATTGTAAAGTTGGAATCGAGAGGCTGCAGATGCATTGGTGCATTTCGGCCTGGCTCGATCGATCGAAGCTTAGGCTCGATCGATCGAATCTCGGGTCAGATACGTTTTCTGCAGAATTTCCAACTCAGCTCTAACTCATTTTTTTGCCCTAGGTATATAAGGCAAAACCCTAGCCACGTTTTTAGAGTTGCTCATGTTGTATTGTTACTCATACATTGCTGTTTTGTGTAAATCTCTTGTGAGATCTAGAGGAGCTTTCCTTTACACAAAGCTTACGGTTTTCAAAGTAGAGATTACTTCAATATCTTGATGATCAACTCGGTTGTTGCCATTGGAGCTTAAAGAATAACAAGCGTGGGTGCTTGTAGCTGATTGGAGAATCCAAGAAAGAAGGAGTTCGTGGATTCGGAGTTTACACGTGGTCGTGTTAGTAAGTTCTACTGGTGGGTAGCATTAGGAAGTCAAGCGGGGAGCTTGTAAGTCCTTTTGTTAGGTTCTAAATGTTTAGAACAATTGGCAAATCATGAACACAAACTTGTCTAGATATAGATCTTAGAGTCTATAGGTTTTATTAGACAATGCTCAAGGTGATTCAAGTCAAGATTCAAGAACATACAAGCTGCAGGAAGAAGACTTCGTATTCTGCCTGGTTCGATCGATCGAAGAACAGGCTCGATCGATCGAAAATCGTATCTGCAGAATTTTAAGTCGGCCCAAACAGCAGCTTAAGCCCATTAAGGATTAGGGTTTCAGATCTACTTCTCCCACTATATAAAGGAAACCCTAAGCCACGTTTTTGAGACTTTTAGATGAGAGATTAGAGTGCCTCTTATGCCTCCTTTTATTTTAGGGTTTTGTACCCAAACCTCTCTAAGTCTTTGTTGCTCATATTTGCTGTTTATGTGAATCTCTTGTGAGATCTTTGAGGAGTTTTCCTTCACATAAACTTAGGGTTGTCAATATCTTGATGATCAACTTAGTTGCAACCATTGGATCTTAAAAGAAAAGCAAGCGGGGAGCTTGTAGCTGATTGAAGAATTCAAGAAAGAAGTAGTCCGTGGATTCGGAGCCTGCGCGTGGTTGTGTCAGGAAGTTCGTACTGGTGGGAAGTCGAGCGGGGAGCTTGTAGTCCTTCTGTAAGAACTTCAATTCTTTCATAGTGAATTCTTTTATGCCTTGAGGATCGGTGGGTCAAATCCTCCCCAGGTTTTTACCGTGTGGTTTCCTGGGTGATCATATCTTGTGTTATTTATTTTCCGCTACATTATTATTCTTGATATGATTGTTGAATTGCTTTAACCTAGAATTGCTTAATTTGACTAAGTAACAACTTGGCTAATTAATCTAGGCTACGCAATTTGGTTGTTTTAGGGGTCTAAATAACCTGTCGAGTGGTATCAGAGTAGGTAGCTCTTCTATTTTAGATCTTTTGATCTAAGAGCTGATCCTTGACCCCTGTTGTCATGGATAATTTGAAGTGTCTTTCTGATCATGTTTCTGCTCATGCTTCTGCTGATTTTATTGATGACTGTGATGTTTTGAATAAAAAGGACACTATTGTTTCTATTGATTTTTTTGATGCTTTTGAAACTCTTCGTAAGGAATTATCTAAATCTTTGAAAATTGCTAAGAAATTCAAAGAAGAGTTAAAATTGACTAATCTTGAAAAAGAGGAATTGCTTGTTAGATTAGATGAGTCTAATAAAATGAATGATTTTTTGAGAAATCAAATTTCCTCTCAAGATGAGAAGATGAAAAGTTTGGAACAAAAGTTAGCTGAGGCTGAAGCTAAATTGGAAAATTTGTCTAATACCAAACTTGCTGATGATAACAGAAGTGTTTCTGTTTCTCTTAAGCCTAAAATTGAAAAAGTTTATATCCCTCCTTTTAAGAGGAATAATAATGAAAAGGCTTATTTTGCTAGGTTAGACAAAGGTAAAAGTTCTGATGTTAACGCTGAAGTTTCTAAACCTATGTCTAATCCTACTGTTAGAGAGCATAATAAATTTGTTTTTGTGCCTACTTGTCACCATTGTGGTGTTGTTGGTCATATTAGACCAAATTGTTCTTTGTTAAGGCAAAAATCAAAATCTGAGACTAGATTTGCTGTTAGGAATACTGATGTTCCTAAATTTGTTCCTGTTTGCCACTTTTGTGGTGTTCGTGGTCACATTCGTCCTAATTGTCATAAAATGAAATTTAAGCATTCTGTATGTCAATCTAGGATATGTGATGATATTTCTCCTGCCATAAGTCCATATAAATTGTTTCATATGCTTTTGAAAAATTTGAGCTTGTTGGCTTGTGAAAGGAATTTGCAGGATTTCAATCTCTCTCAGAAGATTGGTGTAATCTCTCAAATACACTCTGCTTCACATGGATTTTCACCTACAAAGCCGAATACTCGTGCTAAATGGGTGAGAAAAGATTCCCCAAGGTGAGTGTTGCTAACTTGTCCTTGATTTAATTCTTTCAATTAATTGTGGACATGTTTTGTTTTAGTTTTTGGTTGTTTTATTTTCTTTGATTTTTTTGTTTTAAAGAAAAATCCAAAAACATTGAAAAATTTCAAAAAGACAAAAATATTTTATTTTGTGTCTTATTTTATTTTTCTTGAGGATTACATGAATTATGATATCTCTCTTGATTTAGAACATGCTTGACATTGTGGAGAAACTTGAATAGTTGTGCTAAGCTATTTTTGATTTTGTGTGAGTATGTACTAGTTTGTACATGTACTCATGGGTTAATTAAGAAATTGATATTTCTTGTTTGTGTACCCTCTATAGCTTAGTTTTTCCACTATCATGCATTGCTTTTGCATTGTTCACTTAGCATAATATGTGCTTTTTGTTTTTGGTCATAAATTTTTTAAAATCTCAACAAGTGGTTATAAAGTTTGTTAAAACCAAAAAGATTTTTGTGTTTTGTATTATAGATGATTTATAATGAAGGTTGGCCACCTTATCTTTACATAACTAGTTTATGTATCTTGTTTAGCTTGGATGAGCTTACTTTATTGCACTTGACTAGTTAAAGCTTTGTAGTGCATGTTGTGTGGGAAAGATGTTTGTGGTTATTAATCACTTTGTCTTGATCTTGAAGTCACATGTTATTTGACTGTCGGACTTGATCCTTTTGAGAAAGGCATAAATAACCATCTCACCACTGTTCACTAGTCAATCATGAACACCTTAGTGCATATCATAAGATTTTGTGCTCGAGAAAGTGTAGCACATGCACAAAAAGAACATAAGGTGTAGCCTCTTTAAATGCTTAAATGCTTAATGCTTAAAACTGGTGTGTACTGTTAGGCTTGATGCCAATTCACTTAATTCAAACCAGTGTGTACTATTAGGCTTGATGCCATCTCACATAATTTAATCTGGTGTGTACCATTAGGCTTGATGCCAAATTTCACCTAAATAATGGGGCAAAATTCAAGAAACTTACATGATTGCAAGCTTTTGTTCTAGGAGATGTGGGAGTTATAGGATGTAACTCTTTAGGTGATAGTCTCTTTTGAATTCTATGTGATGAATTTTGTAGACTTTGTGATTGATTGCTATTCACATATCACCTCACATGTATCTCAAGCTTTTGCTAGTTGCACACACTACACAAGTTACTCTTTGTTAAACTTGGTACATTATATTGTGTGTGATTTTGTTGTGGCCATCCAAGATTAAAAGTTCCTTGATTTTAATGCAAAATGTGTTTCAAGTTTGAAAATTTTGAAAATATCTTGAGATTTGTGCAGAACATATTTGTTGCTTAAGAAAATTTCAATGGGAGAATGATTGAAACTTGTTTTTGAGAAAATTGGATTTAAAATTTTGGGTTTTTGAAAAAGCATTCCATCTCATACTCATGCATTTTGCTTTCATTGTTTAATGCTTTGAGGAGTTGTTTTTCAAAATTAGGTTTGTGTCTTTCAAAACTGTGTTTTTTCTCAAAATTTAGTGAGCCTCTGCCCAGTTCGATCGATCCAGTCTGATTTTCGATCGATCGAAAAAGTGCTTTAATTTGTTTAAAAATGACTGTTTCATTCGATCGATCGAATGTATTTTTCGATCAATCGAAAGTCGCGAATCAGGTTTTTTAAAAAAAGGATTTGTTCTTGTTCCGAATTGGGGCTTTTGTGAAATTGAGTTGAATTTGATGAAATTGGCTTGTTGTTTGGATGTAATTAAGCATTATACTCTGTGAGTTGTGTTATGTGATGCTCAATTCATCAATTTGTTTAAAAATTCAACAAGTGGTTTTCAAATTTTTGGGGTTTTTGTTAGAAACTCTATGCTCAAACCAATTTTGTCAATTTAATCTCAATTGAACTTAATTGCTCACTGCATTAGTACTCTCTTTGTTTTCACACAAAACATGCATACACTTTGCTACATTGGGTACTCAACTTGATTTAAAAATTGATTGATTACTTTTTGAGTTTTGTACATTCTAGTATATGCTATTTCTTCTGTGTGAACTGTAGAAAATATTTTTCTTAAGAGATATGATGGACAATCAATGTGCAAATATTTTCTCTACTTATGCAACTGTTTATGGGTCACATAATGCCATGTTTGCATTTTATTGAAAGAGAGAATATTTTTTCTTCATGTGTATCCTCACCTTAGTTTTTAACTTTGGATTATGTGTTTTTAACTTTGATCCTGTTGGTGATGCTGCTGATTCCCCCCCCCCCTCCTTTATTTTTCCCCAAAACTGTTTTTCCCAAAACTTGTTTTGTTTTTCCTATTTTTTATAGGGGGAGAAAAGTTTTTTTTAACCTGTGTTGTTCATAGGGGGAGCTGTCTCTATTTTCTATAGAGTTGAATTGTTTTGTGTTCCCCTTGATTCTCTATTTTCTCTTATCCTTTATTGCGTATATTGACTGTTTACTCTTTGTATGAGTTGTCTTTGTCAATACGTAACAAAAAGGGGGAGAAATTATTGGTTTATGGGAATCATGTTTGTCTTGTTTAGGGGGAGTTGAAATTATTTTTGAAATGGGAGAATATAAATAAAAACTTTTTGTAGTATCTAACTTAGGGGGAGAGTTAGTTTACTTATGTTTTTATTTCTGTTTCTTGTTCACTGCTCATTGATTTATATTTATGAGTTATTCATGATATATGTCTTTGTTTTGTGTTTTGTGAAGTCAAGAATTTAATTTTGATTTACTTGTATTTTTTCTACACATGCGTTTATACGTTTGTTGAGTATTTCAAGAAATATACAGGTTGATTCAATTGAGCTGCTGTCTACACTTGCAACTGATGGATAGTAGTCAGGTTGAATTTGTTGTAATGAGCATTTTATTGTATTGGGCTGTTCTTGTATTTGAGCATTTCATTATGTATGAAAGTTTTGTCACGAATTGCCAAAGGGGGAGATTGTTAGGTTCTAAATGTTTAAGAACAATTGGCAAATCGTGAACACAAACTTGTCTAGATATAGATCTTAGAGTCTATAGGTTTTATTAGACAATGCTCAAGGTGATTCAAGTCAAGATTCAAGAACATACAAGCTGCAAGAAGAAGACTTCATATTCTGCCTGGTTCGATCGATCGAAGAACAGGCTCGATCGATCGAAAATCGTATCTGCAGAATTTTAAGTCGGCCCAAACAGCAGCTTAAGCCCATTAAGGATTAGGGTTTCAGATCTACTTCTCCCACTATATAAAGGAAACCCTAAGCCACGTTTTTGGGACTTTTGGATGAGAGATTAGAGTGCCTCTTGTGCCTCCTTTTATTTTAGGGTTTTGTACCCAAACCTCTCTAAGTCTTTGTTGCTCATATTTGCTGTTTATGTGAATCTCTTGTGAGATCTTTGAGGAGCTTTCCTTCACATAAACTTAGGGTTGTCAATATCTTGATGATCAACTTAGTTGCAACCATTGGATCTTAAAAGAAAAGCAAGCGGGGAGCTTGTAGCTGATTGAAGAATTCAAGAAAGAAGTAGTCCGTGGATTCGGAGCCTGCGCGTGGTCGTGTCAGGAAGTTCGTACTGGTGGGTAGCATTAGGAAGTCGAGCGGGGAGCTTGTAGTCCTTCTGTAAGAACTTCAATTCTTTCATAGTGAATTCTGTTATGCCTTGAGGATCGGTGGGTCAAATCCTCCCCAGGTTTTTACCGTGTGGTTTCCTGGGTGATCATATCTTGTGTTATTTATTTTCCGCTGCATTATTATTCTTGATATGATTGTTGAATTGCTTTAACCTAGAATTGTTTAATTTGACTAAGTAACAACTTGGCTAATTAATCTAGGCTACGCAATTTGGTTGTTTTAGGGGTCTAAATAACTTGTCACTTTTGTATGAACTTCGATTCTTTCGCATAGTGGATTTAGGTTTACCTTGAGGATAGCTAGGTCAAATCTTCCCTAGGTTTTTACCGTGTGGTTTCTTGGGTAATCATATCATTATGTTATTTATATTTCCACTGCTTTATATTTTTGATATGATTGTATGCTTGTGATAACCTAAAATTGCATAAATTGACTAAGTTAATCACTTGGCTAATTAACTAGGTTAATCTGGTTGTTTTAAGGGGTCTAAAACCGTTCACATCTTTCATCAATCTTGAATATCATTTAGATTAATAAGATCTATAGACATAAGTGCCAAAACATACAATTACAAAGGATGGAAACTTTCTCTTTATAAAGTAAAACATGTAAATTTCCGTCTAGAAGACAATCATGGACAATGCTTAGCTTTACCAAAATCATAAACACTTTCCTTTTGGTCATGCTTATAAGTCTAATTTCCTTTTGGCAACTACTAGGGCAACTAGCTTGTCCAACTGTTTGGTATTATAATTCTTCTTCTTACCACCCTTACCTTTTGGTTCAGGCTAAGAATTCGAATTAAATCATATTAATCTTAGCTTTAACTTTTAGGATGTCTTCCGTTGCGTAGAACTCACTCATCAATTCAGATAATATAAAAGAAATTTCATTTCAAAACAATCTGAATTGATCAAATGATTCTAACAAGGACTTGTGGATCATATCCAAATGAGATTAACATTTAATCTCTACATCCAAGAATTCCAATTCATTTTTAAAAATAAAATATTTTCATAAAATGATATAGAATTGGAACTCCTTAAGCTTTTCTTAGCACTCAATATGATTCATACCAAACATCTCATTTGGACTTAATATAAAGTCTAAGTCTTGTACTAACTCTTGCATCTCATGCTATAGCACAATTAGATAGAAGCCAATGAACATTTTAGCATTTCAATGGAGATTATGATCATATCATAAACTATCTTCCATTAAATGCATCATGTATAGGAAATTATGACAATGTTGAATCGAAACATAAATATGTACTTCAACTCCTTTAAGTACCATGTCCAAAATTATTTCTTAGTTAATGTGATTCAACTAAAATAGTAGCTAGAGGACAAAATTTATAACAACTTTATTTTGAGACTATGAACATAATAACCAAGACATTATCACTTTGCATCCATAACCATATAATATGGAACCCGAAAAACATACTATACTAGATGCAACGACAACCTAATTCCGCAATTAATATTTCTCGGAAGCGAGGTCATACCAATCACTATGATTAGGTGAGAATTATTCTCATTATTAATGCTATCATGGTAACTCTTACCAAACAAAAATAATTTGCCGCTTTTCCTTTAGCCTCTAAGTAATAATGACATAGCTCCGAAGGGAGGTTAAAATTACACTTAGTCTAGTGTACACCATTGCCTAGAATCAATGTGAGTCACCAAGTAACTCCACGAAAGCGTGGTCGTTCTCAATGTAAAAACACACTTCATCTATCATTAAGAAGTTTAATCTGTAGTACCATGAATTAAACACCCTCTGAAGGGAGCAAGGCATATACGCCAAGGCGAGGTGCTTAATCACACTACTATAAACCAGCAATGGAGGCTGTGAGAATCAACCCTTGAATTTCTCTCCCACTAGAAATTTTAAAACAAGTGGATTGTCCTGAAATCATTGTGATCTAATCACAATTTTAACCCTACACATCAAATGTGTTTAATTGTTTAAATTCAATGTGATGTAACTAAGTCACGTCACAATAGTGTAACGAACATTTGCGCAATCACAAAGAAGTTTAACCTTGTAATCCGTGAAGTAAATACCCTCCGCATGGAATGCAAGACTCGAAGTCAAGACAAGGTATCTATTCACATTACAATAAACTTAACAAAAGGGTTATTTTAGCACTCCCACTCATTATTTGGGTTTTTTTTTTCAAATAATTGTGATCCCATCACAACTAATAACCTTACACTTGATAAAGACTCTAATCTCATTAGAATCACTAACTAAAATGGAAGTCCTAAACTATTTAGGATTCCTTAAACACTAATGAATCAAAAATTAGTTATATAGAACTCTATCCTTAATTAACTATATAAAGTATTCTAATCTCATTAGAAACTATATACCTTTTAATTAGAATTTTAATCTCATTAAAAACCTCTAATTAAAATAAATTAAGGACTTTTAATCATAAAATGATTTAGTACTAAGAGTTCTATTTAACTAACATCTTTGATCTCATTAGGTCTTTTAGTTAGATAATGATTAATAAATGTCCTTAACTTTTAAGGACTATAAAATTAATCACATAGCCTTACTTTTATTTATGTGAAAAATAAGTGCCAGAATTTTTGGCCACTCGTTTTGGCGACTCATTCCAGTCGCGAGTTTGGGCGATTTGTTTTGGCGACTCGTCCAGTCGCGAGTTCATCCAGAAGCTCTGGCGACTCACTCACAACTCATATCACGACTCGCCAGTTGCGAAAACACCCAAAAACAGCCATTTTTCTGTTTAACCGTTTTTGACATTTTTCATTATTCTTCCATCAAAAACACTTTTGATTTTATCAACGAAGATTTACAGATTAAACATTAAGGCTTTCAAGATCATTATCAAGAACCCTAATAATGCTAGAAACCCTTGAAATTAAAATCCTAATTCCTTAAGGAATAAATTTTCTTAAAGGATTTCAATTGGGAAACATAATACGTTAATACTATCATTAACATAATCAATAGATTATAAATAACTTTTCCAGAAAAACATATTCAAACAAATATATATATATATATATATATATCATCACGTTTCCCAAAAATAATAAGCAAACCATGGCATATGAATTCTAACGCCAACATTGAAGTCAAACTAATGCATTTACTTGGCACTATTTCGATTCCAGCGCCAACTTGTTTAAGTTCTTCTCTTTGAGACTTAACAACACTATACATTACCGTCTGCCCACAATATTGACTTATATTCCAGTTTTATTTAAAAAACTTTAACAACTGATGCCAAAGAGGAGTATTAAACGGTTACACGTACATCAACGTACACCATTCCTCCGATCATGTTCATAAACTTATCTGAATAAACCCAATTGTAATTAATGCAAACAGTGTCTTACACATATACAAACACTAAAAACGCACGGCAGAAAACAGAAGTTACAGCCATGGCATCAAACAATAATTAATATATCTCATATATTAATTACAAACTCAAGGGTTTAAAGTTTATAGAACAAAACATTATGCAGAAAAAACTACTGCAGAAATTTGAAACAACAAGCAAACGGTTCTCTTTGATTCTAAAACCCAATCACATGTTATACAAGCATGATATTGAAAACCTGGCTCTGATACCATTTGTTGGAAAATTTGGTTTTGTAACTCATACAAAACACACAGCGAAAGCAACAACTACGGATCTACTTCAATCATGAAAGATAACATGTAACCATGAATTCTAGAATAAAGAATAAAAAGCACACCTTAATGCAGTAAATTTCAAAACATGACTTGAGAATACCTTCAATCTTCATCTCAATTCCCCATGGTGCCCAAGATATGTGGTCTCTCAATCAGTCTTTTGTACATAGATTCTCAAAGAAAAAATTCTACTTCAATCATGAAAGATAACATGTAACCATGAATTCTAGAATAAAGAATAGAAAGCGCACCTTAATGCAGTAAATTTCAAAACATGACTTGAGAATACCTTCAATCTTCATCTCAATTCTCCATGGTGCCCAAGATATGTGGTCTCTCAATCAGTCTTTTGTACATAGATTCTCAAAGAAAAAATCCTTCTTCTTCTCCTTGTGGAGAAAAACTGATTTATTTTCTTTTCATCATACGTACGTTAAACTATTCTCATAGTTTTATTATTTAATAACTCTTATTAAATAATAACCGATTATCTAATTGGGTTAGCCTTTTGGGCCTATCCAATTGGGCTTTAGTTTGTGGCTTGAGATGGGATCAAAGGAAACAAATAAGATTCTAGCTCCAATGGGCTTTGGGCTTTTCTGTCAACTCTTGACAAGTCCAAAGTTACCATTAATTATATTCAATACCACTATAAGAATATAATTGCACTTTAGGCCTTATTAATAAATTATATCTCAAGACTTTATTACACATACAACCCCTTCATTAAAATATTCGTAGTAATACAAAGTCATAAATGTAGACTGCCACTTTGAAGATTACTACATCTTAATCCTTGAGTACCCGGTTTAATTTTTTATGTTATTCATCATATATTTATGAAATCCAATTCCGTAAATATATACTTTAGTAACTCCTTACTAAAGTGGTTGGGTCCAACACTCTGAATAACCAAACTCATTAAACTTATCTCAAGGGAATATTTTATATCTCCGTTAAGAAATTATGAATTCCATCTTGAGAATATATGTTCCATCAACACTAAATGCGGCTGCCCAACATACTGAGGTTTTAACTGTAACTTATAAATCTCACTCCTGATATATCAAAGCAACCTATATCTCATAATCAGGTCCATTATTCTCTCAGGATTTAGAGTTGATGTAAATAGAAGTCGTGAGATTTATTATTCATTTGACAGTCATTAGAAGAATAATAAATCTCACAGCGGTCCAATTCAATATATCGTAACTCTTAAAACATATCAACATATCAACTAGAAATATTCACTTCCATGATGAAGACAAATCATCTTAGTTAATATGTTATAGTCTTTGCAGATGAAATGCCCAATTTCATCACTGACTACGAACTAAAATTCTGAGTTTACAAAGAACTTGTGATTTATATCTTTTGTGACTTTTCATATAAATCACATACTATGCATCTCATGAACTAAGATAATGTCCCATTAGTTCATTTATAGATTGTCTCATATAATTAATCTATTTAAATATTTATGACATGCTAATAAATTGGATATTGGGGCACAAACCCCAACACATATATAATGATTATTTTAAGGGCCGTCATAAGGTTGTTGCACTTGTTGTTACATGCATATTGTGACTGAAGACAATTTGCCCTAGTTTATCTTTCTCTTGAAGAAGTTACTGGGTTTGTACGTCATAGGGTTTTGTGACCAAAGAGCTTCTTGATCTTCATCGTGTGGATGAACTGAAGAACTTTGCTGTCAACATCTCTCACAAGTTGGTGTGTTAGTCATGTACTGGGATCTGTGCATCGATTGGTTAGTCATATACTTGGAGTTATGCATTGAAATGAGAGATTGTCACTACATTACAAATCCAATTGTGTATTGGGGTAAGGGTTCAACTATAGGTTGGTATAAGGTACTAGAATTCCTTTACTTGTAACTACTTGTTTTGATAATAGTAGATTCTCGAGAGTGGTGACATTAAATTCACCCGGTGGGGTTTTGCCTCAAAAGTTTTCTCCATTAGTAAACAAATCACCGTGTCAAATTTGTTTTCCACTGCATTTAGTTTTTTGGTGATTTGTTTGTGCAACCACGCGTATTGTATGTTAATTGACTTAATTAATTTACTTAGCTAATTAATTGATTAATTTACCTAAGAGGTCAATACATTTTTGGCCTATCAAGTGGTATCAAAGCGAGCACACTCTGATTAGGGTTAATCTTTGTTGTGTGATCCATTGACCCCTGTTGTCATGGCTGCAACTAGCATGAAAAGATCTTTTGTTTCAAATACATCTTGTTTTTCTAATCTCTACTTGATTGAGTGTCTTAGAAAATGCAAGTCTAAAAGTTATTTGAAATCTATCATGATGATTATTGGAAAAGATCTTAGCATGACAAAGAAGAAACTAGATTGTCTCAGAATGAAAATTTACAACGGAGTTCGTTTGAGAAGAGTGAAAGTTAAAAGCTTTGTTTGTAAATGGTAAATGAAAGAAAACATCATTCTTACTGATTTGTCATCTAAGCGTAAGGTGTGCTTCATGATGAAGTCAACATTTAAGGTTATGGACACATAATTGTGGTACCTTGATAGTGGCTGCTCGAGACACATGACTAGAGACTGCTCTCTCTTTGAGGTTTTCTGGTCTAAGAAATGTGTTAATGTCACTTTTGGTGATGGGAGCAAATCACAGATTAAAGGGAAGGGAACCATCTCTCTACCTAGACTGCCAGACATTACAAATGTGTTATATGTAGAAGGTCTAAGAGTGAACTTGTTGAGCATAAGTCAAATATGTGATCAAGACTTTATGGTGCTGTTCTCAAAAGGAAAATGCTTTGTGTTAAATGAGTCTGGGAAGAAACTCATAAGCGGCGTACACACTCTAGATAACTACTATGGATTGGTACCTGATGTTGATATTGTGTGCAATAGCATTTGTTTGCCAAAGGAAGATCTATGGCACCAAAGGAGGGGATATGCTAGCTACAAACATCTTTCAATTGTATCTATGCATGAATCAGTTTTAGGGATACCAAAGCTCAGTAGAGTGAACAATGTTGTGTGTGAACCGTGTCAACTTGTGAAACAAAAAAAAGCTAAACATCTGGGCACTCAGACATTAGCTACATCTAGAAGTTTAGAGCTACTACATTTGGATCTCATGGGTCCAACTAGAACCGAGTCCCCTGTAGGAAAGAGATACATCATGGTTGTGGTAGATGATTTCACTAAATACACTTAGCTCATTCTTCTTAGATCTAAGTTAGATGCTCCTAAGCACATTGAAGACTTGTGTACAAGATTGCAAAATGAGAAGAGCTTGAAAATTAATCGAATTCAAAGTGGTTATGCAAAGAATTTGAGAACTCATACATGGAGTCCTTTTGCACTAGATCAGGTATATCTCAAGAATTCTCTACTTCTATTACTCCTCAACAAATTGGTGTAGTAGAAAGAAAGAACAGAGTTATTCAGGAGATGGCTAGAGCCATGTTGCACAACAAGGATGTGGCTAGAAATTTGTAGGGAGAAGCCATCAACACTATGTGTCATACGGTTAACAGAATGTATTTTAGACCCGGTACCAAGAAAACTCCCTATGAGTTATGGAAGGGAAGAAAGCCAAATGTGAAGTATTTTAGAATCTTTGGAAGTACTTGTTTCATTCTCAAGAATAGAGAGAATGTGTGAAAATTTGATTCCTGAAGCGATGAAGGAATATGTTTGGGATACTCCTCTACTAGTAAGGCTTATTGGGTATACAACAAGAGAACTAAGAAGGTGATGAAAACAATCAATGTTGTTATCGATGAAACTTCAAAGTCTGGTTCTGAGAAAATTAGTGAGGAGATCCCCAAGGAAATTCTTCCTCTCGAGCCTATGGGTGTTCAAGAAATTTTTTATCACGAGCCCGCATCTCCAAGTACTCCCAATACTCCAAGGGTTGAAGAAAGTTCAGCAGACATACCTACCTTACCTGATTTTGAATCTCATGAAGAGAAAGGACCTTTCTCAAGGATCAAGTTGAATCATCCTCCTAAAGTTATTATGGGAAATATGAATGGATTCCATAAAGAAGATGTCTATGTGGCTCAAACAAAAGGATTCATTGATCCACACTTTCTAGATCATGTGTTGTACCTCAAGAAGGCGCTCAATGGTTTAAAGCAAGCACCCAGAGCTTGGTATGATCAACTTACACAATACTTGGTCTCACATGGTTTTACAAGAGGAAAAGCTGATCAAACACTCTTTATCAAAAGGGAAGACGGCAAGTTGATAGATGCTCAAGTCTATGTTGATGATATCATTTTCGGGTTGATAAAGGATGAACTTGCTCATAGTTTTTGCAAACTCATGCGAGCCGAGTTCAAGATAAGCATGATTAGAGAGTTGAATCACTTCCTTGGGTTGCAGATCCGTCAGCAAGAGTCAGGTATATTCATATCTTAATTTAAATATGCAAAAAATCTTCTGAAAAATTTTGGTTTGGAATCTTCTCATTCTGTTAAAACCCCCATGAGCCGAAATGTTAAACTCACTATTGATTTGATGGGAAAAAGTGTTGATTCTTCTCTATATAGAAGCATGATAGGTAGTCTTCTTTACCTTACTGCTAGTAGACCTGACATTAGTTATAGTGTAGGAGTGCATGCTAGATATCAGGCTAATCCCAAAGAGTCTCATATGATTGCTTTGAAAAGAATCATAAAGTATGTCAAATCCACTACCGATTTCAGTGTGTGGAATAGCAAGGACACCAATGGTGTCTTAGCTGGGTATTCTGATGCAGACTGGGCTAGTAATGCTGATGATAGAAAAAATACTTCGAGGGGTTGTTTTTATGTGGGTAATAATCTTGTCTCCTGGATGAACAAAAAGCAGAATTCCGTCTCATTATCCACTGCTAAGACTGAATACATCATTGTCGGTAGCTGCTGCACACAACTTCTATGGATGCAAAAACTTCTCCTTAATTATGGTATTTGTCAAGAACATCTTACCATCTATTTTGACAATACCAGTGCCATTAACATCACTAAGAATCTTGTTCAACATTCTCGAAAAAAACATATAAAGATTCTACACCACTTCATTCGGGAGCTTGTTGAAGATAGCACATTCACTCTTGAGTTCATTCACACTGATGATCAAAAGGCTAATTTGTTCACCAAACCTCTTGATAGCAAGCAGTTTGAATTCCTTCACCAAAACATTGGTGTTATCTCCATGGATTGATCTTCTCTCCTCCTCCTCTTTCCTCATGCATTTGCATCTAGTTTTATGCTATGCTTTGTTTTAACATATTTTTTTTTGTTTGTTCTCTGTTTTGCTTTATCTTGTTTTTCATAAAATTTATAAAAAAAAATTGAAAAATAAAAAAAATACAAAAACAGTGTGTGTTTTGTATACATTGGTATTTGTGTACCTTGGATGGCCATTGAAATAAAATTTTCTAAACTTTGTATCTTTTGTAGCTTAGATGAGTATCTCTATGCACAACTAAGCAAGTGAGCTTTGTGGCTCGTGTTTTTGATGAGTAAGATTAAGTAATCTCTTGTACATAACACTCGTATCACTCTTTTTGACAAGAAGGACTAAAAAATCCTAAGAGAAAGGCATAAATAAACATCTCACGACTGTTGCCTATCAATCATAAAATGACATCTATATGCCTCGACATAGAAAAATTGCAATGTCAAAAACTTAGCATAATTGGGTATTTTCTTCTCTCTCTTATATGCTCATGCATTATATTCTAAAAAAAAATATATATATATATATATGCAAAGAAAAATCAAAAGCAAAAAGAATCAAAATACTTTATATATGATTACAAGCGTGTTTCTAGGAGATGTGAGAGTTATATGATGTACCTCAAAGGTGATAGTTCCCACCAAATAGTTATGACTGTGTGCGAGTAAAATTGATTTTCTCATATCTTAGATCGTCATAACTTGTAGACACTTATGCAATCTTTCGATGTTTTACACACACAACACGCAAATTCTTTGCTACTTTTGATACATGTGCAAGTACAATGTGATTTGGCTATCAAAAGGAATACATGTATTAATTTATACTCACTAAACTGTCTTCACTTATTTTTAAAATATAAAATTGGTTAGACTTGTTTAGTGTGTATGTGTGTGTTTTGGATCTACATGCTTGACGTTTTTTTGTTGAGAGATGATTTTGAAAGCTTAAAATGTTGTCTGGATCTTTGGTTGAGTATCTTGCTTGATTGCATACATTTATGTGTTTTTCTCTTCTTTGAAAAACTGTTTTTCATCAAGCTCAACAACTTCTCAACAGATCTTGACAAATCACTATCTATCAAGACCCTTGGACTACTTTTCTCGACTGGTCTTATTGCATTTTCGATCCATCAAAACTTTCTGGAATTTGTCTTGATAGCTTCTCGACAAATTCTCGATTCATCGAGAAAGTTTCTGTCTGCTCGATAGCTTCTCGATCGTTGTTCGATCCATCGAGGTTCTTTTACCATTGATAGATTCTTGATAGCACCTCAATAGATTTATTTGTCGAGAACTAGTGCTCGACAGATCTCGACAGATCCTCGATCCATCAAGCTGTGATTTCTTTAAATTGCTTCAACGCGAAATCAAATTTCATTTCTCTCGTTCTCTCTTGACAGAAATTCTCTTTCACCTCCCAAACACCCTTTTCTCACTCAAAACCTCTTCTCCACTTGGATTTTGGCCTTATCCAAGTGCTTTCCCTTTGGTATGATCTTGTTTTCTCTCTTTCTTCATGCATTTCATCCATTTAGATCTAAGTTTTGGGTTTTTGAAAAACTTTTGGGGGTTTTTCAAAATGATGAGATTTTTGTGAAATTTTTGGGTTGGGTTTTGTTTAAATGATCCTATATGCGCATGCATTGCATCATATTTGCATTTTCACAATGTTTCATGCATTATAGATGTGTGATTTCTTTGTTGGAACCTTGTGTGCTAGTAGGTTTGGATTGGACTGAGCCCATGATGTTTTTCTTTGTTGCATGTCACATGATCATGCATTTTTCGTGCATATGTACCATTCTTTTCTTTCTTTTTGGTATTGTTGTTGATTGGTGCTTTTTTGCTTCTCTCTCTCTCTCTCTCTCTCTCTCTCTCTCTCTCACATAATTTGCACATGGCACCCAAGTGCAAATCCATTCCGTCCTGGAACCTTCTACATTTTGAGGCATCATCTTCTTTCGACTCTACTCCTCTTCACATTTGGTTCCATGATGAGAAGGCCTGTCAGGACTTCTCGGAGAACTTCCCTAAATGTGGCATTCATTCGGAACACCACGTTATCCTTTCGGACTTCTCCGATACTGATCTACCCACTGTTATTAACAGTCGAGGTTAGGAATCTCTTTGTTATATCTCGATTAGTTGTCCCACTATCATCATGCAAGAGTTTTTCTCCAATATGCATAGTTTTGACTATTCCATACCTTGTTTCATCACTTCTATTCGAGGTATCCGTATAGTAGTCACTTAGGAGCTTATCTCCAATGTGCTACACGTCCCGAGGGTACCACATCCTGATTACCCCGACTGTCCTCGTCTAAAGACTGTGTCTAAAGATGAACTTCTGTCTCTCTTTTGTGAGACACCTTCATCTTAGTGTGACCTTCAAAACACCCCTTGTTCAGGCTTTGTAAAAGGTCAGAGGTTCTTGAATATAGTGATGACATTTGTCTTACATCCCTTGTCTCACTATAATTCTATTACTAAGCCTCGTGCTCGCCTTTTTGTTATCCCTCATTGAGGACCTTACCATTGACTTTCCCTCTCATTTCATACTCTCCTTTATAGATGTCTATAAGGATACGGCGACCTGTGATAAGTTATCTTTCCTTCTGCTATCACGAGGATCATTCGCCATGCTTCTATCTCCTATCTTGAGTCTCCTCATTTCACTATCGTGGATGCCATCAACGACGCGTACCTTAGACGGAGCGAGGCCCAACTTCGACCGAAGCGACCATGGACCAAGACAACGACTCCTCTAGCCTCTTCCACTCCATCCACCTCTGCTCCTTCTTCTTCTTCTTCCGCGAGTGGTGTGACTCTCGAGGCCATCAAGGCATAGCTTTGTGTCGGGTGAACACCCGTGTTGATCGTATCGCACGACGATAAGGTGTCATTGGTGGTTTCACTGCGTCTCCATCTCCATCTCCACAGGCTTCAAAGGAAAAAGGGCAATGATGATGGCTCCGGTGATGATGATGCTGATGAGAATGAGGATGCTAGCTCTTCCGATTACAAGGAGATGACTGTTTCTCAGTGACTTGCCCTTTGTCATTCGTGACAAAAATGGGGAATAGTTTTGGGTATGAGAGTAGTCACATACTTAGAGAGAGAGTTAGCATAGGACTTTTTGTTAGGGGGAATGTTTATTTTTTTGAGGGATGCAGTGAGAACTTATGTATCTTTTCTTTTCTTTATCTTTTAGATACTTTATTCCTGTTCATTGGTCTTGTGACCACTTAGTGATAGCAAACTTTGTATTCTTTATTGAGATATATATATTTGATGAGGTTGTTATCACATTTTCACCTATCTCTCCATGTGTTGTTTATTTTCTCTCTTTATGCATATGCTTCTTATTTATTGTATGCAATCTTTTATTTCTGTTTCACACTAAGATGTCGTGATGAGTTTTGTTTAAAGTGTTTCAGAAATACAAGTTGTCAAAATCTTCCATGCCATGAACTCTCTTCTTGCAAAGTTTTTCAAGAGTTTGTGTTAGGGTAGATTTTATTGTATTCAACAAGTGAGTATGAGTTGAGTGATTTATGACTTCTCTCATATTTCATTTGTTTGTTGTGGTTTTGTCACGGATTGCCAAAGGGGGAGATTGTTAGGACATATGTGGAACATGTTAAGAACATATGTCATTTAGAATTGGCTAATCCTTTGACAAAATGCACTTTACTTGTAATTGGGTAGATCTAGGATGTGTTTAATACTTTAAGGAACAAGAGTTCAAGTCCAAGTATTGAAACCATGCAAATCTATCCAAAAATCAAGTGAAGAAGTGTTGTTCTTTAAAGCTCGACAGATGTATCTATCGAGATTTAAAATCTGAAGCTCCGTAGATAGCTCGACAGCTGTATCTATCGAGAATTACGAAATTCAAATTTTCAAATATGTTTTTCATGCATATCCAAGCTATTTGTTTAGGTTTTCTTTTACACAACCTTAGACATATATAAAGATTATTTTAAGGGCCGTCATAAGGTTGTTGCACTTGTTGTTACATGCATATTGTGACCAAAGACAATTTGCCCTAATTCATCTTTCTCTTAAAGAAGCTGCTGCGTTTGTACGCCGTAAGGTTTTATGACCAAAGAGCTTCTTGATCTTCATTGTGCAAATGAATTGAAAAACTTTGCAGCCAACATCATTATAAGCTGGTGTGTTAGTCACGTACTGGGATCCGTGCATCGATTGGTTAGTCACGTACTTGAAGTCGTGCATTGAAAGGAGAGATTCTCACTACAGTACAAGTCCAATTGTGTATTGGGGTAAGGGTTTAACTATAGGTCGGTATAAGGTATTGGGATTGCTTTACTTGTAACCACTTGTTTTGATAATAGTGGATTCTCGGGAGTGGTGACTTTAAATTCACCTAGTGGGGTTTTGGCTCAGAAGTTTTTCCCATTCATAAACAAATCACCATGCCAAATTTATTTTCCGCTGCATTTAGTTATTTGGTGATTTTTTTGTGCTACCACACATATTGTATGTTAATTGACTTAATTAATTAACTTGGCTAATTAATTGGTTAATCTACCCTAGGGGTCAATACATTCTTGGCCTATCACTCATTGATGTATGGTTCTAAGCAATCAAATTCCACACATATGCAAGAGGAAAATTTGGAAATTCTTGTGGTGTGTTTGCATTATCAACTTCATTACTTATTTCTTGTTTTAAGGGATGACTTTCTTTGTACAATGGTTTTTTTTTTTTTTAAACAAAAGATGGTCAACAATGTAGAATATCAAGGTTAGGGAAATCCAGAAGTCTCCAGATAAGAGATTTCAAAAGGTATACTTCATTATTGATTATTTTAATTGGGGTTTGGTTTTTTAGTGTGATTGAATCAATACAAAATAATTAGAATGGTTTTGTTCCATTCAATATGCTAATGTGATTTTTATATGTTTCTAGTGGGAAGACCAAAGATTTTATGCTGCCAAGAACTCTAGAAACTTCATAAAACCATCACAAATTATTGGCTTGGAGCCAAGTGGCATTTATCATACACCAAATTTATTTTGTTTGTTATTTTATTTTTGAGGAGTACATTTGTTCTCTTTGAATTTATTTTGACTTGTTGCCAAGTGAAAGTTATGTATTAACTATAGTTTTAGTATTAATGGAAATAGGAGTATGGGATTGGAGTAGAAAACCGTGATTTGTAGTTTGTATTATCAATATTACGCTCAAAATTAAATTTCAAGTCATAAAATAGCATGTGTACAATTGGTGATTTGGCTCCAAGTTCAAACTGTAATTACACTATATTAAAATTGATCTTTTGTTTACAGCTTCTATACAATGCTTATTTTAAGGCTCATAAACTTAAAGGAGTAAAGATAACATCTTAAGCTTTAAACTTGAAGCCGATTCTTATTGCAAATGCAAATAGTGTTCACTGTTCATAGTTATTGGTCACATTATAAAGAATATAAGACACCTAGCAAGTCAGGTAAGAAGTTGGTCCCTTTAGCATATATGCAAAGATGTGAATTATGCGCCTCATACACTTGCAAGACATGCACAATTCTTGAGTGATGTGGTCATATGGCTAGAAGATATTACTAATTGTATTGCAAATATTGTTCATGATGAAAATTAGAAATCACTGATATTTATTTGAAAGTAGAAAAACAACCAACACCAAAATTTCTATAAGAATAAGAATGTACGTAGGGTACATAGGATGCAATTATACAACATTATTTTTCATTGATTGGAAATACAAATTAGGATAAAACACTAGCAAAATTCTGCATCTTCTATTCTACCCATTGTCTCTATCCTTGGTTGTTCAATGTTCACAGATTCTCTATTTTTCTGCCTCTAGCATATTTTATCAAGAATGACTTCTAGACTACTTGCATTGCTTTGCTTGGATTAGCTTTGATTGAGGTTGGTAGCTTCTCAAAACTCATGCTCTCATATTCCACAATTACACCCTTTAAGCACCTATGATTCCATGAAAATGGTGATTGCAACTTAAATTTGGCATTTGAAAGCTCAAATTTGTGTGAAAACACATGAGTTTGTTTTGACCCCCCCAATTTTAACATTACAGCTAGATTGTTTTTACTCTACCTTATCTAAGTGTGAAACAAAAATAAATGAAGCAAATCACCAGAACTACTCTTTAAGCCATAGCAAGCAAGCAACAATAAATGTAAAGCTTAAAGAGAACGGGAAGAGAGATGTAAATACAAGATAACACTAAGACGTGTTATTGAAGAGGAAATCAAAGAACTTGGCAAAAAACCTCTCTGCGACCCTTCAAGTCGAAATCAATCCACTAGTGAATAACTTGGAGTACACGAATAACAAAAGACCCACCAAGCCCAGTCTTCCTTATGTACTTGTGCCCTCCAAGCTCCTGCTACCAACGTACTTCTCGGAGTCTTGTCTTCTCTAGCTTTCCGGATCTCACAATTCAGCCCGATTGCATCTACCACTAAATGGCTCCTTCCAATACTTCCCAACAGCACCAAAACCTCACTTAACACTCAGATCTAGTGTGTTAAGTGTTTGGGCTAAGAATCTCTCAAAGATGTAGAGATGGATAGGTAGGAGTTGAGGAAAACCATAAGAAAATGTGTAGATGATTGTGGGTATAGCAATCTCTGACTCTCAAGTGTATTTGCTAGGGTTTTCTCTCTAAAAAACACTCTTTATAATTTGTGGGTAATGAGGGTAATTATAGTGTGGGTAAAGAATTTGGTCAAACATTTTATCTTTTTTCCAAACAGAGAGTTTCGTGGGTACCTTGCGGGATGACCCTTCTTGCAAAACACTCATGAACTTGACAACCTAGCGTGACTCTTCAGCTTCTAGTCATGTGCTTTACATGTTGCCTTTCGTGGGTTACTCTTCTCACGAGCTAATCGCAAACTGCACTGATTCATCTTTGAAGCTTGATTCTTCACCGATCTCTCACACTTATCCCTTACAAATAACCCACATAAATACAGAGAAATGAATGAAGAAATTACAATCAAATTTGGCATAGAATTAGAGCCAACACAAGCTAGTTGGAAATTACAACTTTACAGGCATCAAGTGTTTGCAATTGAGCATCTATTTCATAGAATCAAAAACAATAATTGAGCACCAATTTCAAATTTTCATTCCCCTTCATTAAAGCACAAATAACAATTGAGCACCAATTTGGAAATTTCAGAATGCGACTCCCCATCACATAAATTCAGAGCTAAAGTCCAACAAACCAAGTAACGAGGCAAAATTTTCTAAAAGCCTTCTCAATATGAAATAATAGGCTTAAGAGAGATTGGAAAATTATAGTAGAACTATAGAAATGAAGCATACATACAAACATTAAATAGTAAGTATTTCTCAAAAGGCTAACTTTTTTAGAATTAATTGCTAATTGAATTAGAGGTCAATGCCAAGTGACTCCTTTATGTACAAAGATCAACTTCAAAATTCAAATTTTATTTTCTATCAAATAGTTTGGTTAGTTTCCATAAGGAACAACTAAATCCTTCATAAGACTATATCCAAATGGAAAAAGATAAATTTGATTTTTTTTCCCTTCTATTTTCTTTGGAACCAGACAGAGGCTAAGAACTTCATTGATGATTCAGAGCAGTATAGACAAAAACGTAAAACAACACTTAATTGAGTAAGAGTGTACCACACTTTTTGAGCTTTTGAAAGGAGAAAAAAAATTTCGTTCAACAATGGAAAAAGTGGTTAATTAAGATATTTACAATTGATTTCACATCCAATTTCTCGGAAATCAAACAGAGGCTAACACTAATATATAAGTTCAGTAACTTAGAAAGAGAGAGAGAGAAAGAGATATTAGAGAGTGCGATTTCATTGTCACCTTTTGAACCTTGTGGATTTTCTTGAACTCGTTCATGCTGATGATCTGCAAAATTTAACACAAAACATGAGAGACGAATTTCTAAGTTTTCAGTGATGAACAAAAAATGAAAAAAACATAATGAAATTTGTCAAAGAAGAGAGAGTGAAACAAGGGATGACTTGGTTAAGGAAGTTGACGGTGAGATCGATTTGCTTGTTAGAGAGAACGAAGTCGAGGTAGTTTTCTAGGGACATCTTCTCAGTCCTCATTTTCACTTTCGAGCTCATCCCCTTTTTCACTTTGAAACTTCATTTCCAATTTCTTCTATTTCTATTTGGAGGATTTTGATTTTGATTTTGGAAAGACTATGTATTACTATATATATATGAGATTGAAAGTGAAAAAGCCGGTGAGACCATGGCTGTGTTGGTTGGGAGAGAGCTACAAGAAAGTGCAAAAACCAATGAGACAATGGCTGCTTCAGCTGGGAGAGAGTTACAAGAAAGTGATTTTCATCTTTATGTTTAAGAGGAGAAATGAAATATAAGAAACAAGCAAATGGATTGAAATTTGAAATTTGAAATTGAGGTGGGCCCGAAAACTTTTGAAACTGGTCAAGAACTGTTGAAAACAGCTGGCTAACGGGAACATTAACAGGAAGACCAACATTTAGCTATTGTAGATGAGTTGGAACATTTAAATGATGTTAGCATTTTTATCTTACATGTTTTGTTCTTATTGGCTGGGGCTATAAAGTCAATAAGATGACCTTGTAGTTCGAGACTAAGTAAGAATTTCCCGTGGTCAACAACAGTGGGATGTGGCCGTGAGGGGAGGGTCGAGAAAATTGAGGCCCTAATATATTGCCTTAACCTCTTCCCTAACTACCTTAATTTCTACTAAGAAAATAAAATCTAGGTTAGCATAGGCCTTTCAATGGTTTAACTGCGGGGTTCCTAGGAGAACGATTAGCACACTTTTTACGCTCTACTCACAAGGCTAAGCTCTAGGCCTCTCGCCCATCAATTACATGTTCTCATGTATTTATTTAATTTTCTTTATAAAATAACTAAAGTTTATATATATATATGTGTGTGTGTGTGTGTGTATATCAATCATCATATGAGTTGAGTTGAATGAGTCATATTAGGTTAAATCAACCTAAAATTGAACATTTCTAAATTTAAAGAGTTATAATGATTTTTACATAAAACTAAACAATATTTTGAGAGAGAAATAAAGACACTTTTATAATAAAAAGCCTAATGATTTGTTTTTAGAAAATAAAATTAATAATAGAGTTATTTTAATAACTTGGTTGGATTCAATTGCCAAACACGTAAAACCAAACCCAAACAGGCTTAAAATTTTAAATCATAACCTGTTTCAATGTATTTAGAAAATCCCAAACCTTTACTATTAGATTCGAATTGGGTTCAAAAACCCACTAAACATGACCCATTACCATCCCTAGTTAACTAAGGGATTAGACAATATAATGTGATTTGATATTGTAAAGAAGAAGAAAAAACTTTGACCTACACACTCAAGCACCCATAGCTTCCTGAAATCGGGTTGATAAATAAATAAATAAGTAAATAATAAATAAAAAAAATCTTAGCCACGTGTTTGGTTTAAAGAATTTAATATGCCCCCAAAAATCTAAATTATTATTAGGATCGATTGTGATGCATGAGAACTTGGATATCTAAAAATGTAAGTATATCTACGTTTGGTTCAATTAGCAATATGATAAGCCAATCAAAAGATTCAAAACCACCTTGTTTGGAAAAGATAGCAGTAATTTGATAACTTCCTCAAGTTCGTGGGCCTAACAGGCCTGACATTCTTGTTTCACTTAAATGATGATACTACCGAAGTTGGGAAGACCAAGTGAGGTAAGGTGACTGGACTCTTTATAGAAGATCCACCGATGCCCTTTTAATTAGGCAATATGGGCTAGCTTGCCCTTAAAGCGATCCAGTTACAAAGACTTCGGTATCTTTTCTTTGGAAAGATTTGGGCCCAAAGTTTGGTGATTTGTCCCGAGAGAGGCGTTCTGTACTTTAGTGACTGGAATTCGTAAATCAGGCTTGCTAATGGAGAAATTTGAGGCCTGGACCCATTGAGTTTGAGAAAATTTATAAACACAACTTTTTTACCACAAATTTTGTCACAATTTTGATGTGGTCGACAGTAAGTAATCAAAAAAAAAAAAAAATAGGTGAGTTTACCTAAAAGTGATAGGTAACTATTTATAGTTTGTCACACTAAAATTGTGAAGAATAGATTTTTGTGTATTTGTCCTAACCCATTATTCTTTGTCCAAGACCAATGCGTTATGCAAGAGAAAATAACCAATTTGGTATATATCCCACCTTGATCATGCGGAATCGATTTTGGTTCCTTGAGACCACTTCACTCAATGAATCTAAATAAAACCAAGCCGATCATAAACTCGATTAGCTAGGGACATCCCCTTGAAATTAGTTGTTAGTGTGTTACGTACGTGTAATATACATTCATGCACGTATGCTCTTTGTTTTAAAGTCACGGACACGGTGTAGGTTGAAAGACTATGTAAATGTGATAAGTAATGCCCTAACTATGCTTTTTAAATCAAGAAGCTGCTGCAATAAGACTGTAGAAGCTAAGCTAAGAATGTTTTTGCAACTATTTGATAGTGATTTGGTTGTTCTGCAATATATACATTACACTCTTTGTTTTGAACTCACGGTGTAGATTGAAGGTCAATGAAAATGTGAATATGATTGATTTGATTTTTAAAACAAGAAGCTATACCGAAGTACGACTCTCTAAACCAGGGACGAACGCAGGATTTTAAGTTGGGGGGGGCCGGAGATAAGCGAAAAAAAAATTTTCAAATACGCATTCATATAATATTAATAAACTATTAACCAAGACAAATACCCAAAAATCATTGTTTCTTAATATATTAAGATACAATCATCTACTAACAAAAACAAAAAACACGAAACACTATTGTTTCTTTATACAATCATCTATGAAAAAGGAACTCGACGCTCCAAAGAATCAAGATCGACTCTTTGAAATTGTGTTTGAGAGATTGGAACATCAACATTTTCCGGAATTGAGAAATGCACATTTTCTAGAATTGGAGCATCCTCCACATTTTCTAGAATTGGAGCATCCACATTTTCTGGAATTGGAATAGCAACATTAGTTGTTGGCAATCCCACGTTGACTTCGGAAGAATTTGAACCTTTTCTTTTGAAAAAATCAAGCATTGTAGTTGATTTTTTCATGATCTACAAATAAAATAAGAATCACCGTTATTTTTTTAAATTTGTGTGACAATTTTCTATAATATATGATTTGTTTTTTTTTGGTATTTGGTCTACCTTTATTTATGTCTTTGTGTTTGGTCGGCCTTATTTATAATTTATGTCTTTGGGTTGTCTCCATCTTTTTGACACTGACCCACTAACCTAATGAATCCACCACCAACACTATAAATTTATTCCCTGCACTACTAACAAAAACTTTTCTTTAAGTTTTTAACTTTATCTTCTTCTTTTTTCTGTCACTTGCCCGTTGCCCAACCTCACTTGTCCCTATTATGCCCAACTAACAGTCAACAAAGAAAAAACTAATCTCTACAAACTCACTCTCTGTCTCTCTGTCTCTCTCTTATCTATATAAACAAGAGAGAGAGTCACAAACACAGACAAAGTCACAAAGCCAAAAAAAAAAAAAAAAAAACCACAGGCAGCAAGCCAGCAACACAGATTCAAATATTCAATTCACAATCACCAACATTTAGTTCCAATTCACAATCACAATCACCAACACCACAATTCACAAATATTCAATATTTCAATTCACAATCACAATCACCAACACCACAAGTCCACAAGGCAATCTCAGATTCTCAGATCACAAAGTCATAAACATTTTGAAGTTGAAGGAAAAGATAAGAGTAAGTACCTGTGAACTGTGAAGGCTGGAGCAACGAAGCTAGGCTGAGCAGATCGAGCAACCGGCGTGGGCAGCGGCAAGTGGGTATTAGAAAATGCCAAATGGGTGAGTCCGTGAGTGGAGTGGCCGAGTGGGTCTCTGCTCTCTTAGTCTCAGATCGAGGATCAAGCGTTGTCGGCGTGGGTCTCATCGGCGTGGGTCTGTATCGCCTCTCCCTTTCCTCTCTCTTTTTTTTTTCTTTTTTTTCCTTCGTGTTTTTGGTTTGCTCTCTGGGTCTCTGCTCTCTCAGTCTCAGATCGAGGATCGAGCGTCGTCGGCGTGGGTCTCGTCGGCGTCATCGACGTGGGTCTGTATCGCGGCTATCGCCTCTCCCTTTCCTCTCTTTTTTTTTCTTTTTTTTTCTTTTTTTTCCTTCGTGTTTTTGGTTTGCTCTCTGTTTGACTAGTGAGAGCTGGAGCTGGACTAGTGAGAGCTGAGGGTTTTTTTTTTTTTTTTACATGGACTGGCCGGAAAATGTGGGCTGGGGACTGACCGGAAAATGGACTGGCCGGATTGGGCTGGGGGGTTCATGATTTCTGGGAGGGGGGCCCGAGCAAAAAACGTAGGGGGGCCCAAGCCCATTTTTTTTGGTTTTTTGAAAATTTTACCTGCTAAAAAAAAAAAATTTTGGGCCAGGGGGGGCCCGGGCCCCCTTTGGGCTCAACGTGGGTCCGTCCCTGCTCTAAACAAGCTAAGAATGTTCTGCAACTATTTAATTTATTGTGTACCATAACGTGTTTAGTATTTATTTGTCTAAGAGAGAGAGAGAGAGGATCACAAAAACTATAAGCGTATAAATAGGCTTGCAAGAAAAGAGATCACCTGCGAAAGACTCAATTACTAGTGCTTATTTACTATTTACAAGGTGCTCTCAACTCTCAAGGATAAAAGCTTTTCGTTATTTCCGGGCCTCTTTGCTTGGTAAGACTTGGATCTGTTATTGAGATTTAAAATTTCTATGAGTTTAATTTAAACTTCTGCCTACTTAAATTTTTGATAAATTAGATCTTATCGTTCAAATAGCCCTAATATATATAATTTTTTTATAAAAATCTTGAGAGTTTAAAGTAAGTTAATTGAGAGAGAAAAAAAAATTGTGTTTATTACCTATACTCCTTTACACACATATTTAATACACGCACATGTAAAGGCAACTAAAACTATGGCTTGATACCACCGCACACCCTTGGTGTGATGGTCACTCCATAGGTATAAGTGCTTATGGAATGTGAGGGGCAAGGGCTGAGGTTCAAGTTTTCAGGAGTGAGCTTCACACACATATTCTATCTTGTATAAAAAATAAAAATAAATAAATAAAAACTATGACTTGAAGACATAATTTTTGAGTTGAAAATAATAACTTCAAATTATAGTTTCAATTGCTTTTTCATATATGTGTAAAAATGTGTGTAATTGCTTTTTCATATAAATTCAATTTTATATTTATGTCTCTTGGGTTTATGCGTACGTGACTTATAAAACGAAAAGGAGGATTTTAATTGATATACTTCTATATTCTTATTCTAGTATTAAGTGGGTGTGTTGTATTCTTGAAATTTTGTAATTGATCCGATTGATTATTAAAACTTCTTCTTATTAAAAAAGAAAAAGAGAGTGAGAAAAGAACAAGCAAAGGAAATCTTCCTGTTGTTTTATGACTGATCCTTTGAAAACTCATTTGATATTTTTGCCTAATATAGTCAACCTACCTAAGGTTAGTTTGATCTGTAGGAGATTCTTATAGGTTTAATTATTGAATGATAGTTTACTATATGCCCTATTCAGAATTTGGAGTGCTTTTAGAGAATTGGAAATTGCAGAACTTTATTCAGGGGTTAAGGTTTGATGTTAGAGCTACGATTCCTTGATTTTAGTTTATATGGAGTTAGGAAATTAATGGAAGTTCGTAGTGTGAAGGGAAAATCAATTTGTGGTTATTGTAGTTAACATTATATTATATGTTATTATATAAAATTCTGAGGGTGTTTAAAGAATTCAGTAATATATCGGTGACTTCTTTGGATTCTAATGTTAAGGACCGACTTTTTGGGATCATTGTTCTTGTTAGGGTTGATCTACATGGATTACCATAGCTTTATTTATGTGTGAGGTAGTCCCTAAATGTTTTTGAGACATATTTTGTTACTTAGAAGTTTGAGGTCCACAATTTCTTTCAATGGACTTGGAGGATTGTTTAATATCTTGGGGAAATAAGTTTTGATGCCAGAAATGTAATTCCTTGAACTTACCTGATAAGAGTTAATGGATTGGCTCAATAGAAAATGAAGTGGATAGAACACAAGTACGTGGTAGTACTGAATTGGACTAGTGAACCATATTTTTTGATTAGCTATTGAAGGAATTGGGATGGCAAGAGTTATTTTGAAAGACTATTACAATTTGAATTATAGTAAATTCTTGTACCTTTTGTTTTATATTGGCAGATGGTTAATGATAACAAATTGCAGTGTACTCTTAAGCTCTAGATTGCTGGGACTATTATTTGCAAGGTAAAAAAAAAAACCTGTTGCTTATTGAGAAGATAATTTATGGTTAAGATAGAGGTTCTATGAAAGACCTTAGATCAATGCTCAATTGATTATTTATGGAGACTTTGGAATTTCTTTTTCTTACAAAACTTGAGGAAGAAAAGATATAGTGATATACGCATATGTTGTAAATTAGTTTTGAACTTAGGAAGGATTGGAACTTTGGATGCACTACTTAATTTTGAGGTATAGAATTAAATGGATGCTAGCATTCAATGGTCTATGGTGAATCTCAAAATTGTGGATTTCCCTTGTTGTAATTTTTGGAGACTACTTAGGCCTTGGAATTTTGTTGAAATTAATAATTGATAGAAAATCAATTATTGGAGTTAATCTAAACGAATGGGCCTTGGAACTTTTATTCATATTGAAAGGAACTTACAAAGCTAGTTAGACTAGAGATATGTATATCTTTAAAGAATCTTTTTTTTTTTTTTCGTAATATGGTTGTTCTTAAACTATGGGTAATTGAGTAAGAGATTTTATAGTGGTATTGTATTATGCAGTGGAAGCATCATGGCTCCATTTGCTTTGGAATTCTATTTCTATTTTACAAATCTTGGGAAGGAAAAGTCTACGCATATATTGTGAAACAATTTTGAACTATGGTGATGAGTGATAAATTTGTATAGATCAATACAATTGTGGCTTTAGAGTAGCACAATGGAAGCGTGATAAATTGGTTTAGTTTGTGATGAATTCAGAGGACTGAATTCTTATAAGTGGGGGAGATTGTAATACCCGGTCCCAAAAAAAAATAAAAATTAAATAAAAAAGGAGATTTAATTTTAGGGGTAATTTAGTTATTTCTAGTATTGAAGTTAGCAATATTTATACCCTACTTGTATCATGTAAACCCTAGCCACCACACTCATCTTCGCTTCACCACCTCAACTCCAAGATTTCAACTCTAGCTTTGAAGAGAGAAACCGTGAATTGAGAAGCAAGGATGAGGGTATCAGATCGATGGAGAGAATCATTGAAGAGAAATCAAATAGCATTGCATTTTTGCTCAAGCAAAAAAAAAAAAAAAAAAAAAAAAAAAAAAAAAGGATCACTACATATTAAGGAGCCCATGGGGGGTAGCACACATGCTCCAAGTTCAACCGGTTCTTGGCAGGTTGGCAGACTTAAAAAGGAAATTGAAACACTAAATTTGATAAAAGATGTGTTGGAAGCCAGGGCAAACGTAGCTGAGAAAAAGATTCATGAACTAAATCTAAAACTAGAAAATCTTCAACAACAAAAAAAATAAATAAATAAAAAATAAAAAATAAAAAATTTGGTGATGAATAGAAGACTAGACTTTGTAAAGCTGAACATCTTCTGAAAGTGGCGGAGGAAGAGATGTTAATGGCAAAATTGGAGGCTGCTTCAATATCTGAAGAGTTAGTGAAGGTCCATAGATGGTGGGTTCCACGTTGGCTTGCAGTCCATTTATGCTATTTCCAGTCCTATATAGTGACTCACTGGAATGATCATGGAAGGCCAGCCTCGGATTTGTTAATCCAAAAGGCATAGGAAAATAAAGGTCAAGTTGAAAAGTGGCCTGAGCCTTGCATTGGAACAATGACGACTAAATGGCTACCAAGTATGATGGAACAATGGTTGACATTTGTAACCTCTCTTGAACCACATATTCATTCACTTAGTGCTAACACGTTTGAGGCCTACCATGCATCTAAGAGTTCTGTAGTACCACATGTTATAAAGGTACAAAAGATGGCAGATCCTTACATTCAGGGAGCTAGGAAGTTCACACAGCCATACTTCAATCAGGTGATATCTAAGGATTTAGAAGAAGTGTTAGGGAGAAATTCCTTTTGGTATAACTTTAAGAGGTAAGTAACCTTATCCTAATGGGTTTTATTTTGATTACTATTACATTTCTAACCACTGAAAATTGTTTATAACTGTTAGAATTTTATCTCAACTTGTATTACTGATTTCAAGTAAAGAATTATCACAAGTATATCTAATTACTGAATATATGATATATTTTATTTAATTGTTTTTAGTTATACTGATTCAGAGTAAAGAATAAAAAACTTTCACAAATATATATGAGCATTGAATATAATATTTATTTTATTTAATTGTTTTTTTTTTTAGCTATATTGATTGGAAGTAAAGAATATAGAATTATCACAAATATGTTTGAATATTGAATATATGATTATATATATGTATGTGAATGAGATATATTTTTGGTTTGAATTATGATTTGATATATATGATTTTGGATAATCTGACTATGTTTGACTCTGATACCCAGCCAATGGGGTTATCCATTGGTATTCTGATACCCAACCAATGGGGGTTATTCATTGGTACTCTGATACCCAAACCAATTGGAGTTATTCATTGGTACTCTGATGCCTAGTCACAGGGATATAGCGTGACCATAGTCTTAAGATTGTTAAGAATGTGAATTTATGTTTGAATATTTGAACTATTTTGAGTCCTTAAAACTACATATGTGATTTTGGAAATGTTTGAGTATTTGAACTATTTTGAGTCACTAAAAATGCTTATGTGTTTTTGGAACCTATTGTAAGTTATAGCTTTTGATATATAGAAAAACTGACTCTTTTTTAAACCATCTATGATATATTTATAAGATTAAAGTATGTGATCTATGTGCAACTTATTATTTTAAGACTACAAAATTTCTTCAGTATTTTGAAATCACATGGTATATTATAACTTTGAAAAAACATATTACATCTTATACTGTACACACCTATTGCTTGATAGAACTTATTAGGATTTTGGTTACTTATTGAGTTGTCAGCTCACCCCTTTTTCCCCTCCAATTTCAGATTGTGAAGAATAACAAGTTTTGGAAGTTTTGATGTCATGTTGTGAGCGGGAAAAGAAGTTTAGTGATTTTGGGATTGAATAGTCTTCGAATAGTTTATATTTTATTGGCCAATTGGCATTATATACATAAGGTTTGGATTTTGTTCCTATTAAATTATTGGAAATCTATTCATAAAGAAATTGTTGAGGTATTTTGGATTTAATTGATTTAATTTTTGAAAATAAATTTAGTTGCTAAGAAGGCCTTGCACACTTGTATGGTGTTTACTTTATAAGTGTGCGGCGGTTGTCACGTGCCTATCTTTATAGTTGGGTTCGGGGTGTGACTATTATAATTGTCACGCCCCGAACCCAACTATAAAAATAGGCATGTGACAACTGCCGCATGCTTATAAAGTAAGCACCCTACAAGTGTGCAAGACATTCTTAACAACTAAAATTTATCCTCAAAAAAATTAAATCAAATAAATCCAAAATACCTCAACAATTTCTTTATGAATAGATCTCCAATAATTTAATAGGAACAAAATCCAAACCTCATGTACATAGTGCCAATTGGCCAATAAATATAAAGCTATTAGAAGACTATCCAAATCCCAATATCTCAAAGCTTCTTTTCCTGCTCACAACACAACATCAAAGCTCCCAAAACTTGTTATTCTTCACAATCTGAAATTGGAGGGGAAAAAAGGGGTAAGTTGATAACTCAATAAATAACCAAAGTCCTAATAAATTCTATCAAGCAATAGATCTGTAAAGTAATAAGATAAAATATGAGTCTTCAAAAGTTATAATACACTATGGGTTTTCAAAAATAACTAAAGAAGTTTCATAGTCTTAAAATAATAAGTTACAAATAGATCCAAATCCTTCAAATATGACCTAACAAATCATCATATAATGGAACCTCACTTACACTTCTCATCAAGTCATCAAAAGAATACTATCTATGATCTAATAACCTTCATCAACAATAACTAGAATTGTAATGCCTAGGGTGCATATTTCATTCTAAATCAAAACCTAGCATAAAGTCTACAAGATCATAACCTAAGCTCTGATACCTAATCAATGTGACCATAGTCATAAGATTGTTAAGAATATGAATTATGTTTGAATATTTAAACTATTTTAAGTTCTTAAAACTACATATGTGATTTTGGAAATGTTTGAGTATTTGAACCATTTTGAGTCATTAAAACTGCTTATGTATCTTTTTTGGAACATATTGTAAGTTATAGCTTTAATATATGGAAAACTGACTACTTTCTAAATCATCTGTGATATATTTGTTAGATTAAAGTATGTGATCTATTTGTAACTTATTATTTTAAGACTATGAAACTTCTTTAGTTATTTTTGAAAACCCATAGTGTATTATAACTTTTGAAGACTCATATTTTATCTTATTACTTTATAGATCTATTGCTTGATAGAACTTATTAGGACTTTGGTTACTTATTGAGTTATCAACTCACACCCCTTTTTCCCCTCCAGTTTCAGATTGTGAAGAATAGCAAGTTTTGGGAGCTTTGATGTTGTGCTGTGAGCAGGAAAAGAAGCTTTGAGATATTGGGATTTGGATAGTCTTCTAATAGCTTTATATTTATTGGCCAATTGGCATTATGTACATGAGGTTTAGATTTTGTTTCAATTAAATTATGGGAGATCTATTCATAAAGAATTTGTTGAGGTATTTTTGATTTATTTGATTTAATTTTTTTGAGAATAAATTTTAGTTGTTAAGAATGCCTTGCACACTTGTAGGGTGCTTATTTTATAAGCGTGCAGCAGTTGTCACGTGCCTATTTTTATAGTTGGGTTCGGGGCATGACAATTATAATCTTAGATTAGGCTAGAATAGAATTCTATCTTGTATAAAAAATAAATAAATAAATAAAAACTATGACTTGAAGACATAATTTTTGAGTTGAAAATTATAACTTCAAATTATAGTTTCAATTGCTTTTTCATATATGTGTAAAAATGTGTGTAATTGTTTTTATCAACCAAAAAAAACCACATCTAGACTCTAGAGTAGAGACTTGAAAAGAAAAGTCCATTAGTGATTTGTTATAACCATCAACTTTCAAGAAAATACAAATGTTACACTGTTTAAGGATTTTTTTTTCAAAATATTATTTCAATATATATTTGATACTATATTATTGATTTACTCTCAAATTAAAAAATTTAAGAGGTGAATGATTCTCTTGCTCTAATTTGATATTGTATTTGTAGCTTCCTAATATCAAATCAATTATTTATTGAATACTTTTGTAATCATGAGCTTCACTCTTTTATATTCCTTGGCTTAAGATAATATACAAATCATCATGTTGTAATTATTATGTGTCAAATTTCACATAAAAGTTCTCTATTGACAATTGTGATGCCAACATGAAACGCAATAATCATTCTATAAAAATTTAATAAAAAAAACCTTATTAGCTTTACTATTGTCTTTTTAATGGTATAATACAAAATATTGCAATTGGAAAATTTTTCAATAAGCAGATTTGCACAATATTTTTAAGGCATTAAATGTTTATTTATTAATTTTCCTTTTCTTCAAATGATAATGGTATTAACTTCAAAAATTTTATCATCATGCACCCTTAGCGTAGTGATCACTCCACATGTCTAAATTTTTGTTGGGTGAGGGGGATAAGGGACATGGTTCATGTCTCCAGGAGATTCTATGTCGAATCCAAAAAAAAAAAAAAAAAAAAAAGAATCTCTTAAACCTAACAAAAAGGTTCAAAATATTATTTCCCTTTCACCAAGGTTAACTATTGTCCTCAGGGTTTAGTTTCCTTTTTACACTGAAACTAACACTATTCTGAAATGGTCATGTATTCATCTTGTATCCCATCTTGTGTTATGCATAAAAAGGTAGTTGCTCAACATTATCAAAAATATTGTGTGTTATCTATTGTATAATTGAATATCTTATTTTGAGTGGGGCTCACTCTAATGAATTTTTTAAAAATTCCCAAAAAAGGAGCAAACGATGGTATCATAATTGAAGCTATTGGTTCTATTATAATGGCAATCCACTTACTAACACACTTAAACTCACGCTTAATTTTACAACATGCTTAGTGTAGGGTCAGGATTCGTGGCCCTAGCCCAAAATAATGAATTTGTAGAGAGTGGGTGAAAGAGCTGGACTGATTGAGAATTAAACAACAATTAACTATGATATTAAGGAATAAACTTACGTAAACACACACTTAAAAGCTAAACAAACTGAAGTCCGAAGAAGTATATTATTGATTGAAATGTGAATACAGTTCTTAGAGCTACAGTAAAATCTTTCTCCTCTTGTTTCTCTCTTTTTTTCGATCCCTCTCTTTCAGAGGCATCTTCCATTTATATAACCTTCTTCTCAATCATCTTCATCATACACTTATTCTTCATCTAAGCATTTACTTGAGTATATGTCACATCAGATATCTTTTTTAGTTCCATATGAGCGGTGGTAGCTGAGGTTGCACTATTTAGGGGTCTTATCCACATAAATGCGGCCAGGAAAGTTGTTGCAGTACATTAAACACGGTGGTAGAAGCTTTACCTTTTAGATATTTCTCCGTTCTTATCATCTCCATACATACACGAAGCTTGTCCTTATCATTGAAGTTGTTAGGAAGATCACTCGAACCTTCCAGATATTTGCTTGATTAAGACTCTTTGTATCCGAGGAGAATGCCCTCTTCAGACCACTGGTGCTCTCTTCGGACTATACTCCTCATTCATTTCCAGGTATATCTCTTCCACATGGACTCCTTCTCAACCATTTTCTTCTCTTCGAACACATAGTAATCTCCAAATAGGGCCCTAGGCCCAATACATAATGTTGGGCTTTTACCCCCACAATAGCCCCTCAAAATTTTAGTTTTTCCCTCGCATCCGAGGAGAAAAAATAAGATTTTGATTTGTTACAAAATAAAAGCTTAAAACACAAAAATATCTGAGTTCACATGTGTATGAGCATAGATTTAGGCACTTCATCATTGCTACTGTCGTTTCAGTATTCCCAAAGCGCTATTAATTACTCCAGGCGGCCTTTTGTCTCTTCTATCCAACGGTGGACTATTGATCCAACAGACGTGGTTCTTCCTCAGAATTTGGGCGAGATGACTCCTACCCTTTCATTTGTCCCTATATAAAGCCTCAGAAGAGGTTATTTCTCCTTTACTTTGCAAATTCTCAGATTCTCCAGCGAACTCGAGCATTTAAATCCACCAAGCTCTTCCAATCATCAATTCTAGTTCTTCCCAGAATCTGTAAGAATCTCTCTACGAGTTTAAAGATCATTCTCCAATTTAGTTTGTGTAAGTTCTCCTTTATCCAAATCTTTCATCTTCTCTTCGGCTAGCTTCCTCGACCTTCGAATAGTCACTCCCTAGTCACTGCGTTTAGTGTTTCCTCTTTTTTGCTTAACTGAGATGGGTAGATTTCAGTATATGGTGGATAGCCCCGCCCAGATGGAGGAACTTAGGGCAACATATCGTATACCTCAAGATGTGGGTTTGAGATATTGTCCTCCAGAAGGATTACTAACAGATCGAAGGGTGGGCAAAGTTATAATCCCCATCATCGCCTTCCTAGAAGGGGGGATGACTATCCCTATGGGCCCCATTACCAGAGATTATCTCCGAAACCATAGGCTTAGTCCTGACCAATGTGCGCCTAACGTCTTTAGAATCTTAGAAGTAGTTGATGATTTGAATCGTCATCTAGGATTGGGACTCGCCTGGCTCGACGTGGTACATATGTACTAGTGTCATAGCCAGAAGGGAGCGGGATACTATCTAAAATCCCGATCCGATGTTGTTAGGCTTGTCTCCTACCTTCCCAAATCTAACAAAGGGATGAAAGACGACTATCTGATCATCTCGAGCGCTTGGCATGAAGGTCTTCATTGCCCAACCCAACTAGGAGAGCCAGGTGGGACATCTTAGATTTAGGTTTCCTAACAATAGATTTAGGATCTTCGTTTTTTAACAATTTTGTCTTCTCTTTGTATCATTATTTTCAAGTTTCTGACTAAGTTCTATTGTGATGTTAACAGATAAAGAACACGTTTCTCCTCGGCTCAGCATCACAAACATCGTCGTGCTCAATTACTCACTACGATCAAAAAATTTTGTACGTGAAGACGGGCAACTCCGGTCCGTGCCCCTTATTCTTGGTTTCACGCCAAAATCAGCCGATTTTTAGCCAGTCGGCAACGCTATCGCGCAAGGAGACCATCAGATTAATTGAATAGACGTCTCTCGGTGCAATTTTTTAGCACCGTTCGATCTTGCCTCCGTGCCACATCCCAATCCGCACGGTATACTAGTGCTCCTCCAGCTAATTCAACAGGTTCCTTTCGAGCCGGTAGCAGTAGGTGAAAGAGTTGCTTCTTCAACCTCTTCGCTTGAGGAGCAGATTGATAAGTTCAAGTTCGAAGGAGAAGTTTTAGGAGGGGTTCAAGTTTTAGACGCCGAGGAAGAGGCTGACAGGCAATCCAGTGTTCTCCCAGAGAGAATAGACGTACCAGACGATTCTTCAAAAGAAGACATGGCAAGCCTGAGGGACTTGATGAAGAATAGAAATAAAAAAGCTGGGCCCAAAAAGACTGGTACGTCTCAACCAGTGGTTAGTCTTCTTCCACCACCTCCTCAGATTCTTTCGGATCTCGACTCAAAGCAATTGCCAAATCCGAAGAAAAAAAGACCCTCACCGATAATGAAGAAAGGGAGCTAGCGCCTCCAAAAGGAACCAAGCAACAGAAAATGGTCAAAGACCACTAGAGCAAAAGGGCTTCGTCTACCGAGAGTTGAGATGACTCTCTTATTGCTGAGGTGCGCTGAGGACCCCGTACCTGGTCCCCTAAGTTGGAGCTGGATGGTGCTCCCATCCCTTGGGAATCCTCCCACAGGAATTATCAATGGGGGAAGGAAGGTTTAATTGCTGAGGCCTTGGAGCAATCACTTCTCCTTCCAAAGGACATGGAGTCTTACAAGCGCTTCAACCAATATGAACTCTTTTTATCCCTTAAAAGGGATTTAGCCATGGTAAGTAAATTGATCCATTTCCTTAATTTAAGATGCTGATCTTTTTCATTAATCCCTTTTCTTTGCTTTATATTGAAGTTTTTCATTCTGCTATGTAGATTACTCAGCAAGTTTATAGGGCCGAGGAGTGGAACAAAAAGGCCTATACTGAAGCCCAAGTGGAGGCCCAGTCTCGGTCTGAGGTAGAAAAATCACTGGGTAGTCTGAAGGATGACTACTCTCATCTGTCCGAGCAGTTGAAAGAAATGACACATAACCGAGATTAATCTGGAAACAGAGAAAGTGCTAGTGAAGGATCTTCAGATTGAGCTTCAGAAAGCCAAGGAGGCTGCCAAATTGGCCGAGAAGAATGCTTAGTTGGCCAAGGAGGCAGTCGAGGCTGAAAGGTAGGCAGCCTATAAACTGGGGGTGAAAGAGACCCAAGTCAGGCTTACTGAGGAGTTCGCAAAGGTCTGCAGAGAGTACTGCGATGTAACATGGGACAAAGGCCTTGATGCTGCTGGAGTCCCTCCAGAATCTGTCTTGAGGCAGCCTGGGAGTGTTTACTATCATCCAGACATCTGCGAACTCCCAGAAGCTTTGGATCAGCCCGCTGTCAGCCAGACCCTTCCAGCTCCTATTGATGCAACCCAGGTGCTTGATCAAGCTGGTGGTGCGGGCAAGCCATCTGAGAATGTCCAAGGATCAGATGCTATTGCTGCTCAGCCTGGCCAGACTATTGACTCCTCGGCTACTCAAAGGAAGGATTAGATGTTTAGGAGTTTTATTTTTTACTTGTATTAGCTAGCTTTTTTTTTTTTTTTTTTAGGGACTGTAAGTTACTTTCTTTTGATCAATGAAATTGTTTTTCTTTTACCTTTAATGCCTTCGTGGTACATATTATAAGACTTATTATCACTGTAAATAACTATAACTTGTGACTACGATAATATAGTTAAAATTAACCACCATATTATGCTGATGATGCAGATAACCTAAATTAATACTTGAAAGAGCTGTCTGTATGAGAATTGCTAATAAGCAATAAAAGCAATGAGTGATATGGAAGTTTCACAGGTCTTCTTGAACATGCATAGAGAATGTTACTACTCATTGATTTTGATTTAAATATGACTAAGGAGGCCTATCATAAGTTATAGTTTACTTGAACGCATCCGAGAATTTTAGGCATGATTCATTTTAAATCCAAGCTCTAATAATAACTGCATGGAAGTGTTAACTAGCTCAAACAACCTGGTTCGAAGACTTCAGGCATGATTGAATTTAAGTTTAAACACTAATGAGAATTGTAAACGAGTGTTAACTAACCCAAATCATCTGGTTCGAGGACTACAGGCATGATTAAATTTAAGTTTAAACATTTATGAGAATTGTAAACGAGTGTTAACTAACCCAAATCATCTGGTCCGAAGAATACAGGCATGATTGAATTTAAGTTTAAACACTTATGAGAATTGTAAACGAGTGTTAACTAACCCAAATCATCTGGTCCGAGGAATACATGCATGATTGAATTTAAGTTTAAACACTTAGGACCAGATGGTATTGGGTGGTAACCTTGGAAAGCATCCAAGAAACTCATCCGAGGATGGCCGACAGTGGCATCCACTAGCTGATCAATTTTTGGCATAGTGAATGGATCTTTAGGACAAGCCCTATTTAAGTCAGTGAAGTCTACACATACTCGCCATTTCCCACTCTCCTTCTTCACCACCACAGTATTTCCTAGCCATTCAGGATAAAAATATTCCTTAATAGCTCCAGCTTGTTTGAACTTTGTTACTTCTTCTCTTACTGCATCAGCATGTTCTTTGGATGGGCGTCGAGGAGGCTGCTTCTTAGGGGTAATCAATGGGTTGACCTTCAGATGGTGACATATGAATTCTGGATCTACCCCTGGGGCTTCGTAAGCGTTCCAGGCGAATACGTCAAGGTTTCTCTTAATGAATTCTACTAGCTCTTCCTTCTCCTGCAGAGGTAGCTGAGATCCAACTTGAAAGAATTTTTCTGGATTGTCTCCGATGATAACTTTTATTAAATCTTCGCATCTAGCGCCCTCATCTGGATCTTCGACGGGCAATACCTAAGGTTTTAATTGCTATAAACCCCTTTCGGCCCTGGACGAGAACTCAGTTTCAAGCTCATGTTGGATAGTAGCCACTAAGCATTGTCTGGCTGCGGACGATCTCCCCGGATTTCACAAACTTGTCCTTTAGATGGATATTTAACTTTCTGATGCAAAGTAGAGGAAACAACCCCTAGTGTATGAAGCCAAGGTCTGGCTACAATTGCCGTATAAGGCGAATACACATCTACAACTATGAAATCCACCTCTACCACCTCTGAGCCGGTCTGCACAGGTAATCGTATCTGGCTTTTCGGGGTAACAACTCTTCCTTCAAAACTCACCAGGGGGGAATTGTATGGTGTTAAGTCTCGAGGCTTTAGACTTAGCCCCTTGTAGAGATCAGGATACATTATTTCTACCGCGTTACCCTAGTCCACCATTACCCTCTTCACATCATACCCTCCAATTCTGAGGGTGATTACTAAAGCGTCATCATGGGGTTAAATGGTTCCAATCTTGTCCTCATCCGAGAACCCTAAAACCGGTTGAGCATCCAATTTAGCTCTCTTCGGACATTGGCCAAAATTCCCTACGGGTAACCGGGCTACCGACATAACCTTTGATAGCTAGGATCCTATTCTCCCTGGTGCGGTGAAGATAACATTGATAGTTCCCAAATGAGGTCTTGAAGAATCATCTTTTCGGGGTTCCAAGCCTATCTGACCTCCTCGACCGCTGGAATGGTGCAAGAGTTGTTTCAATTTACCCTCGCGGACAAGTTGATCCAAATGATCTCACAGGCTCCTGTAATCCTCTGTGGTATGCCCATGGTCCTAATGGTATTGACAATAGAGATTGTGATTGCGTTTTTCAGGGTTTCCCACCATCTTAGTTGGCCACTTGAAGAATGGTTCATTCTTGATTTTTTCTAAAACTTGGTGTACAGGCTCTTTGAATATAGCATTGATTGCTTGAGGATTTGCTGATCCTGATTGTCCAGCAAACTCCCTCCGCGGTTTACTGTTATGATAACGGTCCGACCTGAAATCCCTCCTCTTCTAGGGGATAACCTTGTCCTTTCCCTTCCCTTGCTGTTGATCTTCTTCAACTCTTTTATACTTTTTAATGCGGTCCATGAGATGACACATGTTAGTAACTGGCTTACCAGTTAAGGACTTCCTTAAACCATGGTCAATAGGGACGCCGAGCTTGAACTTGCTGAGGGCCATTCCATCAAAATTTCCCTCCATATCATTAAACATCTCCCAATACCTATCTGAATACATCTTCAAGGTCTCACCCTCTTGCATGCTCAAGGATAGCAGTGAAGATAAGGGCCTGGCCACTCCTCGGCATGTGACAAAACGGGAACCAAATGCTTGAGTGAGCTCTTTGAAGGAACTGATGGAATCTGATTTCAGGCTGTCAAACCATCTCATTGCAATCGGTCCAAGACTGGAGGGGAAAACCTTGCACATCAGAGCTTCATCTCTGGAGTAGACAGCCATCCTTTGGTTAAAATGACTCACATGTTCCACAGGGTCTGTTTTACCATTATAGATGGTGAATGTCGACTGATGAAAACGACGAGGGAGCCTTGCTTCTTCAATCCTGCGTGTAAAAGGTGACCTGGAGATTTGATTCAAAGCCTTGCTCATAGCATCGTTCCCTACGCCTCCACGTGATGGGCTTCGAGGCTGCCTCTTACGACAGTGCTCTTCTTTGTAGGAAAAGGATTCACTGACTAGTGTTCGAGATCTCTGCTTGTAAGTGACGTCTTGTTCGTCATCAGAATCTTCATCAGAATACGAAGAAATTCGTTTCCTCTTTGCATGGCACAACTCCCTTTTTAGCCTTTCAATTTCTAGTTGCATGTTCTGGTTCTTCTCTACATGAGACACGCGACTTCCACCATGTGACTGACTTCGATCATTATGCGCAGTGTGTACACTACCTTCACGATCTTGTCTCTGCTCCAAGTTAAGAAAATGGTCACCGTGTTGGGATGCCCTAGATTCTGCTGGTTGTTGTCCTAGTTCAGCCATTATGAAATGTTGCTTCCACTTTCGCTCAAACTTTTCCCATAGACGGCGCCAATTGTAAGGTCAAGATTCATGGCCCTAGCCCAAAACAATGAATTTGTAGAGAGTGGGTGAAAGAGCTGGGCTGATTGAGAATTAAACAACAATTAACTATGATATTAAGGGATAAACTTACGTAAACACACACTTAAAACTAAACAAACTGAAGTCCGAAGAGGTATATTATTGATTGAAAGATGAATACAGTTCTTAGAGCTACAGTAAAATCTTTCTCCTCTTCTTTCTCTCTTTTTTCTGATCCCCCTCTTTCAGAGGCATCTTCCATTTATATAACCTTCTTCTCAATCATCTTCATTGTACACTTGTTCTTCATCTAAGCATTCACTTGAATACATGTCACATCAGATATCTTTTTTAGTTCCCCATGAGTGGTGGTAGCTGAGGTTGTACTGTTCAGGGGTCTTCTCCACATAAATGCGGTCAAGAAAGTTGTTGCATTGCATTAAACATGGTGGTAGCAGCTTTTCCTTTTAGATATTTCTTTATTCTTATCATCTCCATACATACACGAAGCTTGTCCTTATCATTGAAGTTGTTAGGAAGATCACTCAAACCTTCCAGATATTTGCTTGATTAAGACTCTTTGTATCCGAGGAAAATGCCCTCTTCGGGCCACTGGTGCTCTCTTCGGACTATACTCCTCGTTCATTTCCAGGTATATCTCTTCCACATGGACTCCTTCTCAACCACTTTCTTCTCTTCGGACGTACAGTAATCTTCAAATAGGGCTCTAGGCTCAATACATAAGGTTGGGCTTTTACCCCCCACACTTAGCTATCAACTTTTGATTGGATTTCAAGACTTACACATGAAACTATCATGAATACTTGCTGGAAAAAAAAGAACAATAGGTGCTCCAATTACAAGATAACCCTTAAGTATATTGTGGATTTGGGTCTATAGTTGGGTGTGTACCTAGAATTATTGTTATAGTGGTTAAGAATTGTGTAATTTAATAGCATTACCTAGTTTTTTATATTAGGAGAATAGGGTTGGAATCTCCCTCCTCATTCATTATAAAAATTGAGTTAAAAATAAAAAAAAAGATTTTATCATAGTGCATGTGATTATTCTGCTTGTCATTAGGAAAAAAAGGAACTTGGCGATACGTTGCCTACTACTGTTGCTAGTTCACTTAAAAATAATCGTATGCGCAAAGAGCTGAGCATTGACATTCCAATAGTCATGGAAAATGATCTTATGTGCCACGAGTCGATCATTGATGTTTCACTAGCCATGGAGCCAGCTTGGTGGCCCGAGTGTTGCATCTACAGGGCCCCAAGAAACTTCGCGAGGTAAATAAAGAGGCATACACTCCAAAGCTAATATCAATAGGCCCTTTTCACTATGGTGGAAAAGAACCAAGAGACAAGGATGGCGAAAGAGAACAAAGGGAAATGGAAAAGCTGAAAGTGGGTTACTTAAAGAAATTTTGTAATCGAACTAGGAAATCCCAAAAGGAAATAGCAAGGATCATTGAAGAAAATGAAGAAAATATTCACCGTTGTTACTCAGAAAGCTTTGATATTTGCCATGAAGATTTCGTGAAAATGGTTCATTTGGATTCAACATTTATCATTGAGCTCTTCTTGAGGAGTTACATGGAGGAAGAATATGAAAATGATTCTATATTCAGTAAACCATGGCTAAAGATAGGCATAAGTCATGACTTGATATTACTTGAGAATCAACTTCCATTTTTTATACACAATCAGAGGCTGTTTGGCACAACTTTTTTCATCACTCAATTTCCGTCACTCATCACTCATCACTCATCACTCATAACTCATTATTCATCACTCATCACTCTAAAATACCATGTTTGTTTGGCACCATCACTCATTTCCCATCACTCAATATTTTTCACACTATTTGTGGGCCCATTTCTGTCACCCACTGCAGCTTTTTCTTTTTCTTTTTCTTTTTTTTTTTTTTTTTCACTAGGTTCGGTGAGTTTTCCAGTGACAAAAAAAAAAAAAAAAAAAAGAAAAGAAGGAAGAAACCCAGGGACGGTGAACCCAGGTGAAAAAAAAAAAAAAAAAAAAAGAAAGAAGGAAGAACAGGGACGGTGAACCCAGGTGAAAAAAAGAAGAAGAAAGAAGGACGGTGAACCCAGTGAAAAAAAAAAAAAAAAACAAAACCCAGGAGGGGTGGAGAAGACAACCCCGGAGGAAAGGAAAAAAAAAAAAGTGAAAAGGGAGTCAAAAGGTGCGGCTGAATTTATGACAGTGGGTCCCTCATGTGTGTTTAATTACAAAAATGCCATTGAGTTATGAGAATTGAAAACTGAAAACAGCCAAAAGTTGTTTTCAGTTTCCACAACTCATAACTCAAAAAGTAGAGAATTGAGTATTGGAAACAGAGTTATGAAAATAAAGAGATTGTGCAGACAAACAAGTATTTTTGCTATGGGTCTCATCATTTTTAAAAATTGAATTATAAAAATAAAAAATTGAGTCATGAAAATTAGTGAACCAAACAGCCTCAATTTTCCAAGTCTGAAGAAAACCAAAATATTTCCTTTCATAGGCTTGCATGTAAGTTTTTCATCTCACTGGCAAGAAATTGCTCGAGAAGGAAATAAAACATTTCAGTGATTTGATCAGATATTTCTATTTTCCATCAACCCTTAAAAGTGGAAATGGCATCATTTCTGATATACATAATGCAACAGAGTTGTACGAGGCAGGAGTTATATTCAGAACAAGTGAAAAGGGAAGAATGTTACTTGACATTCAATTCCCAAACATGCCCATGAAAAGATGTCATGCTTCAATTGCTCATGGCTCTTAAATTGCTTACCATGCTTGAAGTGCTTTCCTTGCTTGGAAGGAACTCAAACTTTCCTGTATGTTCCTCAGTTTTTGGTACAAGACAAAACTGAAGGCCTTTTTCGAAACCTCATGGCCTTGGAACAATGTCATTATCCATCTGAAGCTTACATATGCAATTATATATGTCTCTTGGATTATCTTATCAACACTAGAGAAGATGTGGAGCTGCTCGTTGATAAAAAGATTATAATTAACATGTTAGGCAGCAATGAAGCAATTGACACAATGGTAAACAAACTTGGACTTGAAATTGTGGAAACGGGTTCCTGTTATTTTGGTCTCGCTCAAGAGCTTAACAAGCACTATGACGAATGTTGCAATCGTAATATGGGAAACTTGAGAAGTAGCTATTTCTCCAATCTTTGGAGAGGCACTGCAACTATTATTGGTCTTATAGTCCTAGGCTTCACCCTTTGGAATTTCATAAGGCCTTACGTATACGTACGTCGTTAAAAAGATTCAAAACATGAGTTGTGATCAGTATCTGTTGGGAGTGTATTGGGTTTGGTTTACATGTTATGAATTGCTTCTGAGATTGTCATTTTTTATCCAATGATACTCTTTGTTCCTATAACTGAGTATGTATTTTAGCCAATAATGTTTTATCTACTGTTATATCACTTTACTACTGAATGCTAATAATAATATCAATGTTTCTTGTAAGGTTAATGCCTACTATTGATTAATCTTTTAAGAATAACTAGCCAATGTTGGGTGTGTTGCATGTGTATGTTATCAGTTCATTTTGAAATTTTTAATAAGAAATTATTTCTCTGACTTATTTTAATAAGAACTCATTTTGAAAATTATAAATTACACATTCTAACTTTGCCAAAATTCAATTTAGTCATGCAACTTCAATTCTGATATTCATTCTTATAACTTCTTCCATTTTTAACACAGTCTTTTTGTCTTTTTCCATTACAATATGCCGTTACTCCTTATATTCTCTGTAGAATTTATAGCCCAACAATTAAAGAATAGAGCTTCATTTTAAAACGTAATGACAAATGTTGTTGAGTTAAGTGAACAAGCGAGTACAAAAGGAATTTAACTACAAATTATGGGGTGTATCAACGGAGAAAAGATTGTGTGTGTAGAATGGATCAAAGGGGATAGGGTTCCTCTACAAATCATTTGTGTCACGCCCCAAACCCGAAAGGGTCTTGAAAGCTCGAAAATGTGTTGAAAACACAAGAGCTATTTAGATCCCCAATTAAAAGTTACAGCTCAATTGATTTTACATTAACTTAATACTAAGTGTGGAATAGTGTAAAAGCGAGCAGATAAACAAACAGGTTACTCTAATCCATCTTCTTCAGAGGAATCATCCATTCTTTCGGTGATGATTTTAAGAGCAAGAGATTTGCTTGACTTATGAGAAGGCAATCCCAGCTCATACGTTTGGAGAGATCCAATGAGCTCTTGGACTTTAATCTCATCCAAATCTTTGCTTTCTTCTATAGTTGTGACTTTTGCTCAAAAGCTCTCCAGTAAGGACCTCAAAATTTTTCTTACCACCTTAGCATCTTCAATCTTCTCCCCAAGATTGAGCTTAGCAATTACAATTTCATTAAGCTTCTCATAGAAGGAATCAAAGGACTCATCATCTCCCATCTTAAGATCTTCAAATTTGGTGGTAAGCATCTGAAGTTTTGTATCCTTCACTTTCTTTGTTCCTTCATAGGTGGTCTCCAATATCTCCCAAGCTTCCTTGGCTACTGTTAAGGTGTGGTAAGTCTTTGGGTTATCAACCTCTCAATGGTATGGAAATGGAGAAATAGGAGTTGAGGAAATACCACAAGCAAATGTGTAAAAGATTGTGGGTATAACAATCTCTAACTCTCAAGGTGTTTGGCTAGGGTTTTCTCTCAGAAGCACTCCTCAACATTTATGGGTATTGTGGGTATATATAGTGTAGGCACAAAAAGTGTGTATAAGAATGGACAGGCTGGCAGAACAGAATATCTTGCGGTTGTCTCGCGGGAAGGCCTTACCCACGAGATACTCGCGAGACACAGCTGTCTCCATCCTGACCTGACTCTTCGCATTCCAGTATATGTAAGGCACATGAGTCACTTCGCGGGATGCTTAGTCGCGAGCTACCCGCGAAAACTCTTCAGTCTTCAATTGCTTGAGTCTTCACACACTCTCTCTCTCTCTCTCACACAACTCTTACAATCAAATCCCACAATAAATACAGGGTACAAAAGATTGAATAAAATTACAATCAAATTTGGCACGGAATAAAAGCCAACAAAACACATAGTTGTAAATAACAACTTTACGGGTCCAAAGCATGAAAAATACATCCCAAGGTACTTGTAGATTTTTCCTTTTTGACAATTCAAACTATAGAAAATCTTTCTTTTCCACAAGTTAAGAATATATAACCATACTATAATCTCCACATTATAAGTCAGAGCTTTATAACACATTTACGAACAATAACCAAAAAATCATGTGCCTCCATATAATATATGAATATATTATAAAGTCATAATCTTAACATTGAGTCTAAGCCTACCACACCAAAGCCTAACAAACCTCAAGCGACCAACCTTCAATACAATTAATTAAGGTCTCGTTGCACATAGCAAGATCAAGTCACCAACCATTTACAGCAAAAGTCTCCAAATTTAATATAACACTCCAATCATCACCAATGAAGTAAGCTTCATACCCTAGGTATAGCTAATAAATTTGAAAAACTGTTAGAGGGTAGGATAAGCTAAAGTCCAATAAGTAGCATAATTAATGGGGATGGAGGAAATGCAAGTTTCATTTTCAATACTAATATGGCAAGAATGATTGAATAATGAAACACAAAGTTCCTCAAAGTAAATACCTTGAAACTATATACTTTAATCTGTGAGCACTAACAATATAATTTCCAAACCATAAAATCTAACATATGGTAATTTATCACAAATATACCACATTACCATATAGACTAATCAGGGGATCCAGCCATTCACAACTAGCATGATATTGTCCTTTCTGGTATGGAGTCTCTTGGCCACATGGGTAGCAGCCTCACCCATACCCTCAAGGTTTTTCTCTCCTCCAATGGGTAGCAACCTCACCAACACACAATCAAGGAATCTCTTTCCCCCATGGGCAGTAGGGAAGAACGCGTCATCCAAAGTGAAAGAGCACTGACCTGAATCTGATTCTGTTGTTACAAAGACTACAGAAACCAAATCAGGTGAAGAACACTAAAGATGTTGACTCTATTTTACCTTTTTTAAAAATATATATTATTATTATATGAAAGATTTGGGCCCAAGTGTAATGTGTTACGCGTGGAAAAATAACCAATTTGGTATCCATCCCTACCTTGATCATATGGCATTGATATTCAATTTATGGCAAAAACTTTACACAAGGAAGCCATTAGCCATATTAAACCGATAAAAAGGAAAGAAAGGTGAAAATAGGTCTGCATGGGTAATTCTACAATACCCTTTTTTTGGGGGGCATGGTACTAAAAAACAGGTAACTTGCTATACCAGGTTACTAAAACGTTTCATTTAATGATTCGATCATTACATTGGGCAGTATTAACATTATATATATCTCTACTTTTATCACATTTAGTGGTTCCCTTATTTTTTTTTTTTCACCTTTAATAGTTTGATTGTTATATTAAACAATATCAACATCACATTTGACCATATTTTTGTTACATTCAATGGTGCATTAAACCCTAAGCTTAAGATACACTTATGACATAAATTAAAAATGGCAATGGGTCTAGTTTTGGGACAAAAGATACATTTTTAAACTCAAACCATGCATTTAAGATCTAATATTTTGTGTGCCCTTATATTAAAATCCATTTACCTCTCCGTTGTATATGTTTGTGTTTGCTTGTATATAATAAATAAAAAATTCTAATATTTTACATATAACTCTTATTAAATTTGAGGAAGTCCTTCCCCAAACACATCCCATTTATATTTGAATTTGAAATAATGGGAGAGACCAGGTACCTTGACAAGCGTGAAGTCCACATTCTTTTTTCTCCCAATTGTGATACAACCAAAGCAGGGAGAGACCAGGTACCATGACTGGACTATTTAAGGATGATCCACTGAAATCCTTTATATGGGCCAACCAACCCTTAAAACAATCTAGTTATAAGACTTAGGTTGGATTGTTTCTTTTCTCCTCAAAGATTTGATCCCTATTTTGGAGAATTGTCTTGAGAGAGGCAGTTGGTACTTTATTTAGGAGGATTTGAGCCCAATTGTAGGTCTCTTATGGACTGGACTTCGTAAACAAGGTTTGCTAATTAACGAGGACCAATATTTAATACACTCACATAAGTTTCTGTATAACAGAAAAAAGACCACATTTTAGCTAATCAAAATTAAAATTCACACATATCAGGTTAGGTAAAGTTATGTAAAAGTACATGATTGTTACAGTAATTGTATAAATTTACATAGATATTATTCATTTTTTAATTAGTTCTTTAATCTTTTTTTACTTATCCTAATGATAAAGGAAGAAAGTTGACGATAGCTGTTATGTGTGAAGAAAAATAAACAATTAAAAATATAAAAAAATTATATTTTAGTGAAAAGTGGTGTAAAATAGATAATTTGATATATATGAGCTATTTTAAAAAGTGGGTATGTAAAATAGAAAAGTAGTTTCTTATACTAAAATAGAGATGAATCTTTGCACGAACTGATATGAATGTATGACTAGACTTATAAAACTTGAGGCCCCATTAGCTTTGAGAAAATCTTGTATACGACTTTGTACAATAAGGGTCTGTTTGGATAGTAGTTATTGCTGAAAACTGAAAACTAAAAACTAAAAACTAAAAACTAAAAACACTATAGGAAAATAATTTTTAAATATGTGAATAGTGCCGTGGGACTTAGTTTTAAAGTTGTTTTTGCTTAAAGAAGTACTTGCGGGTCCAATGGACAGTGCACGGGACCTACTAAAAAAAGGCACCCACTAAGAAACGCGCCTCCCAAACTCAGACGAATTGTCACAAGACACACAATCTTAATGTCGTTGATTGTGAGTGGTGAAAAGAAAAAAGAAAAAAGGAGGTTCATGTGAAAGTTATGAGTAGCTACTCACAATCTGCCACGTCAAAATTCTAGCAAAAAATTTTGGGTTTTCGTGTATATGACTATATGTCCCAGCTGATTATTCTTGTCCATGTCTGAGGTGTTACGCAAGTGAAGATAACCAATTTGGTATATATCCCTACCTTGATCATGTAGGATCGATTTCATTTCCTTGATTCCACTTTAAGCAATGAATCTAAAAAAAACCAAAGCCAATCATAAACTCAATCAGCTTGGGACATCATCTTGAAATTTAGTTGTTAAGAGTGTTACGTACATCATATATTCATGCACGTACGCTGTTTGTTTTAAATTTACCGACACCGTTTATGTAGAAAGTCTATGTAAAATCCGCATGATCAGTAATGCACTAACTATGATAATTTTGTATAATTGGCTTTTAGTTTTTACATCAAAAAGATGCCGCAATAACATGGCCGGGTAAACAAGCTAAGAATGTTCTCCCACTATTTGAAAGTGATCGGTTGTTGCATTTTGGAACATAAGACTAGTATTATGCTTGTAAAAAATACGAGAATTCTAAATTTAAAGCAAGAAAGAAAAAAAAAAAAAAAAAAGTGAAATTAAAGTTTGTGAGATGTATGTAAACTAGTGAGAATTACGTTCTTCGTGCTATAACGTGATTTGTGCTAGAGAGAGAGAGAGAGAATCACACACACACTATAATTCTATAAATAGGATTGCAAGAAGACGGTTTGGTAATCGGTATCCCTATTGAGAAACTCAATTATATAAGTGTGTATTTAAGAGGTGCTCTCAAAGGGTAAAAGCATTAATTTATTTCCTTGGTAAGGCTTTACATTATTGAGAATTTAAAACTTCCATGAGTTTAATTGAAACTTCTGTCTTTTGAATTTTTGATAAATTAGATCTATTGTTTTGAGAGAATGATAAATTAGATCTTATTAATCAAATAGGTGGTGGAGCCACTTGATGACCAAGGGGGGACTTGGTCTCCCAAAATTTTTGAAAAAAATTATTATTATTATTATTGGAAATATCTTAAATAATTTAAAAATTTTTAATTAACCTTATTATTTTGATCTCCATACTTGATTTACCTCGTCAAATAAAAAGGGAAAAAATTCTAATTTTCATTCCTATACATCTAGGGCTTACTTGTACCACAATAGTAGAAAATTGAAAAGTCAGAAGCTTTAGTGATGTGCTGCACCACCAAGTCTCCCACACAGTTGCTGAAACATTTTGTCTCACACAGGTGACTCTCTCTCTCTCTCTCTCCTGTTGGCGACTTGGCGTTTGCCTCTTTTTTTTCTTTTTTTTTTAGTTCTTTCTTTTTCCCTCCGACTGCTATTGTACTTTGTTCAAAATATAAAAAGTAAAAGTTATGTACTGTGTGACTAAACTAGACAAGAAAGAATGAAAGATTGACAATTCTGTGGGCCCCTCATTCCCTGACAATGCAGTCCTGTGCCCCTAGCTGACCGGCTAATCCCTTGTTTTTTTTTTTTAACTCTTTTCCAGGTACTTTGCATTTGCCTTCTTTTGATTTTTTTTTTTTAATTTTTATTTGCTTCCTTTTTTATATTAATTATAATATATTATTCATTATTATACTAATCAATATATTATATACTAAATGAAATTATAAATTATAAATGTACTTAATTAGTTGATTAAAATATACATAATATACTATTATATTAACATTTCATAGTTCATTAAAGAGATATTAAATCGTTTTGTTAATCTTGTCTCATTATTGTTTAATTTTAATTAAATACACTTTTGTTTATAGCACATTTAATTTTATAGAAATGTTAAGAGTTTAATGTAAGTTTATTTTACTTATCAGGACTAGATGTCATAAGTTAAAGTTATTTCTAAAAAAAAAAAAAAATGTAAGTTTATTTAAGGAAAAAAAAAAAACCCACGTGACTATTAGAGAAGAGTCTTGAAACGGAAAGTCCACTAGTTTTAACCATATTCGATACCATTCTAATTTAGTGCAAGGCATTCTAAATTTAAATTCATATCTTCTAGGTGAAAATTTAAAATTCCATAAATTATGAAAATGAAAGTATTACTATTTATCAAACTCCAACGTAAACCTTATAAATTAATATTTCACCGATCATCAAAAAAAAAATTAAGAGTTTTTTTTTTTTTTTTTGAAAAAAATAGTTAAGATAGTTATTTATTAATTATTAGGGTACTAGCACTAATTACATTCTTTTATCATGTTAGTTGTAAAATTTATAGTAATTTTAAAATTTTTCAGAAACTAATATTAATAAAAATTTATTTTATTCCTTAAAAAATTGATAGTTACAACAATAACAGGTGTGATTTGCTTCTTTTCATAAATAATAGCCGTCAATATCATTTAAAGTTACATATACATCCTTTTAGTTGTTGAAAGTGGGATTTAACATTTATATATAAAATTTAAATAATGATTCTCATATATCATTATTAAAATTACGAGGGATTATCAAAATTTTGAGGGTTGAAGGTGATAATTATAAACAGCCTAAACCCTTATATCAAATTTTTAAAGAATATGTATTTAAATTTTTATATATACAAGATTAATAATAATAAATTTTTTATATGTTCTATATAAGGAAGTGTGTTTCAACCTTTGATTAGACTATTTCGCTTCATGTATTTAATTTTTACCAGCATCTCATTTTGAATTGATATTATGATTAATCAATTTAATATTTCTCATGAAATTGATGGTCTTGGGTAGGAGGTATTAATTTTAATTTTGAAAATTTTCTTTGTAAGGTTGAAATTTATCAACCATCTTATTGGCTTTATTCCGTGCCAATTTGCTTGTAATTTAAGCACATAGTAACCTTGTATTTAGGTGGGATTATTGTAAGGGTAGTGTGTGAGAAGATGTGAAGAAAAGTTCAAGTATGTGCAAAGAAGCAGAGCTTCGCGGCTAGGACTCGCAAGTGACTCGCGGCTGCAAGTTGCCAACTTCAGGCACGTGAGATGCACACAGTGAAGCTGAAAGGTTGCGCCAGCTGTCGCACTACAGGACAAAAGTCCCAGGCTGGCCAGGCCGTTACGTCGCGACTTGATTTTGCGACTTGGACAAGCCGCGAGACCAAGCTGCCAATTTACCCTGTTTGGCAAAAACTGTCTCTTCGTATTATTTCCTCACCTCACTATATATAGACTCTTATACCCACTAAATTGAGAAAGCTTCTAGAGAGAATTTTGTGAGAGAAAACCCTAGAGAAAAACAAGATTGCCTCATCCCCAATCTTCATCTAAGAGACTCTACAAATTCCTCTACTCTCTTCCTCTCCATTGTCATACCCTTGAGAGGTCTTTTACCAAATCCTTATCTCACCACACCCACGTCTGTGAGAAGGTTCATTTGGTTCTAAGGGAAGCAGTTTGGAAGGAACCAATATACATTGGTTGATGCTATGGTCTAGTAGCGGAATCCGGGAAACTAAAGAAGAAATAGGTTCGGCGTAACCTCGTTGGAGCAAGAAGCTTGGAGGGCTTAGGTACTTGGGTAGATTAGGCTTGGAGGGTCTTATGCTGTTCATGTATCCCAACTATATTTTTTAGTGGATTTTATCACCGCTTAGAGGGCGGCGGAGAGGTTTTACACCGAAGACTTCGGTTTCCTCTTTGATAACACATCGTGTGTTGTCCGTGTGTTTGCATCTTTCTTCCTTTTATCTTTGCCTTATATTTACTGTTGTGGATGTGTTTATATTTGGCTTAGATTGTTTATCAATTCTGTTATAAGCTTACTATCTTGTTCCGCACATTAATTGTTTGATATAAAAGCTTGAATTGGTAATTTTGTAATTTGGGGTCTAAACGTTCAACGGTGTTTCATACCCATATTGAACTTTCAATTGGTATCAGAGCGGGTACACTTGTTGTGGTTTTAATACCTAAGTGTGATCCTTGACCCCTTGTTGAGATGGATAGGTCTCAATCTCTCACTGTTCCACCATTTTTTTATGGTAATAATTATGCATTTTGGAAAGTCCGAATGAGGGCGTTTTTGTGTTCTATGGATGAGGTTGTGTGGGATGCAGTTGAAATAGGTTGGACAAAGCCGGAGGATGCCAAATCTACTTGGGACAAGACAGCTCTTGCGGCGGCTAATGCAAACAGTAAAGCATTGAATGCTATTTTTTGTGGTATCTCTCCAGAAGAATTTCACAGGATTTCACATATTACCGTTGCTAAGGAAGCATGGGAGATTCTCGAGACGACTTATGAAGGAACCAAGAAGGTGAAAGACACCAAACTTCAGATGTTGACCACTCGCTTTGAGCAGCTAAAGATGGATGAGGATGAGTCCTTTGACTCTTTTTACAGTAAGCTAAACGAAGTGGTCGTCGGCAAATTTAATTTGGGGGAAAAGACGGAGGAGTCTAAAGTTGTAAGGAAGATCCTTCGGTCACTACCAGAAAGTTTTCGTGCCAAAGTTACAGCCATTGAAGAGAGCAAAGATCTTGACGACATCAAGGTTCAAGAGCTGGTTGGTTCTCTGCAGACATATGAGTTGTCCCTGCCTTCTCAGAAGAAGAGCAAATCACTTGCTCTTAAAACAATTGATGAGAGAGTGGCATCTCATGACCCTTCGGAAGAAGATGCAGTAGATAAAGATGTGGCGTATCTTGTAAAGAACTTCCGAAAATTCTTGAAACTCAAGAATGGTGGGAAATTTGGTGACAAAGGAAAATTTCAGAGTTCCGGGATGGAGAAGAAAGAATTCCGAAGGAAGGATGATAGAGATTCCCAATCATCTCAAGGAATCACTTGCTTTGAGTGTAATGAACACAGACACTTCAAAAAGGAATGTCCCAACTATTTGAAGTCCAAAGGAAAGGTCTATGCCACTACTCTGAGTGACTCGGATTCATCAAACTCTGACTCGGAAGAGAGCTGTGATGGAGAAGGAAATTTCTCTGCCTTCATGACCATTGCTCATGTGGAATCCTCAGATGATTTGGATACACTTGTGAAGGAGCTTGGTGAGCATTCTGATTCGGAGTCTATTGGGATTGTTGAGGAATCAGATGCTAAAGAGGAGATAGATCCAGCTAATCTTCAAGAAAATTACGCCCTACTTCTTGAGAAATCGGGAGAATATACAAGGGTAGCGAAGGCGGCTGTGAAAAAGATGAAAAGGGCTGAGGAGGATTACAAAAGTCTCTTGATCAGATATAAAGAGGCTAAGTGTGAGATTGAGACACTAAATGGTGAGTTATCTGAGGCTTACACGAAAGTAAGGTTTCTTGAGCAAGAAGTTGTGCAAGCTCATGCCAAGGTAGATAGGGTCTCCTCCAGGAAGCTAGATGATGTTATTTCATCTCAAAAACTTGCTTCAGACAAGTCCGGGTTGGGATATACCGGAGGGAGCAGCTCATCAGCCAAAGTCACCAAAGAAGTGAAGTTCGTGAAGACCAAGGATACGGTTGTAGAAGAGCCCATCCTTGAGAAAGTTAAGGACGTAAAGAAGAAGAATGTGACTGAGCAACGAATGGTGAATAAGCCCCGAAATCAATCTGTGGTCAAACGTGAAACCAGAGGAAGATCTCTCGCAAGATCACAATGGGGTCCTAGAACGGAGTATGTTTGTCACTATTGTGGATTGCAAGGACATACCAAACCCAACTGTCAAAAGTTGAGAGCAGACAACAATGCAAGTGCACCTCGGTCACGAGGAAGAAGAAATGATATGAGGTCTTGGGGTGGTGAGCAACCAAGGAGTCAAAACTGTGATCCAGGAATGATGGACGTGATGAAGAGGATCGGTGCGTTCACAAATTGCTTGGAAAGCTTCACACGAAGGTTTGACAGTCCCAACTCTCATACCCAATCCGTCAAGGATATCGCCCCAAACGCACGAGATGTGTGGGTGACAAAGGGTACTCATGCATAAGCATTACAACATGTCCATGCATCAATACTTCCCATGTTTGTGTATATGCTTGGTTGTGTGCTTCTTGCTAGTTTTTAGATTTTTTTTTGTGTGTTTGTCTTTGGTTCAAATGTTTTCACATTGTTCTTTATGTTATGTTTTTGATCATTCTTTTACTATTTTTGGTGTCAAAAATCCAAAAACGCATAAAAACTAGAAAATCCAAAAAGTTTGATCACTTTGTTGACTCAAAGCATGTTTTGCCTTGTACCTTTGTACTAATGGCTTTGTGCATTTAACGAGCGTAGCTTGTCTTTCATGCATTCATACCATTGTGGAAGAAGTTCTGAAATCTATGTGATTGTTGTAAATAGATCTTTAACCTTGTCATGAATGATTAGTGAATGGTTTTGTTGATCTTGAGACATGCATAGACTCATGCCTATATATCTTCCCATTTTTTATTTTTATGCTTAAAAGAGCTCTCTAAATGTAAATCTCCAAATGAAAAGAGATATAGAGCTGCAAAACCCTGTCGCACATACTAGTATTTGACTAGGAAAAAGGGAAAGCGACCAAAATAAAATGTATGATGCTCAAAAAGCCAAAGGCTAACTCATCAATTAAAATATCAAAAATTTCAGGCATCTATCTCTCAATGAGATTTTCTTTGCTCAAAAATTGCAAATGAAATGTTGAATTTGAAGCCAAATGAAAAGCTTCAAAGAATTGTTATCAAGTACTTGTGGGAGGTCATATATGCATGTTTCTATAATTGAGATAGGTCACTTTATCTAGTGCTAGTTGTGTATGCCTTGATTGAATTGATCATTGAAGCTTCACTTTGGACTAAGGACTATCTCATTTTTTATATCCACACACAACACACAAGTCTATGTTCAATGAATGTCATATTCATTTGTGTGATTGTACTTGATTAAATGTGTTTTCACAAGCTCAATCTTTGTTGATCAAACACAAAAAGATTTTTGAGTGTTTTGTTTTGTTTTTGGAAAGTACTTTGTTTTTGCAAAAATGTCAAAAATTTCAAAAACAATGTTGCCCTGTTTTGGCGACTAAGTCGCGGGTTGTCCCAGTAACATGTCCCAGTCGCGAGCTCACTCAGAGATTTTTCGCGGCTCACTGGCGAGTAAATGCTCTAATCGCGAAAAAGACTTGGAAAATTTTTTCAAAATTTGAGTTTCATGATTTTCGTGGCTCATATCGCGACTATCTCGCGGTTAGACCTTCCAGTCGCGAAAAACACTTAGAGAAATTTTTCAGATTTCTTTCCCTCACAGTGTTTCGCGGCTTACCTTGGCGACTTACTGGCGACTTGATACAGTCGCGAAAAATGCTTGTTTTGCGTTTTGAAGACAGTTTTAAAATTGTTTTTCAGTTTTTCCCTCGAATATCAGTGTCTGTTCATCTTCTTCCTAAAATCTCTCTCTCAACTCTCTGTGTCTTTTTGCAAAAAGCTTTCAAATTTTACATCATGTCTTCATCAAACACCAAGAAAAAGGTATGGGTTTTCTTGTCTTCACTCCATTCATCATGATTTCATTGTTGTTCTCTTGAATCAGAGTGTTGTGTTGTTGGTTTGTGTTTTGAGGGGCTCGAACATGGGTTTGCATATATTGTTGAGAATGAGTGTGTGCTGTTATTTGTTTTTGTTGCAATACTGTGTTTAGGGTTATTAGCTTACCTTAGGTTACTAATTCTTAGTCTGAGCATTGATATTTGTCTGTTTATTTTTGGGCATATGGTTGTGGGGTTTCTGCAATGTTTACTGTGGCTCTAAGGTTATCTGTTTGGCTGTGCCTTTGGGTGATTATGGCTAGCATTATTTTGATTCTAAAATCACCATATCTTGTAGGTGTTGCTACATTTTTTTTCTTTTTGCACTGTTCATACCCAATGGGTCATGACTCACTGTCTTTTGAACAAATTTATCTGAATTTGTCTGCATACTTCAATTTAAAATTGGTTAACTGGTTATATCCAATGTTTGGTTATCAACTGTGCTTATTCTGTGTTTGTGTCTAGTCACTCTGTTTATCACTGTGTAACTAGCTTGTTACTAATGTGTATGCAATTTCCCATTCTGTGCTATGTCTTGTTGTGGCCTTTTCTGCTTGTTTACAGATGGTTGCATCTCCTTCAAAGAAGAAGACAACTGCTAAGAAAGCTGACAAAAGAATGAAAATGGACCCTAATTTATTTAGGTCTGTCAAGCACTTTGAGAGATACAGAGATTTCTTCATAAAGGGTACCATTATCCAGGAGAGATTTGTTGACTTACATGATTTGAAGGACACTTTCATTCCTGAGTGCTTTGAGGGAAGAGGATGGGAGAAGTTGTTGAGTGATTTACCTGTAATCTATGATCCCTTAATAAGGGAATTCTATGCAAATGTGATCATAAAGGATGAAGAGATGAACTGCTGGGTCAGAGGACATGAGTTCACCTTAGACGCACATGACATTGATGAGGTCCTTGGTCTTGAGGGCTTAGAGGAGTATGAGTTCATCAACTTCAAAGACAGGATGATGGCCCTAGATACTGTCCAGGCTCAGATTGGTGGTGTTAAGGAAGGGAAATGCCTCAACACTAATGCCTTCCCTGCAGACATGAGATGTTTAACCACCATCATGATGTTCAATTTGTATCCCATAAGAAAGATGACCACTCTTACTAATTCCAGAGCTATATTTCTCATGGAGCTCAAGGAGAAAGTCATCATCGACATCAGCTCACACATTTATGACACCATCTTGGACAAGACTAAAACTACTGCCAGGGCAAAGTTGGTTTTTCCTAGTCTCCTTATGAGGATCTTCAGAGCGAAGGGTGTTAGAATTCCTCAAGATATCAGTCCCCTGACTCCATTGTCAGCAATAAACAAATTCACCATCACAAGGATACAAAGTCGTCTTCCGGATGGTGAAGAGCAAGGGGATCCAATGGAGACTGAAGCAGAAGCTGCAGAACAATCAGTCACACCCAGGAACAGAAGAAAGAGGAGTAGAGCCTCAATTTCATCAGCAGCACCTCCTCCCGATGCATTTCAGATCATCATAGAAAGACTTGATGGACTCAGAGAAGTTCAAAGTCAGCAGACTAAAAGGATGATAGTAATGCAGGATCAAATTGATGTGCTTTCAGCTAAGATTGACAGCCTCTCCACCAACCAGGAGCAGTGACCCTTTGGCCATTCTAGTCAAAAAGGGGGAGAACTTTTTAGGGCAGTTCTTGAGGGGGAGTGCTTATTTTGAGGGGGAGTCTCACTATTATACACTGTGTTTATGTTGTTTGTGTTTAATCCTTAGTTTAATTATTATATATTGTTGTTGTTTGTCAGTAGTTTTTCAGCATATATTACTTTTTGTTTAGGTTTGTACCCATGTTGCTTCTGTAAGCTTTAAGGGTTTGTTTTTATGCACGTTTGTAGGCCTTTGTGGTTTGTGTCATGCTTTATGCAGCCTTTGTGCTTTGTTAAAATCAGTACTTTCAACTAAATGTCTTGCATTTTCTTCTAAGTACTGTCACTCTTGTGCCCTTGTAGGATTTTTCCTAGATGCACATACTTCATGTGCTGTGCATTGGTTGAGTGTTGGTCATTCAAGCGATTTACCTTGTGTTTATCATCTTGAATGTCCGGATGTTCATTCCAAGTGTGAATGAGCATTGTGATCACTTGGTTATAGTGATTACCTGTTTTGGTCTTGCCATGGTTTATTGCTTTATTCCATTGTGCATGATCGCTTTGTGCTTGCTCCATATGCATTACAAGTTTCGGTGTGCAATGAACTTATTGTGTTGTTGTGTTTCAGGAGTTACTTGTTCTTATGGTTCTAAAGCTTCACAGATTCTAGAGTTAGGTGTGAGTGAGTTTTCCAACTGTTCCCAACTCACGCGTTAAGTCTAGAGTTTGTTTTAGGGTTTTGTCACGGAATAACCAAAGGGGGAGATTGTAAGGTTGAAATTTATCAACCATCTTGTTGGCTTTATTCTGTGCCAATTTGCTTGTAATTTAAGCACTTAGTAACCCTGTATTTAGGTGGGATTATTGTAAGGGTAGTGTGCGAAAAGATGTGAAGAAAAGCTCAAGTATGTGCAAAGAAGCAGAGCTTCGCGGCTAGGACTCGCGGGTGGCTCGCGGCTGCAAGTCGCCAACTTCAGGCACGTGAGATGCACACAGGGAAGCTGAAGGGTCGCGCCAACTGTCGCACTACAGGACAAAAGTCCTAGGCTGGCCAGGCCGTTACGTCGCGACTTGATTTCGCGACTTGGACAAGCCGCAAGACTAAGCCGCCAATTTACCCTGTTCGGCAAAAACTGTCTCTTCGTATTCTTTTCTCACCTCACTATATATAGACCCTTATACCCACTAAATTGAGAGAGCTTCCAGAGAGAATTTTGTGAGAGAAAACCCTAGAGAAAAACAAGATTGCCTCATCCCCAATCTTCATCTAAGAGACTCTACAAATTCCTCTACTCTCTTCCTCTCCATTCTCATACCCTTGAGAGGTCTTTTACCAAATCCTTATCTCACCACACCCACGTCTGTGAGAAGGTTCATTTGGTGCTAAGGGAAGCAGTTTGGAAGGAACCAATATGCATTGGTTGATGCTATGGTCTAGTAGCGGAATCCGGGAAACTAAAGAAGAAATAGGTTCGGCGTAACCTCGTTGGAGCAAGAAGCTTGGAGGGCTTAGATACTTAGGTAGATTAGGCTTGGAGGGTCTTCTGCTGTTCATGTATCCCAACTATATTCTTTAGTGGATTTTATCACCGCTTGGAGGGTGGCGGAGAGGTTTTACGCCGAGGACTTCGGTTTCCTCTTCGATAACACATCGTGTTTGTCCGTGTGTTTGCATCTTTCTTCTCTTTATCTTTGCCTTATATTTACTGCTGTGAATGTGTTTATATTTGGCTTAGATTGTTTATCAATTCTGTTATAAGCTTACTATCTTGTTCCGCACATTAATTGTTTGATATAAAAGCTTGAATTGGTAATTTTGTAATTTGGGGTCTAAACGTTCAAGGGTGTTTCATACCCATATTGAACTTTCATTCTTTATGTGTGGAAACAATTGCAACTGTCAGACCATGAGCTGCGCCATTACACCTCAAAACCAATTGGTAATGAAGAAGACACACAAATCTTTTATGACCTTCAAAATCGCAACACACGAGCTTGTATTTAGCAAAGTTTAGGGACTAAAAACAGTATTTTACCATTTTTATCTCACCTCTTGTCTCATCAAATTCCTATCTCTCTTTCTCTCTCTCACTTTACATTACAAGTCAAAGCTTTATAACATATTTACGAATAATAACCAAAAAATCATGTGCTTCCACATAATACATGAATATATTATAAAACTCCAATTGGATTACATAAAGTCATAATCTTATCAAGAATAAGGACCTTAACATCAAGTCTATGTCTACCACGCCAAAGCCTAACAAACCTCAAGCGACCAACCTTCAATACAGCAAAAGTCACCAACCTTTTACAGCAAAAGTCTCCAAATTTAATATAGCACTCCAATCATCACCAATGAAGTAAGCTCCATACCCAAGGTATAGCTAATTAATCTGAAAAAACTATTAGGGTAGGATAAGCTAAAACCCAGTAAGTAGCATAATTAATGGAGGTGGGGGAAATGCAAGTTTTATTTTCAATAATAATAATATGACAAGAATGATTGAATAATGAAACACAAAGTTTCTCAAAATAAATACCTTGAAACTATATACTTTAATCTATGAGCACTAACAATATAATTTCCAAGCCATAAAATCTAACATACGGTAATTTATCACAAATATACCACACTATCATATAGACTAATCAGGGGATCTAGCCTTTCACAACTGGCATGATATTGTCCTCTCTGGTATGCAGTCTCTTGGCCCCAAGGGCAGCAGCCTCACCCATACCATCAAGGTTTTTCTCTCCTCCCATGGGCAGTAGCCTCACCCACACACAATTAAGGAATCTCTTCCCCCGATGGGCAGCAGGGAAGAACGCGTCATCCAAAGTGAAAGGGCACTAACCTGGATCTGATTCCGTTGTCACAAAGACTACAGAAACCAAATCGAGTGAGGAACACTGAAGATGTTGACTCTATTTTACCTTCTTCTTCTTCTTTTTTTCTTTATATATATATGAAGGAAATACTTATCTTTCCTACAGTGAACCTTACAATCTTGCCGAATGTTGGAGAAACTATTTCAATAATGTAATCCCCACCATTGTCCAAGACTTGTGGGCAAATTACCATTTTGTGGGTAGCACAGGAAGGATCTCAGTGTTCACAACTAGACCTCATTCCACTGCTGCCATGGATCTTCGCTGGATTGGTCATAATTATATTCCAAGCAATTATCTGACCAAGGCATCAGAACATGAAGCTCTAGATTGGTGCGGTGTCTGCGATAAATTCGCTACATTCCATGAACATGGTAATCATGATAGCCCTCCTTCATGGTATGGCTATGACACTGATTAATTCAGCAACAAGGATTGCAAGCCCAGAGAATGGTCCAGATATCCTTCTCCAGTTTTTAGGCTTTTCACTCCTCCAGTTTTGAAGCTCCGAATAGCACCAGTCACTATTTGGAACAAGCCCGGTTACTATGCAAGATTCTGCACAGCTACAGTACCCGGACAAACCACTATTCATCAAACAGTAAAAGATGAACAGTGCTTCTGAAAAGCAAGGGGACAAAACACTGTTCATATACAGTGACCGGTTACTGTTCACTACAGTACCCGACAAATAATCACGAGGTTACTATTTGCTTTCGGCTGAAATGATTATTCACCCAGGTTAAAGCAAATTACCCTCCGGAATTTCAGCAGTCTTCAGCAGTATCCGATGCTGCCCAATTGGATTTGGTGAGAACACAAGACTTCTTGTGCCACTCAAAGTGGTTCTCAAAGTATTCAAAGAAAGGGACATTACTGGATATCTCTTTCATGAATGTTGTCCAACTTGCGAGAACTTCTTTCTTTTGTTCAAGGTTATGGTTGGCTCTATAGGCTTCCTTTTTGAGTCTGTTTTCTTCTGACTCAAATTCCTTGCCTAGGGCATTCATATCAGGAGTAAACTCTTTCCTGATAACCATAAGTTCATAATCAATTCCAGGTTCCTGCTGGAAAGGATCTTGGGGCTCTTCTTGATATGGATTTACCATATCACTACCAGATGGTGATGGAGGTTACCTGTGGTAGTGATATGGTTACACCCACCAATCTGGAAGACTGCTGTGGTAGTGACATAGGTTTAATCGGATACTGCTGAAGACTGCTGGAAATCCGGAGGGTAATTTGCTTTAACCCGGGTGAATAATCATTTCAGCCGAAAGCAAACAGTAACCTCGTGATTATTTGTCGGGTACTGTAGTGAACAGTAACCGGTCACTGTACATGAACAGTGTTTTGTCCCCTTGCTTTTCAGAAGCACTGTTCATCATTTACTGTTTGATGAATAGTGGTTTGTCCGGGTACTGTAGCTGTGCAGAATCTTGCATAGTAACCGGGTTTGTTCCAAATAGTGACTGGTGCTTTTTTGGAGCTTCAAAACTGGAGGAGTGAAAAGCCTAAAAACTGGAGAAGGATATCTGGACCATTCTCTGGGCTTGCAATCCTTGTTGCTGAATTAATCAGTGTCATAGCCATACCATGAAGGAGGGCTATCATGATTACCATGTTCATGGAATGTAGCGAATTTATCGCAGACACCGCACCAATCTAGAGCTTCATGTTCTGATGCCTTGGTCAGATAATTGCTTGGAATATAATTATGACCAATCCAGCGAAGATCCATGGCAGCAGTGGAATGAGGTCTAGTTGTGAACACTGAGATCCTTCCTGTGCTACCCACAAAATGGTAATTTGCCCACAAATCTTGGACAATGGTGGGGAATACATTATTGAAATAGTTTCTCCAACATTCGGCAAGATTGTAAGGTTCACTGTAGGAAAGATAAGTATTTCCTTCATACCAAGGACCTTGGTGGGTGTAACCATTAACTAGTACCAGGTGTTTGGATGGTAAAACATCCATCCAGTTGTTGGTACCATCCCATTGTGGAAGGGTGCTCCAGCATCTGATTGACACATAGGGGCTTCTGATTTTGGTGACAACCTGTTGTATGATTTGTGGAAACTGGCTGATCTGGCCATGGTGAGTTAGCTTGATTAGTCTGAGAAAACCATACTCAAACATTCGTGAGAGCCAGCTTGAATTTCTTTCTACTTCATCATCGTCATACCCATCTTCATAATTGACTATGAGACCAGGAAAAGGGTGTGTTTTTTCATAAACCCTCTGGCTGCTCCCAAAGTATTCTTCCCAAGCGGCTTGAGTTAAAGCACGGGTAACAGGGGCTTCTTGGTCATCATCAGATTCACCTATCAAGGGGAAGCGGGTAGTGACCAACATTCTGAAATGGTCGCACCAACGATCAAATGATTCGAACATGACCTTGCAACCCAAAATATTAGTTTGTATTTCTGGGGGCAAGTTGGCAGTAGCACTTCTTAAGAAGGATCGAGCCTTAAGGCTGAACCTTGCATAATCAGTGTTCATAATAGTCGTGTTATCCATTGAATGGATATCCTCTTTGCCAAAGAGTTGACTAGTAATGGCTTCATTTCTTGCCTCAAGGTTGACTAGGTATATTTCTAGGGCTTTGAGGGTTTTTTGGAAGAGGTTATTTCTGTCTAGAGCCCATGCTGCTTGAAGGTTATCAAGAATAAATTTGATGGCTAAAGGTAGGTCAGTAAAAACACCTTCTTTCCATTGAAATTCATCTGATAAAACTTCCTGCAAAATAATAGCTAAGTCACCACTGGAGTATGTCACCTCTGCCGGGACATAGTCCTGAAGGGATGTTGATCCTCTCTGGTTAGAGGATGCACCTTCATGCTTTACAAAAGGTTGTCCCGCTGGGAACCTTCTGTCTTGAGGATAGCCCTGTGCTGGTGCTTTCCCCTTGTTCTTCTTCTCTGCTGAAGAAGTCAACTTTCGCCACATTGTAGTGGGATAAGATTTTTGTTCTTTTTCCTGCCAATAATGGATAACATGAATTTGCATAGTTTTGAAAGTATCTTTAATTAATGCATGACATGTTATGGAGCAAATATTCTTTTGTGATGATGTTTGGGATTGAATTGAGCCAACAGAATCATCAAGGATGGGAGGAGTAAAAGAAACAAAGGAATCAAGGTTCTTGGCTTGATTGTGATTTTCAGAATGGATAAGGTTGAGTGTCTTAGAAATGGCAACATCCTGGAGAGTGCTAATATCTCTAGGTTCAGGGCTTCTGAGAAACTTAAACTTAACTGGCTGGCCAAAAGGATGGGTAGTGATTCCTTCACTATCCGTGGTGAAAGGGTATAAAAGACACATAAAGGGATTTCCTAATATCACTCTATCTGTCATGTTCTTGACAAGAACAAATGTGGTTTTGAAGCACGTATTGTCCTGGCAAACATGGGCTTTGGGTATTTTGAATTCAATCTGCATTTTACCTCCACTAGCAGAAGTTAACCTTTCTCTGGTTTTTCTGAAGTATTTGGAGGGAATGATTCCTTCCTGAATGCAGTTAAGATCAGCGCCTGAGTCCATCAAGGCTATGACCTCGAATTCAAAGTCTCTGCTAATGACAATCCTGACTTTGGAGTGCCATTTCTGGAAGTTAATCCTACTGATGGCCTTTAAGAACTGTTCACTGGACTGTCCAGGGTCATGTTCTTGAACCATATCTGCAGTGGGGTTAACTGTTTCTTCATCTTCATCATCAGAAGGATTCTGAAATGAGGTTCCTTCCTCATTGCCATGATGAGAAGTAGTTTCAAGATTTTTCAATCTTTGATCAAGGAAGTTGTGATCAACTCTAAGGATGGTTAGTTCCTGCTTAAGGGTTCTAACTTCAGACTTAGTATCCTTGATTTCCTTTTGAAGGTCGTTGACTGTAACGTCCTTCTTGGATTTGGTAAATCTCTTGTAGATTTGTTCCAAATCAACTTTGGGTTCAAGAAGCTTAGGTTCAGGTTTACTGGTTTCCTTAACTAAGGTTCTCTTGAATTCTGTAAACTTTTGAGCTTTGATGATTGGATCCTCGATCTGTTCTATGAGATCTAAGAGGAGCTCTTCTTGTTTAGAAATAACATTGATAGTTCTGTTCCTGCAACAACTATCCATGCAATTTATGGGTTCATCAGGGCCACTAGAGGTGCTAGAAGAAGCTCTAGAGGTTTCAGAGGATGACTGGTAGATCTGACGAATCTCACTACTAGAAGGTTCACTATCTGAGTGATTGAGTTCTAGGAGCTTAAGGATTTCATTTTTACCGGCTTGGTCACTTACTAGGGTATTGATAAGGGATTTGGCCTTAGCTTTACACTCTTTGCTGAAATGACCTTTCTTTCCACATTTAAAGCATTTTCCTGATGCTCTAGGTATGAATTTACCTGTGGATTTGGACTTTCCTTTCTTATAGAAATCATCCTTGCTGTACTTCTGCTTTCTATAATACTTGGCTTTGGTTCTCTTTCTAAGAGAATGCTCAGAGGGTTCCTTGCCTCTGTATTTGGATTTTCTCTTAGGAAGGATGGAGGGTAAGCCGTACTGTGTACAGAAGTTTCCTACTTCGTACTTGGCTTTACCTTTGCTGGCTTTGCTCTGGATCTTGAGATCTCTGCACATCTTCATTCCTTCACTTCGAATGGTGCTAGAGATGTCTCCATAGGTTAGGTTATCATAATCTATGATACCTAAAGGGTTACACAAGGTTTCTTTAACCTTTTCTCCAAAAAGGGTAGGTAAACCATTGATGAACTTCTCCTTCCAAAATGGAGAGTTGCAATCACTTCTGTGCATGACTCTGGTAGTAAACACATCTTCGTACCACCTAAAGTCTCCAAGGGTTTTACATCTAAGGTTACTCAACTGATCGTAAATCCTAGATGTAATGTTGCTAGGTTTTCCTACGAAGTGTTTCATGATCGTATAGATCAGGGTATTGACTCCGTCAGGGGTTCCTCTTCCTAAGATGGTGTCAAAGATGGGGAGACCTTCCTCATCTTTCTGGACAGCATGCTTGATGTCCTCCTTAGATTCGTCTGTAAGGCAATTGTTCCACCATTGGAGGAGTTTACCTGTGAATCCTAAGGACATGAGTTCTATGACTTCAGTATGGGGGTGTCCTTCACTGAGGTAGTTATTGGCTACCATAGTCATATGCTGAAGTTTGTTTAGGATTTCCTGTTCAGACAAACCATCTATGTTCCATTCATAGAGTTTACCTGAAGAGACAGAGAATTGGTTGCTAATGTTCCTTTCCTCATACTGGAGGTCCGGAGGGGTAGGTCTGGGATACCAATTCCTGGTTAGGCTAGTAGGGGTTACCTTTGGGTTGGTAAGCCTTTTTACCTCTAAGTTCCTAAACTGGCTTTCTAGGTGTTCTATCTCCTTTTCATTATCTGAGGAGGTTCTGCTAGAACTACTAGAAGCAGTGTGGATGTCTAGAACAACTAATCTGTTGGTTCCTAGACGGGGATCAACACTGGTTGAAGTACTGACTGGTGGAGGGGTGACTGGTTCCTTCTTCACAAGTTCTTCAAGCTTTTGGTTGACAATTTCTAAGGCTGTTTGGTCCTTAGATCTAAGGCTGGGTTGCTTAGTTGTAGGGAGCTTGACTAAAGGTTTCTCTAGGGCTTTGACAGGTTTGCTAGGGCTTCCTGGTTGGGGAACCTTGCTATCTATTCTGTCTTCTATCCTATCAAGCTGTTTACCTATAACACCTAAACACTGGTTGGTGTAGTTGTTTTGTTCTATGACCTTCTTCACTACCGTTTCTTCTTGAGTGGTAGGGGTTTTGAAGGGCGAGGCAACTAGATCAGTTCCACGATGGTTGAAGACTATGGCTTCCTGGGGTGGATGGTGAGATCTAACAACTTCTGGGGGATTGGGTTTGCCGCTAGCATCTTTACTAGGGGGTTTTGCCCAATTGGATTTGGTGAGAACACAAGACTTCTTGTGCCACTCAAAGTGGTTCTCAAAGTATTCAAAGAAAGGGACATTACTGGATATCTCTTTCATGAATGTTGTCCAACTTGCGAGAACTTCTTTCTTTTGTTCAAGGTTATGGTTGGCTCTATAGGCTTCCTTTTTGAGTCTGTTTTCTTCTGACTCAAATTCCTTGCCTAGGGCATTCATATCAGGAGTAAACTCTTTCCTGATAACCATAAGTTCATAATCAATTCCAGGTTCCTGCTGGAAAGGATCTTGGGGCTCTTCTTGATATGGATTTACCATATCACTACCAGATGGTGATGGAGGTTTCTGACTTTTCTTTTCCTCTTCATCAACTACTGATTCTTGTCTGGCTGTGTAGCAGGGTGTGCTAACCTGGGATTTGGTCTGGACACCTTGGAGCTCTAAATCAGAGTTTCTTCTAGACTTTGGAAAGGGTGCTAGAGTCCTGGATGTACTACACTGGGATGCAGGTCTATCTCTCAAGGGATTGGCTGGCTGCTTAAAAGGTTGGTGTAGATCTGCTGGTGATCTAAACCGAAGTTCATCATATCCTGATGGGGTATATGAAGGTGATCCTACAGGGGGTCTGAATCTAGAATGGTCAAAGCTTAGCCTAACATTGCCATTGGCTAGTTGTTGGACAAAATCTAGATCTGGATTCCTGGCTGGGTTTTGGATCTGATGAATGAAATTCTCATTTTCAATCATCCAATCGTCAGGGAAAGTAACCTCTGACCATTTCAGGGTTTTGGGCACCTGAATGTTAGACCTGGTATCTGTGGTCTGGATGAGGGTAGTTTCACCTTTAATTTTCTTGTCAAGTGCTTGAACATTGAAGTTCGTCCTGAGGCACTTATAATAAACTCTGTATATCAAGGCCAGCTGTCTGACTCCTGGTAACATATAGGTACCATAGGTCTTGATATTGAGGGTGAGGGTTTTCATTACATGTGGGTCTTCAAGAGCCACTGTAAAATTGGGGAAACAGTCGAAATGGACAGGTCCATTGCTAAGACTGGTTTCTATGGTTCCTAAGAGGCTGTCATTAAATCTTATATGACGGGAATCTCTAAGGGCCATAAGGACAGAAGCATTCAAGCCTTCTCTAATCAAAGGTTTTACTCCAACCTGGATTAAACCTATGTGGATAAAATTATATCCATCTTTCACGTGTCCGACTAAGGTTGCTTCAGGTAACAAGTAGCACGTCTCATACTCCTTGTTGATACTGTAAACCTGTTCTATGGTTCGGACAAAGTAACCAGTTTTAAAAGCATTCTTAAGGGTCCAAGAAGATTTATAAATCTTGTTTGTGGGAACCTTAGGGATGTTCCAATCTCCTAGTTTTAGATCTAGATCTGACAACTCATAATTCTCAGAGTTAATAACTCCATCGGATTGAGGAATGGGTGAAGGAGTTGTACTGGGTGACCTAATGCTGGTAGAAGAGTTACTTCTAAACAATCTTCTCATATTCATGATTAAAAGCCTAGTTAAAAGATTATAACCTAGTTTTCTTTAACCTCAAACTTCTGAATCTATCCTTAGATCTGAAACAGGGGTACAAAAAGACGATGCCTAACCTCGTGCAACAACTTCCTACTGCCACAATCCTTACTCTGAGATAACTCCCTTTCGCTCACGCCCTATCCGTCGGGACTTATTGTTTGATGCGGGACACACACTCAGCCTGGGACTTACTGGACTTACTGGGTTGATCAGCACAGATCACGGTCTTACTTATCTCAACAGTACACATCTGCAACAAACTGGCTGGACAAACAAAGAAATAGGAAGAAGCAGAAAGCTGGGAAATAATAGATCAACAAGAACAGGTAATCAAAGAATATAAACAGACTGTTAAAGAATTAATTATACCAGAAGACATCAAGGTACCAATAACAACAAATCTGGAAGATATAGTAGATGTAGAAAGTGACGAATGGGAAAGGAAGAGTTATCAGGAAATAAATGTAAAATAAAATATAACAATTAAGATGGAACATTTAAAGTAATGATAATAATGCACCAAAATAATGGATAACTATGGCGGTAGAACCGGCCAACTTGATTAATACAAAACATAATGTAACTTACAACACTGCGATCGGCCAAAACTTGGCTCTGATACCAAAGGGGGGAAGTTACAGGTGATGGGGAGCTGCCATCTGATTGCGGAAATATAAAGGAAAATATAAGGGGTACAGGTTACAGATATTGTAAACTGGGATACAAAGAACTGCCATCTGATTACAAAGTAATGAGAAGGGAGACTTCTGAGGTTGCTAAAAGAAGGCCTGCTTCAGACTGGAGAGGAGGCTGCCTTATATAGAAGAAGGGAGCATCGGATACTGCTGAAGACTGCTGGAAATCCGGAGGGTAATTTGCTTTAACCCGGGTGAATAATCATTTCAGCCGAAAGCAAATAGTAACCTCGTGATTATTTGTCGGGTACTGTAGTGAACAGTAACCGTATTATTATTATTATTATTATTATATGAAAGATTTGGGTCAAGGTTAAGAGAATTGTCTTTAGCCAGTTGTAGTTCTTCTTACAGCGGAAAGATTTGGGCCCATGTGTAATGTGTTACGCGTGGAAAAATAACCAATTCGGTATACATCCCTACCTTGATCATGTAGCATTGATATTCAATTTATGGCAACAACTTTACACAAGGAAGCCATTAGCCATATTAAACCGATAAAAAGGAAAGAAAGGTGAAAATAAGTCTGCATGGGTAATTCTACAATACCCTCTTTTTGGGGGGTATGGTACTCAAAAATAGGTAACTTGCTATACCAAGTTACTAAAACATTTCATTTAATGGTTCCATCATTACATTGGGCAATATTAACATCATATATATCTCTACTTTTATCACATTTAGTGGTTCTCTTATTTTTTATTTTTTTTTTCACCTTTAATAGTTTCATTGTTATATTAGACAATATCAACAGCACATTTGATCATATTTTTGTTACATTCAGTGGTGCATTAAACCCTAAGCATAAAATACACTTATGACATAAATTGAAAATGGCAATGGATCAAGTTTTGGGACAAAAGATACATTTTTAAACTCAAACCATGCATTTAAGATCTAATATTTTGTGTGCCCTTATATTAAAATCAATTTCCCTCTCCTTTGTATATGTTTGTGTTTGTTTGTATATAATAAAATAAAATAAAAAAATACTAATATTTTACATATAACTCTTATGAAATTTAAGGAAGTCCTTCCCCAAACACATTCCATTTATATTTGAATTTAAAATAATGGGAGAGACCAGGTACCTTGACAAGCGTGAAGTCCACGTTCTTTTTTCTCCCAATTGTGATACAACCAAAGAAGGGAGAGACCAGGCACCATGACTGGACTATTTAAGGATGATCCACTGATATCCTTTATATGGGCCAACCAACCCTTAAAACAATCTAGTTATAAGACTTAGGTTGGATTGTTTCTTTTTTCCTCAAAGATTTGGTCCCTATTTTGGAGAATTGTCTTGAGAGAGGCAGTTGGTACTCTATTTAGGAGGATTTGAGCCCAATTGTAGGTCTCTCATGGACTGGATTTTGTAAACAAGGTTTGCTAATTAACGAGGACCAAAATTTAATACACTCACATAAGTGTTTGTATAATAGAAAAAAAGACCACATTTTAGCTAATCAAAATTAAAATTCACACATATCAGGTTAGGTAAAGTTATGTAAAAGTACATGGTTGTTACAGTAATTGTATAAAGTTACAAAGATATTATTCATTTTTTAATTATTTCTTTAATCTTTTTTTACTTATCCTAATGATGAAGGGAGAAAGTTGACGGTAGCGGTTATGTGTGAAGAAAAAGAAACAATTGAAAATATATATATATATATATATATTTTAGTGAAAAGTGCTGTAAAATAGATAATTTGATATGAGCTATTTTAAAAAATGAGTATGTAAAATAGAAAAAGTAGTTTCTTATACTAAAATAGAGATGAATTTTTGCACGAACTGATACAAATGTATGACTAGACTTATAAAACCTGAGGCCCCATTAGCTTTGAGAAAATCTTGTATACGACTTTGTACAATAAGGGTCTGTTTGGATAGTACTTATTGCTGAAAACTGAAAACTAAAAACGAAAAATTGAAAACTGAAAACACAATAGGAAAATAATTTTTAAATGTGTGAATAGTGCCATGAGACTTAGTTTTAAAGTTGTTTTTGCTTAAAAAAGTATTTGCGGATCCAATGGGTAGTGCACGGGACCTACTAAAAAAAGGCAACCGCTAGGAAATGCGCCTCCAAAACTCAGACTAATTGTCACAAGACACACAATCTTAATGTCGTTGATTGTGAGTGGTGAAAAAAAAATGAAAAAAAGAAAAAGAAAAAAGGAGGTTCATGTGAAAGTCATGAGTAGCTACTCGCAGTCTGTCACATCAATATTCTAGCAAAAAATTTTGGGTTTTCGTGTATATGACTATATGTCCCAGCTGATTATTCTTGTCCATGTCTGAGGTGTTACGCAAAGTGAAGATAACCAATTTGGTATATATCCCTACCTTGATCATGTAGGATCGATTTCAGTTCCTTGAGTCCACTTTGAGCAATGAATCTAAAAAAAACCAAAGCCAATCATAAACTCAATCAGCTTGGGACATCATCTTGAAATTTAGTTGTTAGAGTGTTATGTACATTATACATTCATGCACGTACGCTGTTTATTTTAAATTTACGAACACCGTTTATGTTGAAAGTCTATGTAAAATCCGCATGATCAGTAATTCACAACTATGATAATTTTGTATAATTGGCTTTTAGTTTTTAAATCAAAAAGATGCCGCAATAAGATGGCCGGGTAAACAAGCTAAGAATGTTCTCCCACTATTTGAAAGTGATCGGTTGTTGCATTTTGGAACATAAGACTAGTATTATGCTTGTAAAAAATACGACAATTCTAAATTTAAAGCAGAAAAAAAAAAGAAAAAAAAAAAGTGAAATTAAAGTTTGTGAGATGTCTGTAAACTAGTGAGAATTACGTTCTCCGTGCTATAACGTGATTGTGCTAGAGAGAGAGAGAGAGAGAGAATCACACACACACTATAATTCTATAAATAGGATTGGAAGAAGACAGTTTGGTAATCGGTATCCCTATTGAGAAACTCAATTATATAAGTGTGTATTTAAGAGGTTCTCTCAAAGGGTAAAAGCATTAATTTTTTTCCTTGGTAAGGCTTTACATTATTGAGAATTTAAAATTTCCATGAGTTTACTTGAAACTTCTGTCTTTTGAATTTTTGATAAATTAGATCTATTGTTTTGAGAGAATGATAAATTAGATCTTATTAATCAAATAGGTGGTGGAGCCACTTGATGATGACCAAGGGGGACTTGGTCTCCCAAAATTTTTGAAAAAAAATTATTAATATTATTATTTTTGGAAATATCTTAAATAATTTAAAAATTTTTATTTAACCTTATTATTTTGATCTCCATACTTGATTTACCTCATCAAATAAAAAGGGAAAAAATTCTAATTTTCATTCCTATACATCTAGGGCTTACTTGTACCACAATAGTAGAAAAATTGAAAAGTAAGAAGTTTTATTGATGTGCTGCACCACCAAGTCTCCCACACAATTGCTGAAACATTTTGTCTCACACAGGTGACTCTCTCTCTCTCTCTCTCTCCTGTTGGCGACTTGGCATTTGCCTTTTTTTTTCTTTTTTTTTTAGTTCTTTCTTTTTCTCTCCGACTGCTATTGTACTTTGTTCAAAATATAAAAAGTAAAAGTTATGTACTATGTGACTAAACTAGACAAGAAAGAATGAAAGATTGAAACTTTTGTGGGCCCCTCATTCCCTAACAATGCAGTGCTCTGTGCCCTTAGCTGACCGGCTAATCCCTTGTTTTCTTTTTCTTTTTTAACTCTTTTCCAGGTACTTTGCATTTGCTTTCTTTTGATTTTTTTTTTAATTTTTATTTGCTTCCTTTTTTATATTCCTTATAATATATTATTCATTATTATACTAATCAATATATTATATACTAAATGAAATTATAAATTATAAATGTACTTAATTAGTTGATTAAAATATACAATATATACTATTATATTAACATTTCATAGTTCATTAAAGAGATATTAAATTGTTTTGTTAATCTTGTCTCATTATTGTTTAATTTTAATTAAATACACTTTTGTTTATAGCACATTTAATTTTATAGAAATGTTAAGAGTTTAATGTAAGTTTATTTCACTTATCAGGATTGGATGACATAAGTTAAAGTTATTTCTTTTAAAAAAAAAAATGTAAGTTTATTGAAGGAAAAAAAAAAAAAAAAAAAAACCCCACGTGACTATTAGAGAAGAGTCTTGAAAAGGAAAGTCCACTAGTTTTAACCATATTCGATACCATTCTAATTTAGTGCAAGACATTCTAAATTTAAATTCATATCTTCTAGGTGAAAATTTAGAATCGCATAAATTATGGAAATGAAAGTATTACTATTTATCAAACTCCAACGTAAACCTTATAAATTAATATTTCACCGATCATAAAAAAAATTAAGATTTTTTTTTTTTTTTTGAAAAAAATAGTTAAGATAGTTATTTATTAATTATTAGGGTACTAGCACTAATTACATTCTTTTATCATGTTAGTTGTAAAATTTATAGTAATTTAAAAAATTTTCAGAAACTAATATTAATAAAAATTTATTTTATTCCTTAAAAAATTGATAGTTACAACAATAACAGGTGTGATTTGCTTCTTTTCATAAATAATAGCCGTCAATATCATTTAAAGTTACATATAAATCCTTTTAGTTGTTGAAAGTGGGATTTAACATTTATATATAAAATTTAAATAATGATTCTAATATATCATTATTAAAATTGCGAGGGATTATCAAAATTTTGAGGGTTGAAAGTGATAATTATAAACAGCCTAAACCCTTATATCAAATTATTAAAGAATATGTATTTAAATTTTTATATATACAAGATTAATAATAACAAATTTTTTATATGTTCTATATAAGGAAGTGTGTTTCAACCTTTGATTAGACTATTTCGCTTCATGTATTTAATTTTTACTAGCATCTCATTTTGAATTGATATTATGATTAATCAATTTAATATTTCTCATGAAATTGATGGTCTTGGGTAGGATGTATTAATTTTAATTTTGAAAATTTTCTTTATGTGTGGAAACAATTGCAACTGTTGGACCATGAACTGCGCCATTACACCTCAAAACCAATTGGTGATGAAGAAGACAAACTCAAATCTTTTATGACCTTCAAAATTACAACACGCGAGCTTGTATTTAGCAAAATTTAGGGTCCAAAATAGTATTTTACCATTTTTATCTCACCTCTTGTCTCATCAAATTCCTATCTCTCTTTCTCTCTCTCACTTTATGAAGATAAGAAAGAATGAGAAATGATAATTTAAAAGAAAATAAAAGAATGTAGAATAGATAATCTAATGTGAGTATTTTTGAAAAGTGGTTGTGTAAAATAGAAATAATCAGTTCTTATACTAAAATGGAAATTTTTTTTTGCACAAGCTAAGCTAATGGAAATGCTCTTATGTTTAAGTAGTACGTTGCCTACTACTATTGCTGTTTCACTTAAAAATAATCGTACGCGCAAAGAGCAGAGCATTGACATTCCAATAGTTATGGAAAATGATCTTATGTGCCACGAGTCGATCATTGATGTTTCACTAGCCATGGAGCCAACTTGGTGGCCCGAGTGTTGCATCTACAGGGCCCCCAAGAAACTTCGCGAGGTAAATAAAGAGGCCTACACTCCAAAGCTAATCTCAATAGGCCCATTTCACTATGGTGGAAAAGAACCAAGAGACGAGGATGGTGAAAGAGAACAAAGGGAAATGGAAAAGCTGAAAGTGGGTTACTTAAAGAAATTTTGTAATCGAACTAGGAAATCCCAAAAGGAAATAGCAAGGATCATTGAAGAAAACGAAGAAAAGATTCGCCGTTGTTACTCAGAAAGATTTGATATTTGCCATGAAGATTTATATTTGCCATGAAGATTTCGTGAAAATGGTTCTATTGGATTCAACATTTATAATTGAGCTCTTCTTGAGGAGTAACATGGAAAAAGATTATGAAAATGATTATATATTAAGTAAACCATGGCTAAAGCTAGGCATAAGCCATGACTTGATATTACTTGAGAATCAGCTTCCATTTTTTATCCTAGAGGAGTTACACAATCAATTTTCCTGGTCTGAAGAAAACAATAATATTTCCTTTCGTGGGCTTGCATGGAAGTTTTTTCTTCTCACTAGCAAGAAATTGCCCGAGAAGGAAATAAAACATTTCACTGATTTGAACAGATATTTCTATTATAATCCATCTATCCTCAAAAGCGGAAATGACACCATTTCTCATCTACATAGTGCAACAGAGTTGTACGAGGCAGGAGTGATATTTGGAACAGCTGAAAAGGAAATGTTACTTGACATTCAATTCCAAAACACGCCCTTCAAAAGATGTCCATGTTTCAATTGCTCATGGCTCTTAAATTGCTTACCATGCTTGAAGCGCTTTCCTTGCTTGGAAGCTACTCAAACTTTCCTTCATGTTCCTCAGTTTTTGGTAGACGACAAAACTGAAAGCCTTTTCCGAAACCTCATGGCCTGGAGCAATGTCATTATCCATCTGAAGCTTACATATGCAATTATATATGTCTCTTGGATTATCTCATCAACACTAGAGAAGATGTGGAGTTGCTTGTTGACAAAAAGATTATAATTAACATGTTAGGCAGCAATCAAGCAATTGCCACAATGGTAAACAAACTTGGACTTGAAATTGTGGAAACGGGTTCCTGTTATTTTGATCTCGCTCAAGACCTTAACAAGCACTATGACCAATGTTGCAATCATAATATGGGAAACTTGAGAAGTACCTATTTCCCCAATCTTTGGAGAGGCACTGCAACTATTGTTGGTCTTATAGTCCTGGGGTTCACTCTTTGAAATTTCATAAGGCCTTACGTACGTCATTAAAAAGATTCATAACATGAGTTGTGATCAGTATTTGTTGGAGTGTATTGGGTTTGGTTTACATGTTATGAATTGCATCTGAGATTGTCATTTTTTTAATCCTATGGTAACCTTTGTTCCTAATTACCATATAACTGAGTATGTATTTTAGCCAATAATGTTTTATCTACTGTTATATCACTTTACTACTGAATGCTAATAATAATATCATTGTTTCTTGTAAGGTTAATGCCTACTATTGATTATTCTTTTAAGAATAACTAGCCAGTGTTGGGTGTGTTGCACGTGTATGTTATCAGTTCATTTTGACATTTTTAATAAGAAATTATTTCACTGACTTATTTTAATAAGAACTCATTTTGAAAATTATAAATTACACATTCTAACTTTGCCAAAATTCAATTTAGTCATGCAAGTGATGCAACTTCTGATTTTCATTCTTATAGCTTCTTCCATTTTTAACACAGTATTTTTGACTTTTTCCATTACAATATGCCGTTACTCCTTATATTCCCTGTAGAATTTATAGCCCAACAATTAAAGAAATGAGCTTCATTTTAAAACGTAATGACAAACGTTGTTGAGTTAATTGAACAAGCGAGTACAAAAGGAATTTAACTAGAAATTATGGGGTGTATCAATGGAGAAAAGATTGTGTGTAGAATGGATCAAAGGGGATAGGGTTCCTCTACAAATCATTCGTGTCATGCCCCAAACCCAAAAGGGTCCAAAGCATAAAAAATACATCCCAAGGTACTTGTAAATTTTTCCTTTTTGACAATTCAAACTATAGGAGATCTTTCTTTTCCTTTCTCTTCCACAAGTTAAGAATATATCACTATACTAAAATCTACACATTACAAGTCAAAACTTTATAACACATTTACGAACAATAACCAAAAAATCATGTGCTTCCACATAATACATGAATATATTATAAAACTCCAATTGGATTACACAAAGTCATAATCTTATCAAGAATAAGGACCTTAACATCAAGTCTAAGTCTACCACGCCAAAGCCTAACAAACCTCAAGCGACCAACCTTCAATACAATTAATTAAGGTCCCATTGCACATAGCAAGATCAAGGCACAAACCATTTACAGCAAAAGTCTCCAAATTTAATATAGCACTCCAATCATCACCAATGAAGTAAGCTCCATACCCAAGGTATAACTAATTAATCTGAAAAAACCGTTAGGGTAGGATAAGCTAAAGCCCAGTAAGTAGCATAATTAATGGAGATGGGGGAAATGCAAGTTTCATTTTCAATAATAATAATATGACAAGAATGGTTGAATAATGAAACACAAAGTTTCTCAAAGTAAATACCTTGAAACTATATACTTTAATCTGTGAGCACTAACAATATAATTTCCAAGCCATAAAATCTAACATACGGTAATTTATCACAAATATACCACACTACCATATAGACTAATCAGGGGATCTAGCCTTTCACAACTGGCATGATATTGTCCTCTCTGGTATGCAGTCTCTTAGCCCCATGGGCAGCAGCCTCACTCATACCCTCAAGGTTTTTCGCTCCTCCCATGGGCAGTAGCCTCACCCACACACAATCAATGAATCTCTTCCCCCGATAGGCAGCAGGGAAGAACGCGTCATCCAAAGTGAAAGGGCACTAACCTGGATCTGATTCCGTTGTCACAAAGACTACAGAAATCAAATCGAGTGAAGAACACTGAAGATGTTGACTCTATTTTACCTTTTTTTTTTTTTTTTTCTTTATATATGTATATATATATATATTATTATATGAAAGATTTGGGTCAAGGTTATGAGAATTGTCTTTAGCCAGCTGTAGTTCTTCTTACAGCGGAAAGATTTGTGCCCAAGTGTAATGTGTTACACATGGAAAAATAACCAATTCGGTATACATCCCTACCTTGATCATGTAGCATTGATATTCAATTTATGGCAACAACTTTACACAAGGAAGCCATTAGCCATATTAAACCGATAAAAAGGAAAGAAAGGTGAAAATAGGTCTCCATGGGTAATTCTACAATACCCTCTTTTTGGGGGGTATGGTACTCAAAAATAGGTAACTTGCTATACCAGGTTACTAAAACATTTCATTTAATGGTTCCATCATTACATTGGGCAGTATTAACATCATATATATCTCTACTTTTATCACATTTAGTGGTTCCCTTATTTATTTATTTTTTTTCACCTTTAATAGTTTCATTGTTATATTAGACAATATCAACATCACATTTTATCGTATTTTTGTTACATTCAGTGGTGCATTAAACCCTAAGCATAAAATACACTTATGACATAAATTAAAAATGGCAATGGATCAAGTTTTGGGACAAAAGATACATTTTTAAACTCGAACCATGCATTTAAGATCTAATATTTTGTGTGCCCTTATATTAAAATCAATTTCCCTCTCCTTTGTATATGTTTGTGTTTGTTTGTATATAATAAAAAAAAAATTCTAATATTTTACATATAACTCTTATGAAATTTAAGGAAGTCCTTCCCCAAACATATTCCATTTATATTTGAATTTGAAATAATGGGAGAGACCAGGTACCTTGACAAGCGTGAAGTCCACGTTCTTTTTTCTCCCAATTGTGATACAACTGAAGCAGGGAGAGACCAGGTACCATGACTGGACTATTTATGGATGATCCACTGAAATCCTTTATATGGGCCAACCAACCCATAAGACTTAGGTTGGATTTTTTCTTTTTTCCTCAAAGATTTGGGCCCTATTTTGGAGAATTGTCTTGAGAGAGGCAGTTGGTACTTTATTTAGGAAGATTTGAGCCCAATTGTAGGTCTCTCATGGACTGGACTTCCTAAACTAGGTTTGCTAATTAACAAGGACCAACATTTAATACACTCGCATTAAGTGTTTGTATAATAAAAAAAGGACCACGTTTTAGCTAATCAGAATTAAAATTCACATATATCAGGTTATGCAAAGTTATGTAAAAATATATAGTTGTTACAATAATTGTATAAATTTACATAGATATTATTCATTTTTTAATTAGTTCTTTAATCTTTTTTTACTTATCCTAATGATGAAGGAAGAAAGTTGACGATAGCTATTATGTGTGAAGAAAGAAAAACAATTAAAAATATTAAAAAATTATATTTTAGTGAAAAGTGGTGTAAAATAAATAATTTGATATGAGCTGTTTTAAAAAGTGAGTATGTAAAATAGAAAAAGTTGCTTTTTATACTAAAATAGAGATGAATCTTTGCACAAACTGATACGAATGTATGACTAGACTTATAAAACTTGAGGCCCCATTAGCTTTGAGAAGCTTTGAGAAAATCTTTGTATATGACTTTGTACAATAAGGGTCTGTTTGGATAATACTTATTACTGAAAACTGAAAACTAAAAACTAAAAACACTATAGCAAAATAATTTTTAAATGTGTAAATAGTGCCGTGAGACCTAGTTTTAAAGTTGTTTTTGCTGAAAAAGTACTTACGGGTCTTGTGAACAGTGCACGAGATTTACTAAAAATACACACCTGCTGAGGAATGTGCAAAACGCACTTCCCAAACTCACACTAATTGTCACAAGACTCACAATCTTAAGTCAGTTGATTGTGAGAGGTGAAAAAAAGAAAACAAAAAAAAGGAGGTTCATGTGAAAGTCATGAGCAGCTACTCACAGTCTGCCACGTCAAAATTCTAACAAAAAATTTTGGGTTTTCGTGTATATGACTATATGTCCCAGCTGATTATTCTTGTCCATGTCTGAGGTGTTAAGCAAGCGAAGATAACCAATTCGGTATATATCCCTACCCTGATCATGTAGGATCGATTTCGGTTCCTTGAGTCCACTTTAAGCAGTGAATCTAAATAAAACCGAAGCCAATCATAAACTCAAACAGCTTGGGACATCATCTTGAAATTTAGTTGTTAGTGTGTTACGTATATTATACATTCATGCACGGACGCTGTTTGTTTTAAATTTACGGACACCGTTTATGTTGAAAGTCTATGTAAAATCCGCACGATCAGTAATGCACTAACTGATCGGTTGTTGCATTTTGGAACATAAGACTAGTATTATGCTTGTAAAAAATACGTCAATTCTAAATTTAAAGCAGGAAAAAAAAAATGAAATTAAAGTTTTTGCGATGTCTGTAAACTAGTGAGAATTACGTTCTCCGTACTATAACATGATTTGTGCGAGAGAGATAGAGAATCACACACACTATAAGTCTATAAATAGGATTGCAAGAAGACGGTTTGGTAACTGGTATTCCTATTGAGAAACTCAATTATATAAGTGTGTATTTAAGAGGTGCTCTCAAAGGGTAAAAGCATTAATTTATTTCCTTGGTTAGGCTTTACATTATTGAGACTTTAAAATTTCCATGAGTTTAATTGAAACTTCTGTCTTTTGAATTTTTGATAAATTAGATCTATTTTTTTGAGAGAATGATAAATTAGATCTTATTAATCAAATAGGTGGTGGAGCCACTTGATGACCAAGGGGGGACTTGGTCTCCAAAAATTTTTGAAAAAAAAAAATTATTATTATTATTGGAAATATCTTAAATAATTTAAATAACCTTATTATTTTGATCTCCATACTTGATTTACCTCAGCAAATAAAAAGGGAAAAAATTCAAATTTTCATTCCTACACATCTAGGACTTACTTGTACCACAATAGTAGAAAAATTGAAAAGTCAAAAGCTTTATTGATATGTTGCACCACCAAGTCTCCCACACAGTTGCTAAAACATTTTGTCTCACACAGGTGACTCTCTCTCTCTCTCTCTCTCTCCTGTTAGCGACAATGCAGTGCTCTGTGCCCGTAGCTGACCAGCTAATCCCTTGTTTTTTTTTAAAACTCTTTTCCAGGTACTTTGCATTTGCTTTCTTTTGATTTTTTTTTTTTTATTTGCTTCCTTTTTTATATTCCTTATAATATATTATTCATTATTATACTAATCAATATATTATATACTAAATGAAATTATAAATAATAAATGTATTTAATTAGTTGATTAAAATATACAATATATACTATTATATTAACATTTCACGGTTGATTAAAGAGATATTAAATCGTTTTGTTAATCTTGTCTCATGATTGTTTAATTTTAATTAAATACACTTTTGTTTATAGCACATTTAATTTTATAGAAATCTTAAGAGTTTAATGTAAGTTTATTTCACTTATCAGGAATGGATGTCATAAGTTAAAACTATTTCTAAAAAAAAAATGTAAGTTTATTTAAGGAAAAAAAAAAAAAATACCCACGTGACTATTAGAGAAAAGTCTTGAAAATGATTATATTAAGAGTCCGTTTGGTTTGTGTAAAATATTTTCCGAAAAATATGGAAATGCTATTTTCCGGAAAAGGAAAATGCATTCAGGTTGTTTGGCTGTCTCAGAATTCGTTTTACGGAAAATCAATTCCGGTGTTTGGTTCTTTCAAACATTTTACGGAAAATCAATTCCCATGTTTGGTTCGGTCAAACATTTTACAAAAAATGTTGGACGTTTTTTATGGAAAATCAATTCCAATGTTTGGTTTGTGGATCATTTTACGGAAAATATGAAATGCCTTACAAATTCCTGCACCTGCATTACCTAGACAAACCTGTAACAATACAAAACTAATAATCCACTTCAACATAAAAAATAATCATCCAAATTCAAACATCTGCATTACCTAGACATATCTGTAACAGTAAAAAAATAATCATTCACTTCAACATCAAAAATAATCATTTGAATATACCCATAATATTTATATAAAAACAGCCACATCAATCATTCACCATTGGCATTACACCTCCATGGTGTATAAAAATGATACCTATTCGTGGTATCTGAACAATACAAATACATAATTTGGGCAATTGTATCGTCCCAATAATACAAAAAATTACATATATAATACAATGGTAGGTCAATACTAGTACTACAACAAAAGTTAATTCCTAAAGCTACCGTCACAGTCAACATGAAACAGACAAGTCAAAGTTGTGAGAACAAAAAACCATCCAACCACAGCTTTCTCAGCCTAGCATTCTTGGCTAGAAATCCCTGTGCTGCCTTCTCATTTTCACAAAGATGGTCAAACGCAGTTGCGAGCATGTCTTCGCTATACCCATCCGCCATCATAGCCATGACCTCATTGTAAAGAGCTGTGTAATCCACCGGGCCCCAATTGATTTCTTTCAGAGCCACAGCTATTTCCTTCAGCTGATCAGACAGATCAGTCAGCACACTATCATCAGCATTAGAAGGCGTACGCCCTCTTTTGCAGGACTTGGAAATTCCTGACCCAGTGGTGGATGACTCGACTGCATTCTTCCCTTTCTCGACCACACCTTCCTCCACATTGTCTGCAACAAACTCAGCACTGTCCCCATTGTCTGGCTCATTCTCAATATCCACATAGGACTTAGAAAAGCCACCCGTGGCTGTGTCCTTCCCCACAACAATAGCTAATTCATCATACATCTCAATTTTTTTGTTTAGATACTTCGCATGCTTTCGATGTGCCTGTAAAGGAGAAAGGAACGTATAATAACAATGCAATAATTACTTCACTCATAAATTCAATATTCAATTCAATATAGATGCCAGTAAATGTTTTAGGTCAATGATAAACAAAAAAATATGTTATTATTTGAAAAACAAAGTGGGTGTCCATCCTTGTCAAATTAAACATAAAATCATGGTGTGGAGTAGATGCTGAGTTTAAACATCTAGATATGGTGGTGTGACATTACTCTTGGACTATGGACAGTAAACCATACTAGGCAGGATTAAGGTTAAGCATTATGATTGTGGACCCATTTAGGACCCTTAATTCTTTAGATAAAGTTTACTATGATAAAGTTTACTTGACACAATTATATAACTTACTAAAACTTCATCTAGCCTCTAACATTTAATTCATAGATGCCTTCTTTGAAACTCTGAATATCTTTTCAAATAATTCTTTGCCTTCAATTTCCAAACTTAAAATTTCAATTTCTGGACAAAAACATATATTATCATTTATATTAAGAAAATATAGTTGGAAGCCATACCATGACTTCTTCTTGGTATGTCTTTGCGTCGCATGTTATCATTTTGAGGTTATCATCCCAACCAAAGCCACTCTTCTTTTGAAGTTTCTCAATAGTGGACCACATGGTCCTTAGAGTCCGCATCCGATTGTCAACATAGGAAGGGTGGCACTCAACCCCAAATTGGACACTTATCTCCTTCGCTACAAGAGCAAAGGAGCCTGCCTTGAAGGTGCTAGACGGCTTGTTGCCCTTTGTAGCCTCCTGCGCAAATATCCTAAGCATCATTTCATGCATGGGCAGCAGCCACCTAAACTGTTTGTTGCTGCTCACCTTCTCTTTGCCCTTTGACATTACTACATATGAAAATTGTATAGTCAGAGTAGCATTTAGTAATTACGCTCGGAATATGAACAACAAATCAAACACACATACAACCATGCTTATAAATGTGCACAACAGAATGAAACATGCTAACACTAGAAATGACAATGTAATACCATCAAATAACAATTTAATGCTGAAAATACTTTTTCATTACGCCACCAGAAGTCTATAGTAAATACATTGTCTTTACAAAAAAAAAAAAAACACATATTACAATCATAAAAATCTAAATAAAGTACTACTCTCCACTCCTGATATAATCAGACCACATAGCTTGGCATATCTCATCTCTCTTAGCATTCCACGATTTACTGTCTTCAACGGACTCCCGACGTGATTGTGTTTCTTGTTGGGGGTCACAAGACTCTACTTCGTTCATTGCATCTTCCATAATATGGTCATGTGGTTCAACCCTCATAATGTGATTATTAACCACACAACATGTTAACACTAGTTTCACTTGGGTTTCAAAAGACCAAAATGGTTCTGCATCCAACACTCGAAAATGTTTCTTCAACACTCCAAACCCTCGCTCAATGGTAGTTCTCAATGAAGAGTGTCAGAGGTTGAACAATTCTTTCTCATTCTCAGGAGGACGATCACTAAACACTTTTAAGTGATATCGCACACTCCGATAAGGTGACAATATTCCATTTTTATTACCATACCCAGCATCACCAAGATAATATTTACCTACATATATTCAAAAATAAAACCAAATCACTACTATGCTTAGGAAAACGCACAATATTTATTAAACTAATAAACCAAAAAGGTGAAGTAATCGTATAATACCGTCGGGAATTGAAAATCCCCCTGGCCTAGCAAATGCATCATTTAACACACGTGAATCATGTGCACTGCCTTCCTATCCAGCCAATACATAAGTGAACTTTAAGTCAAAACTAATGGCAGCTAACACATTTTGCATAGTTCCATCTTTGTGACCACAAAATCTTCCTTGAATTTCAGGTGGCACAGATGCACAAACATGTACACCATCTATTGCTCCAACACAATCCTAATTTTCGAAAGACATAATGGTTTAAAATTACACAAATCTTCACAATTTACAAAAATACACAAGTCACAATAGTTACCTTAAAATATGGGTAGAACCTTCTACTATTCCTTATCTCTGGGGGTGTATCTTTGCTACGTAGTCTTATTAGAGTTCTATATAATTTCAGGACACCTTTAAGGATGACCTTGAAGTATCTATGAGCAGTCTCAATTGATCTATAGATCCGACTACTCATTACACGGAACCTCACATTATGACCAATAATGTGTAAAAAAATGAACACTTGTTCCGTAACAGACATGTGAATAGTCGGGCGTATGTGCTCCCCCTCAGTGAGGATGTGACATAAGTGGTGGAAAGCTATAGGCTTCATCCTAAGTTGATTCACACAATGTATCTCACTTCTATGCAGAATACTATTTATGTATTCCTCTCTCTCGGCTGCATGATTAACATAAGGCGCTCTAGGCAGTTGTCTACGTCTATGCCGCAATTTCCTTAACAATGCAACCCCCACAAGGAGGACAGATGCAACTGAGGCAAGAATTGCAGCTTTGGTTTTTTTCTTCATCTAACAAAATCACAAACACTTTGGTCTAAGAGGTTCGTAAATAAGCATGCTATTGATTACACAGTAAATAAAAACAGCCACAAACAGAAAACATCCAAAGCTCATTGATAACAAGTACCAAATCACATTGCATTCTATTTACAATCAATATTTACACCATCACAATACCATCACATTCATAACTGCACATTGATATCATCACAATACCATCACATTGCATTCTATTTACAATCACCTATATACCCAATGCACCTTCAATTAAGGTTTAAACACACACATATTCTACTGCAAGAAAATAATAACACCAACATGAGTTTTGCAAATGTAAGATAAATGATGAAAAAAATCATACAATTAGTCATGTCTCAAGCTTGAAAGTATAGATAACCCAATAGGCAACTACATAACATTTGCTACATCAAAGTATACATATCAAGCTCCAAAACTGTATACACAAAACCCAACTAGCCAAATTTTACACAAACCCAACTAGCCAAATTCTAAAAAAAAAAAACCAATCATGGGTCAAGCTCCAAAATTTCTACACATAACCCAACTAGCCAAATTCAAAAAAAAAATCACAGCAAAAGTTCTACACATAACCCAACTAGCCAAATTCTAAAAAAAATCACAGCAAAAACCAATCATGGGTCAAGCTCCAAAATTTCATACGCGTAACCCAACTAGCCAAATTCTAACCAAAAGCACAACAAAAACATTGATCACCCTAAACCCAATCATGAGTCAAGCTCCAAAATTTCATACGCATAACCCGTCAAGCCAAATTCTACCCAAAAGTGATAGGCCACAAACTGAATGACCCCTTGTGATTAAACCAATTAATTAATTAGCCAAGTTATTAATTAATCAATTTAACATGCAAATACGTGGAAGCACAAACAAATCACCAAATAACTAAATATGCAGCGGAAAATAAATAACACAGTGATTTGTTTACGAATGGGGAAAACCCTTGCGGCAAAAACCCCACCAGGTGATTTTCAGGTCACCACTCCCGAAACTCCACTATTATCAAATCAAGCAGTTACAAGTAAAGGAATCTCAAGTACCTTACCAACCTACAGTTGAACCCTTACCCCAATACCCAATTGGACTTGATCTGTAGTGATAGTTCCCACCTTTGATGCACGGCTCCCAAGTACGTGACTAACCAATGCGCGGATCCCAGTACGCGACTTCAAACACCAACTTAGAAGGAGAGGTTGGCTGCAAAGTTCTTCAGTTCATCCTACACGATGAAGATCAGGAAGATACTTGGTTAGAAAACCCTTTGGTGCAAATACACAGCAACTTCTTCAGAGAAGATGAACTAGGTCAAGAACTTCGTCTTTGATCACAATTTGCTTGAACAGAGATTGCTCAATGCTTTTGCAACTTGTGTCTTTTATGACGGCTCTTAAAACAATCCTTTTATATGTCTAGGGTTAGAAGAAAAGAAGGCCCAAAAGCATATTCACGGATCCCAAGGAAATCAGATCAGGAAATCAGATTTTATAATTCTCGACAGATAGCAGGTGTCGAGAAGCTATCGAGAAGGTGTCGAGCTTTAATGAATTTGCACTTCAGCTTGTTTTTCTTGGACAGACTTGATGACTTCAATACTTGATCTTGAAACCTTATTTCTTGAAGTATTAAAACACCTAGAACTACCCAATTACAAGTAGAGTGCGTTTTGTCAAAAAGATTAGCCAATTTACATAAATAAGTAACATATGTTCTTAACAAGTAAAAACACATATGTCCTAACAATCTCCCCCTTTGGCAATCCGTGACAAAACCACAACAAACAAATGAACATATGAGAGAAGTCATAAATCACTCAACTCATACTCACTTGTTGAATACAATAAGATCTATCCTATCACAAACTCTTGAAAAACTTTACAAGAAAAGAGTTTATGGCAAGTAGACTTTGACAACCTGTATTTCTGAAACACTTTAAACAAAACTCATCAAGGCATCTTGTGTGAAACAGAAATAAATAGATTGCATACAAGTATAAGAATCATGTGTATAAAGATAGAAAAGAAACAACACATGTAGAGAAAGGTGAAAGAAACATAAATCCACATATAATGAATATAAGTACAATATATGTAAAACTGGTCATAAGACCTCATATACAAGAACAATGTATCTAAAAAGAAAGAAAGGAAAAGGTATATCATAACCTCACTACATCCCTCAAATATCAACACTCCTCCTAACAAAAATGTCCTATACTAACTCTCCCCCTAAGATGACTACTTTCATAACCCAAAACTACTTCCCCTTTTTGTCATGAGTGACAAAGGGTAGAGTGTCATGTAGACATCTCATCAGTAGAGTTAGCATCTCCATCATCATCCGAAGCGTCATCGTCATCACCATCACCATCATCATCCTCAGAGTCAAAAGCTGCTGGAGGAGGTGGTGAAGGAGTAGCCTCAGAAGCAAAACCACCCATGGTTGCCTGCCGTCGTGCAATACGACCGACACAAACATTCACCTGATACAACTCAGAGGAGAGTGTATCGAGGCGAGCATCCATGCGCTGCAGCTGCGCCATGATGTCTCCAAGAGATACATCGCTAGTAGAGGAAGAAGGAGCAGATGTAGATGGAGCTGATCTGGATGGAGCTGAACGGGAGGGACGAGTGGAATCTGTCTGTCTTGATCTAAACTGAGCCTCACTACGTTTTACGGTAGCGGTATCGATGACACAAATGTGTGTGAAGTGGTCGGACACAGGAAAAAGGGATAGAAAAATGGCGTAAGATCCTCATGATAGTGGAAGGAAAGATGAGCTTATCACGGAACGCTGAATCTAAATAAACATCTATGATAGAAAGAATGAAATGAGAAGTAAAATCTATAGTCAGATGCTCAAGAGATAACAAGAATCGAGCACGAGGCTCTGTGATGGAGTTGTAGTGAGAGAGTGGATGGAGCACAAAAGTCATCACTATGTTTAAGAATCTAAGACCTTTAACAAAAGGTCTACATGATGTATATTGATGTTCACCCTAATCAGCGGGGCGCTTACAGAAAGCAGAGATGAGCTCATCTTTGGACATAGTCCTTAGATGCTCACAAGAAGGGTAGTCAGGAAACTCTATCCTAGGAACCCTAAGTACATCTGCAACTAGCTGCGGTGAGACAGGGATGCGCGTACCTCGAATGTGAGTGAAAAAGAGAGGTACTGAACGATCGATCCCGTGCATGTTGGAGTAGAACTCCTGAATGAGCACGAGAAGACATGTGACCAGGACATCATACAATGACTCCCATCCCCTACTGTGAATGACAGAGGGAAGGTTAGTGTCGGCGAAGTCTGCCAAAATGACTTGGCATTCCGAATGAACACCTCGTCTAGAAAAGTTCTCCGAAAATGCCTTGTGGGCATCTCCATCATGGAACCGAAGATTTAGAGGACCAGAATCAGAAGATGAAAAAGCTCCAGAATGCAAAGGGTTCCGAGTCGAAGTGGATTTACGCTTAGGTGCCATAGACACTACTAACGTAAATAGAAGGAGAAAGAGAAAGAGACAATCAAAAAAGTCCCAAAACAATTCACATATATCAAATATATTGAACAATGAGTACGTATGCATGGGGAATGCATGAACATGTGACATGCAAAGGAAAAAGCATCATGGGCGCAGCCCAATCCAATCCTAGCAGCACATAAACATAGAACACACATCTAAATGCATGTAAATACCATTCTAATGCACATGAAATTCAATGTATGACATTTTGAACACATTTATGTGAAAACCCAACCCAAAATTTCAAGAAAAACTCATTAATTTTGAAAAACCCCAAAAATTTTCAAAAACCCCAAAACCTAAGCTTCAAAACATGAAATGCATGAAAAAGGAAGGAAAATGAGATCTTACCAAGTGATTAGAAGCAAGGTAGGGCCGAAAATCAAGTGGGTTGGAAGTTTTGAGTGAGAAAATCAAGTTTGGGAGAGGAACCGTCACGGATAGATCGAGAGAGATCGAGAGAAATGAGATCTGAATCGCGACAGAGGCTTAAATAGGCACCTCAGTAATTCTCGACAGCTGAGGTGTCGAGAGGTATCGAGGAAGTTGTCTAGGAAGGTATCGAGAAAAGCACGTCGACAGTTGAAGGTGTCGAGGAATGAACACCAGTACCAAGAACAGAAGCTCGATCGATCGACAAGGTATCGAGAAGGTATCGATGAGACAGGAGATTTCTCGATCGATCCATCAGGTGTCGAAGAGGTGTCGAGATTGCGATAAGAAAAAGGCTTGAGAAGCTCGACAGATAACAAGGTATCGAGGAGGTGTCGAGCCAACAGTTAAAAGCAGTTTTTCGAGAAGTGAAAAACACAAACATGAATGCAATCCAACATACACCTCAACCAATGATCCAATCAACATATTAAGTTTTCAAAATCATCTCTTAACAAACATTTTAAGCACATGGATCCTCAGAAAATACACACACACACACTAAACACGTCTAACCAATTTTATTTTTCAAAAACAAGTCAAGACAGTTTAGTGAGCATACATTAGCACATGTAAACACTTGTGATGGCCAAATCACATTGTACCTGCACATGTATCAATAGTAGCAAAGAATATTGCGTGTTGTGTGTGAAAAACATCGCAAGATTGCATATGTGTATACATGTTATGACGATCTAAGATATGAGAAAATAACTTTAACTCACACACAATCATAACTGTTTGATGGAGACTATCACCTTTGAGGTACATCTTATGACTCCCACATCTCATAGAAAACACGCTTGCAATCATATTTAAAGAATTTTAATCTTTTTGGTTTTTATTTTCTTTGCATATTTTCTTTTAAGCATATCATGCATGGGCATATAAAGAGAGAAAAAAAATACCCAACATGTTAAGCATAGACATTGCACTTTTGCTATGCCGAAGCATGCAGATGTCTTTGACACTGCACTTTTGCTATGCCGAAGCATACAGGTGTCTATGACACTGCACTTTTGCTATGCCGAAGCATACATGTGTCATACATGATTGGCGGGCAACAGTTGTGAGATGGTCATTTATGCCTTTCTCTTAGGATTTTCTAGTCCTACCCGTCAAAAAGAGTGATATAAGTGTTAAGTTTTAAAAGATAACTTAATCTTACTCATCACAAACAAGAGCCACAAAGCTCACTTGCTTAGTTGTGCATAGAGATGCTCATCTAAGCTACAAAAGATACAAAGTTTAGAAAACTTTGTTTCAATAGCCATCTAAGGTACGCAAGTACCAAAGTACACAAAATACACACTGTTTTTGTATTTTTCAATTTTTCAATCAATTTTTTCTTTTATATCAAAAACAAAATAAACAAAACTGAAAATAAACAAACAAAAACATGTTATCAAAGCAAAGCAAAAACAAGACTAACTCAAAAAAAATGCAAAACACACAAGTAATGCAACAAACAAAAACAAGAAGATCGAAAAAAGTGATAAAATCACTTAGAGTCCTTTTTCTTCCACACCTTGGAAGAACCTTTCCTTTGATTGAATCCTTGATCCGGCGGTGAGGGGGAAGAATTGAAACCGTTCAAGTTCGAAAGGAACATGAGGGCTTTCAGAAGATCTCCAAGAGGAGCAAAAGAGGATTGAAGCTGATTTTGGCTTCCAGATGCTATCATGCCGTTGCTCTGTTGAGTGGCTAACCACTTATAGCAATTTGGTCGTGTATGACCGGCAGCTCCACAATGATGACAGAGATGCGGCTTCTTTTGTTTAGGCTTTTTAGAGTTAGCCTTCTTAGCCCTCGTGTTTTTAGAATCTTTCTTATCTTGCTTAGGGGGTGCTCCTAAGATAGATTTACTCTTGTCTAGGTTCCCACTAGCTAATTCAGTTTTAACAACGGTGTTTTCAATTTCAACATTATTAGCAGAAGGAACAAAAATAGCAGTACTAGTAGAAGCAATACTAGAGGAAGAAAAACCATACCCTAAACTTGTTCGATCTGAAGCAGATTTCTGATTGCTGAAAATCTCATCAAGCTTTGCACTTGAAGTCCTCTCCAGTTGAGCTCTAACTTGAAACAGCTCCGCTTCAAGCTTTTTGGTCTTCTCAGCCAAGAAATTGTTCTCAAACCTCAGTGCACCAATAGTTTGATTCACCTCATCAAACTTTGTGGACAACTCTTCATGATCAAGTTCAACATCGCTAAGCTTCTTGGTGGCCAGCCTATACAGTTTCTCATGCTTCTCAGAGAGCTTGTATAGTTTCTCATAGGCTGAATTTATATCATCTTGATCATCCATTTTCTCAAATTTTGACTCCACCAGTTCTTCTTCTTCATCCACTTCTTCAACAATACCTTTAGTAGGATTGACTGTGGCAGTGAAGGCATTTAAGATTCTGCTATCCTCATTGTCAGAATCATCTTTAGACTCAGTGTCACTCAGGGTTGCAGCAAGTGCCTTACTCTTCCCAATGCTCTTGAGATATGTGGGGCATTCATGCTTCATGTGATTGAATCCATAACAACCAAAGCATTTTGGTCCTGCAGGAACAGTGTACTGACCGCCATCCTTAGCATCCTTCTTCCCTTTGTCTCGGCTTTTAAACTGAGAAGAACTGGACTGCCTGCGGTCCTTGTCGAAGCTCCTTCCATTGGCATTCTTCATGAACTTCTTGAACTGCCTTGTAATGTAGGACTTTATCTTGGAATCTTCATCATCAGAAGACTCATCTGTATCACTGTTCTTTGCCTTCAAGGCCATGCTCTTGCCTTTACTCGACTTGCCAATCCTAGATAACCCTATCTCATAGGTGTGCAAGTTTCCAACCAACTCAGTCAAAGGAATCTTGTCAATATCCTTTGATTCCTCTATCACCATAATCTTGGCATGGAATCTCTCGGGTAGAGATCTGAGCACCTTCCTTACAATCTTGGGTTCAGGGATGGTTTCTCCGAGATTGAAGATTGAGTTCACTATGTCCTTGAGCTTGGCATAGAACTCGTCGAACGACTCATCCTCCTCCATCTTTATTTCTTCAAAGCTTGTTGTGAGCCTCTGAAGCTTTGAATCTTTGACAGCCTTTGTTCCTTCATAGGTTGTCTGGAGGATCGTCCAAGCCTCCTTAGCAGTTTCAGTTGAGGATATCTTCTTGAACTCCTCATTGGTGACTGCGCTAAATAGGGCATTTAACGCTTTGCTGTTGAAGTTTGCTGCCTTGATCTTGGCGTCATCCCAATCGGCCGGTTCTTGTTTTGGCTTGGTCCAGCCAATCTCTACAGCTTGCCACACCTTCTCATCTAAATACTGCAAGAAAGCTCTCATGCATACTTTCCAGTGTGCATAGTTAGTGCCATCAAATAAAAGAGGTATGATTAATGACTATCCTCTATCCATGAAAAATAAGGGTCAATGGATCAAACACAGCAAAGATTAAACCCTAATCAGAGTGTGCCCGCTCTGATAACACTTGATAGGCCACAAACTGAATGACCCCTTGTGATTAAACCAATTAATTAATTAGCCAACTTATTAATTAATCAATTTGTCATGCAAATACGTGGAATCACAAACAAATCACCAAATAACTAAATATGCAGCGGAAATTAAATAACACGGTGATTTATTTACGAATGGGGAAAACCCTTGCGGCAAAAACCCCACCGGGTGATTTTCATGTCACCACTCTCGAAACTCCACTATTATCAAATCAAGCGGTTACAAGTAAAGGAATCCCAAGTACCTTACCAACCTACAGTTGAACCCTTACCCCAATACCCAATTGGACTTGATCTGTAGTGACAGTTCCCACCTTTGATGCACGGCTTCCAAGTACGTGACTAACCAAAGCGCGGATCCCAGTACGCGACTTTAAACACCAACTTAGAAGGAGAGGTTGGCTGCAAAGTTCTTCAGTTCATCCTACATGATGAAGATCAGGAAGATGCTTGGTTAGAAAACCCTTTGGTGCAAATACATAGCAACTTCTTTAGAGAAGATGAACTAGGTCAAGAACTTCGTCTTTGATCACAAATTGCTTGAATAGAGTTTGCTCAATGCTTGTGCAACTTGTGTCTTCTTTGACAGTTCTTAAAACAATCCTTTTATATGTCTAGGGTTAGAAGAAAAGAAGGCCGAAAAGCATATTCACGGATCCCAAGAAAATCAGATCAGAAAATCTAATTTTATAATTCTCGACAAATAGCAGGTGTCGAGGAGCTATCGAGAAGGTGTCGAGATTTAATGAATTTGCACTTCAGTTTGTTTTTCTTGGACAGACTTGATGACTTCAACACTTGATCTTGAAACCTTGTTTCTTGAAGTATTAAAACACCTAGAACTACCCAATTACAAGTAGAGTGCGTTTTGTCAAAAGGATTAGCCAATTTACATAAATAAGTGACATATGTTCTTAACAAGTGAAAACACATATGTCCTAACAAAAAGCACGGCAAAAACATTGATCCCCATAAACATCCATGAATAATACACAGTTCAAATAAAAAATGGATAATTAAAAAAATTAAATAAAAACAATAAATAAATAAATATATAAATATTTATATAAATAAATATATAAATATTTATATATATATATATATAAAATGCTAAGATCGGATCCGAGAGGTGGGTTGGGAGGATGGGTTGTGAGGGGATGTGGATCGGACTTGTGTGTGGATCGGAGGTGAGGTGAGGTGAGGTGTGTGGATCGGAGGAACGGTCAACCGAAGAAGGAAAACTCATCGTGGGTCTGCGTTTGGCTCGGTGATCTAACTACCGTGACGGAGAGGATCGACTGGCTGAGCTCGGCATGACCCGGAGTGAGCTGGGTTGGTGTGAGTGGCTGGATCGGTGGGAGTGCAATGGCTGAGCTCAGTTCTTTCTCTCACTCTCTCTCTCTTTTGCGCGTGACCCGGAAATGTTTTGAAGTGAAAATGAAAGTGTAAAACCATTTCTGAGTCAAAGGAGTAAATTACAGGTCAAATGAAATTGATTTTACGGAAAATTCTATTTTCTGTAGCTGCCAAACATGCGGGTCAGGTGAAAAATGATTTCCTAAAAGCATTTACCACCAAAACAAATGGACCCCAAGTAAACCATGGCTAAAGCTAGGCATAAGTCATGACTTGATATTACTTGAGAATCAGCTTCCATTTTTTATCTTAAAGGAGTTACACAATCAATTTTCCAGGTCTGAAGAAAACAATAATATTTCCATTCGTGGGCTTGCATGTAAGTTTTTTCATCTCATTGGCAAGAAATTGCCCGAGAAGGAAATAAAACATTTCACTGATTTGAACAAATATTTCTATTATAATTCATCTACCCTCAAAAGCGGAAATGGCATCATTTCTCATCTACATAGTGCAATAGAGTTGTACGAGGCAGGAGTGATAGTCAGAACAGTTGAAAAAGAAATAATGTTACTTGACATTCAATTCCGAAACACGACCTTGAAAAGATGTCCATGCTTCAATTGCTTATAGCTCTTAAATTGCTTACCACGCCTGAAGTGCTTTCCTTGCTTGGAAGCTACTCAAACTTTCCTGTATGTTCCTCAGTTTTTGGTAGAAGACAAAACTGAAAGCCCTTTTCGAAACCTCATGGCCCTGGAGCAATGTCATTATCCATCTGAAGCTTACATATGCAATTATATATGTCTCTTGGATGATCTTATCAACACTAGAGAAGATGTGGAGTTGCTTGTTGACAAAAAGATTATAATGAACATGTTAGGCAGCAATGAAGCAATTGCCACAATGGTAAACAAACTTGGACATGAAATTGTGGAAACGGGTTCTTGTTATTTTGGTCTCGCTCAAGAGCTTAACAAGCACTATGACCAATGTTGCAATCGTAATATGGGAAACTTGAGAAGTAGCTATTTCCCCAATCTTTGGAGAGGCACTACAACTATTATTGGTCTTATAGTCACTACAAAAAAGGTATAGGAAGCCCAAAAGCACTGGGATAGGGTTACTTATTTCCCTTATGGGGGAAAGACCTATCCTAGCGCTTTTAAAAACGCTGGAATAGGGTCCACCTATTCCAGCGCTTACAAAAACGCTAGGATAGGCCTTTCCCCATAAGGGAAAGAAGGGACCTATCCCAGCGCTTTTTAAAGCGCTAGGATAGGTCCCTCCATTCCCTTATGGAGAGACGCCTATCCCAGCGTTTTTGTAAGCGCTGGAATAGGGTCAATCTATTCCAACGCTCCAAAAGCGCTAGGATAGGTCACCTATAGTGTATTTTTGGTTATTTAATCATATTAGTTTTAATGGATAAACCCACTAATACCCACTAAAACCCATCTAAAATTTAAATAAACAACATAAAATCTAAATTTCAAGAAAATGACCAAAATACCTTTGAAACTAATAAAATAACCAAAATACTCCCAAAATCATAAAATGACCAAAATACCTCTGAAACCCAGAAAATGAACAAAATACCCCCCAAACCTAAAAATTACAAAAATACCCCCAAAAGCCCAAAAATGACCAAAATACTCTCGAAACCTAAAAATAATTAAAATACCTCCAAAACCCAATAAAAGGACCAAAATGCCCTGAAACCTTAAAAAAATGACCAAAATACCCCTAAAATCTAAAAAAGACTAAAATAACCCCAAAACCCAAGATAATGACCCAAATACCCCCGAAACCTTTAAAATTACCAAAATGCCCCCGAAACCTATAAAAATCACCTATAGGGATTTGTTAATTATCAAATGACTCAAATATCGCCCAAATAGAAAAAAATGACGAAAATACCCCTAAAACCCAAAAAATGACCAAAATACCCCCAAAACCTAAAAATTACCAAAATCCCCCCGAAACATAAAAAATGACTAAAATACCCTCTAAAACTGAAAAAATGAACAAAATAATTCCATAACCTAAAAATTACCAAAATACCCCCTGAGTCCAAAAAATGACCAAAATACCCTCGAAACTTGATAATTACCAAAATACCCCCAAAACATAAAAAATGACCGAAATACCCCTGAAATCGATAAAATGACCAAAATACCCCTAAAACCTAAAAATTATGAAAAATACTCCTGAAATCCAAAAAAATTACCTAAATAACTAAACAACCTTGAAACCTAAAAATGACCAAAATACCCCCTGGGACCTAAAAAATGACCAAAATAACCCCGAAGCCTAAAAATTTATGAAAATAACCCCGAAACCTAAAAATGACCAAAATACCCCCCCAATCCTAAAAAATTTCTAGAATTCCCCTTAAACCTAAAAAATGATCAAAATACCCTCAAACCTATAAAGTGACGAAAATACCCCTAAACCTTTGAAATGACCCAAATAAACCCAAAACCTCAAAAATGGCCACAAACAACCTGAAACCTCTAAAATTACCAAAAATACCCTGAAACCGCTAAAACGACCAAAATACCTCTAAACCTATAAAATGACCAAAATACCCCTCAAAATATCTAAAATGACCAATATACCACTAATCCTATAAGATGAACAAAATACACCCAAAACCTTTAAAATTACCAAAATAGGGGTTTAGAGGGTATTTTGGTCATTTGTTATGTTTAGGGAGTATTTTGGTCATTTCTTAGTTTTAGGGGGGATTTTGGTAATTTTTCAGGTTTAGGGTGTATTTTTATCGACTTACAGGTTTAAGGGGCATTTTCATCATTTTATAGGTTTCAAGATATTTTGGTCGTTTTTTAGGTTTCGAGAATATTTTGGTCATTTTAAGATTTAGGGGTTATTTTGGTCATATATAGGTTTCAGGGGTACTTTGGTCATTTTTTAAGTTTCAAGGAGTATTTCAGTTAATTTCTAGGCTTTCAAGGTACTTCGATCTTTTTTTAGGTTTTGAGGGTATTTCGATCATTTTTAGGTTTCGGGGTTATTTTGGTTAATTTTAAGGCTTCAGAGTTATTTTGGCCATTTTTAAAATTTTGGGGGTATTTCAATCATTTTTAGGTTTCTAGGTTATTTTGGTCAATTTTCAGCCTTTGGGATTATTTTGGCCATTTTAAAGATTTTGGGGGTATTTCGATCATTTTTAGGTTTCTAAGTTATTTTGGCCAATTTTCAGGCTTCAGAGTTATTTTGGACATTTTTTAGGTTTTGGAGGTATTTTGGTAATTTTTTAGATTTCGGGCGTATTTTGGACATTTTTTTAGGGTTTTGGAGGTATATTGGTTATTTTTTTTGTTTCAAAGGTATTTTGGTCATTTTTTAGGTCTCATAGGTATTTTCGTCATTTTTTATGTTTCGGGGGTATTTTGTTCATTTTTTTTTTGTTTCGGGGGTATTTTGGTAATTTTTTGGTTTTGGGGTTATTTTGGACATTTTATGGGTTTTGGGGATATTTTGGTAATTTTTAGGTTTCAGGAGTATTTTGGTCATTTTTTGGGTTTCGTGGTTATTTTGGTTATTTTGAGGTTTTAGGGTATTTTGGTCATTTTTTGGGTTTCAGGGGTATTTTGGTTATTTTGTAGGTTTTGTAGTTATTTTGGTCATTTTAAGGTTTTGGGGTATTTTGGTCATTTTTGAAGATTTTAGAGTACTTTGGTCATTTACACTTTAGGGGCATTTTGGTAATTTTGATAATTGGGTAATTGGGTGGGTTGAGGTTTACCCATAATAATTGGGTTAGGTTGGGTTTGGGTTAGAAGCAATTAGTTAAATGAGTTTTAATGCGTAAATGGGTTTATAATACCCAACCCAATTAAAATATGAAATTATATTTTAATATTGTTGGTCCTCGAGTCTCATCTTACATTTTTTTTTTTAGCTACTACATTATATTTTACTAATTTTTAGTGAGGAATTATATTTTATTAATTTGAAGTATTAAATTAAGTTAAACTTTGTTAAATTGAATTATTAAAAAATATTTTTATTAATTAATATAATTTATTTTATTAATTTGTACTGTTAAATTATATTTTATTAATTTGAAGTATTATATTCAATCTTATTAATTAAGAAAATATTAAATATTACTACTTATAATTTGAACTATTTATATTACTATTTATCAAGAAAATGCTAATGGAAAGACCTGTCTCAGCGCTTTTGAAAGCGCTGGAATAGGGTCCACCTATTCAAACACTTCCAAAAGTGCTGGGATAGGTCCCTCGTACCACTTAAAAATTTTCAGACTTCCCACTTATTTTTTTCACCTTCCCACCACTTTGGCCTCTCATTTTTGGTCTCCTACTTCTTTACTTCAGATGTTTTCCTCTCACCCACATTTTCTCTCCCTCTCCCTCTTCCTCTTCCTTAACCCACTTCCCCTCCTCCTCTCTTCTTCTTTACTCAAAACCCACCATTTCTTTTCCAAAATTTCAAACACAAAAATACTACCCAAAACCACAAACCCTACCAAAAGCAAGGTAAATCTCTCTAGCTCTCATTTCTATTTTGTAGCAATATTTGTATATATATTTGTTGTTAAATATTTGGTTTTTTAGTTTTGATTTTGGTTGAAGTTTGGTTTGGGTTATGTGTATATTTTTGTGTAACTGTTGGTTGTTTCTGTGGGTTTTAGTTTTGGTTTTGGTTAAAGTTTAGTTTATTTTTGATTTATGGTTTTGGTTTTTTATTTTTTTCCTTCTTGCTAATTTGATGAAGGATTTTAGCTGAAATCTATGATTCCTAGCCTGCATTGGTTTATTTCACATGGGTTTTCTCTCTTTTTATGATTTAGTGGTTTTGGAGTGTTCTTTGTTGTACATTTGCTGAATTTCGATCTGGGTCAATTTTTTTTGGGCTTCCTTTTCATGATTTGTCAATTTTTTAAGCTACATTGTCGAGGTTGTGTTATTGTTTATGTTTAGAGGACTCATCTAACTGCAATGATGAGGTAAGTGTTTCTTGCAAGAGCTCCTTTAGGGATTCTACTATTCTTTTTGGTCATATTAGGATGACCAAGAATATTTTGTGTTATGGGGTTGTTTTGGAGACAATATTGGATGGACAGGTAAGCTATGTGTATAATGGTTTCTATTTACTAAATTAGTAGTGGGTTAGTGGCTATTTCTAGAGCATTCAATATTTAAGTTGTAAATGTCTCACTTTATATTCCTAAAGCATGCTTCTTATCAATATTTCAAACATGAATCAAGCAAGTGCCTTTAACCATGAGATATGCATTAATCTTTCCACTCAGTTTAGTTGATAATTTTATTTTGCTTTGCCATTTTGTTTTTTATTAAAATAAAAAACAACTCAATTCTGACTATTGGATTTGTTATTGCCAGATTAAACATTTAGTGGCTGCTGCAATAGTATTGAAGGGTCTTGGAGTTCTTCTTTTCATCTTTGACATCTCCCTTGGAGCAAAGCAAGGTAGCAACTAGTAAGTTAACCTCTCATTCTCTGACTACGTATGATTAAATTATTAAATAGCTCATGTCTACTTGTGGAACAAATGTGAACTAGCAAAATATTGGAACTTATCTTTTGATTTGTATATCTTTGCACACCTCTCCCTATTTTAGTTTATATTTGTCCTCTTAGTGTACTTACTTTAGTAGTGTCTTCTCCTTTACATGATTTTGGACGTGAAGTCACCTAATTTACATCTTTTAAGTTATCTTAGTAGTCTATAATTTAGACTTAGATTTTGCAGGATTAGCAGCTTGCTCTAAGTTTGAGTTCCTCTTTCCATGAGCAAAATCTGCTAAAGGGTGAGTAAAATCTGCTTCATAATACCCTACTAGTCTATAATTATATTTTAAAATTTCTGTTGTGGTGGATTGTTGGTTTGGAGCAAGCGGGTGGCTTGCATGGTGATATAAGGTGGTCTACTTTTCATTATTGGGAGTGTTGATTGTCTTGTGAATGTTGTGATATTATTGTTCAACTATGTGTGAATTTATTTTATCTCCTCTTAGTAAATTCAAATATTCTGCTGTGGTGGGTTGTTGATTTGGAGCAAGCAGGTGGCTTGCATGAAGATAAAAGGCGGTGTATTTTATATTGGGAGTGTTGATTGTGTTGTTCCTATTGTGCTATAATTATTGGAGATGAACTTAGTCATTCTCACTAGAATTTCCTTAATAATTCCATCTTTTATGTGATCAGCTAAGTTTATTTTTATCTATTGCTGCTTGATTAATACTCATGCATTGGTGTATTCAATGATTAGGCCTAGGCAGACCAAGTATGGATCTAACTTAACTTAAACTTATATTTTTTAGTTTCGTGAACCCTAGGTTCCTAGGTGATTGGAGTGGTCTAGCATTTTTTAAGCTTTTTCAGCATCAGCTATGGAATCAAATTCAAGGCATTCTTGATTATTACCCATGATTAAGTTCACATTTTTCATCATCGATAAGTATATGTATGGTTTGATTCTATTTATTAATCAAAATTCTTGTTCTTTGTTTGTAAATCCGATTTCACTAGCTTGGCGCTTCCTACCACGGTGCCCTGCACCAATTAGGACATTATATTAAACTAAGAGACCATAATGATTAGTAATGGAGGGTTAAATCTTAACTAGCATGAATCATTACACTAAGATTTTTACTTATATATATATATATATATATATATATATATATATATATATATATAAGCAAGGGAACTAGTGATCATAGATTAGATTAAACCTAAAAACTAAGCTTTAATTGATATGCATAATTGACTACATATATGTATAAGTAAGTGAATGGCTAATTGTATTATGATTATATACTAAGTAAGTACAAAGCAATTTACTTTCATTATTTCCCATCATTTTGATATTTATCCTAACATTACTAAGTAGCTCATGAACTACTACTTCCTCTCTATCCTCATTCGTTTTCAACTTTCTCATCTTTTACAATCTTTGTTTTTAGATTTTGTTCTCAAATATAAAACTGGTTTGAGTATGGGAAAAAAAAAATGTAGTTGTGATTTTATTTGCAATAAAACTAGGTTTGTAGTTATTTATTTATTTATTTTATTTGCATTATATATCCACATTTAAGGAATGATAGAGGAATAGTCTTGCTACAATTTCTGTTGTGTGAGTGCAACTCATTTTATGTGGAAGTCTATGTACTGTGAACTTCCAAAGTCAATTTGCTCTTTATTTTGGAACTTAGCACAGGGATAAAATGAAATAATTTCTATGGTAGGTTTAAAGTGGGTTTATTCTATATGGTTTTTGTTTCAACCAAAGTTAAATTCTGGTTTCGGTGTTGTTTGTTTGCCCCTTGAAACTTGGATGGTGGGAAAAATCTAAATTGGGATTAATTCATTGAATAAAAAAGATTAAATCAATTATATGTTATATTGTTCATGGCTGATGTGGGCTCTATAATTTGGTCAACACTTCCTAGCCTAATATACTAAGAATGAAAAAACCACAAAAAAAAAAAAAAAAAAAAATTATGATGATAATGATAATTATTATTCTCACTACAGACTTTTGTTGTTGAGGAAGTAAATTGATGCATCCTTTTCATACCTTCTTTACTTTATCTTTATGCACCGGTTATCTTAGTAGTTTATAATTTAGACTTAGCTTTTGCAGAATTAGCAACTTGGTGTAAGTTTGAGTTCCTCTTTTCGTGAGGCGGGCAGTAAGTTGCTAAAGGGTGAGTAAAATCTGCTTCATAATATCCTACTACTCATAATTATATGTAAAAATTACTGTTGTGGTGGGTTGTTGATTTGGAGTAAGCGGGTGGCTTGCATGGTGATATAAGGTGATCTACTTTTCATTATTGGGAGTGTTGATTGTTATTTCTTTAAAATGTGTTCTTAGTTGGCTATAGATTGAATTTTTATTTTGTGCTTGTTTTATGTCTTTCATGGAAAATATGATTTGTAAAAATGGCCAAAAGGCCATTTGGCAATAATTGAGAAGCATGAGATACATACTTGTGGTTCCAAAAGCTATGCCCAAACGGTTGATCTCCTTGTAAGAATTAAAATTTATATATTAGTAACATGCCAAAAAATAATCAAACTTAAATCATTTTGCGTTTTAAAATAGAAGTAAATGTGTTTCAACACCGTCACTCTATTTTTCTGAATGTAATGACATTGTTGTTGGAAAAAAAGTAATGGAAAGCCAGTAGACATGACAAATAATGAATGATTTTTTTTTTCTTTTTTTTGTTGTGTTGGACAAATAAGTAAATAATAAGATGCACCATATCTTAGGGTTAATAATATGGTGCTAGACCCCCAAGGACATTAGTTGTGGTTTAATTTGTCAAATCTAATAATTGCATGCTTATGCAAACAAGTTGTTGATCTTTGCATTTAGCAGTCCTATATTTGCTGATTTCCTCAAGCTTAGATCACCATTCTATCACCAAAATGGCATTAGGGTTTTCCAAGCAAACATGCACCATTTTTGGCATTAGAAAGTCTAATACATTGGATATGAAAGCCAAACTTTTTGACACTTCTGTGGTGGAATTTTCACATTTTGTCAAAATTTGTTAGTAAAATGAGTCACAAACACGCACATCAAAAGCCTGTAAATGTGATATGTGATAAATTATTAATGAGAGGAACCTTATATTTCACTTTACTCTTGATAGTGTAGTCAAAGATTGTTATATATGTTTTTTGCCTTTACAGCCACTCAGGAATTAGTTTCCTTTTAGTAAAATAAGACAATTGGGTTTATTTGAATTTGAGAAAGAAGTAGAAGAGAGAGGAAGGAAGGATGGAGAGACATAAAATATTGTGATTTGTAAGGCATAGTAATTGATTGATACTAGGGAAGTTTGCTTTTAATTATGTACTGGTTGAAGAGTGGTGTCACTTTTGCTAAGAAGTTTTTAGTTTGTTAATTATGAGTGACTTTATGAGTGAACTGAATAAGTTGGATAGGGCAACATGAGAGTGCCCATTTGAAGGAAATAAGTTTGAAAGATGTAGCTTATTTAATTGAACTTATTTAAGGGTTCTGCTAATACAGAATGTGATATCTAAAACATGTTTCTCATATAACTTAATGTATTGCTTGGGTCTTTTTAGGAGAGTTAGAGTTAAGGTTTGAACATTTTCTCTACACTTTTTACCACACTAGTCTAAGTACCTTATTGCAATTCAAGGCTGTGTTTGGTGCCAAACCTGCTCATTATTTGGTCTGGACTGTGTGGTAAAAAGACTTGTTTTACTTAGTGGGGAGCTACTTTGGCTTGCCTTTTATGGACCATTTGGAGGGAAATAAATTTGAGAGTTTTTGAAGGAATAGAATGTTCGAATGCTTAACTGAAATCTCAAATTTTGAGTGTGTTTTAATTGCTAATGTGGCACTTGGTAGTAATACTAGTGATATTGTGTCATTCAGCTACTAACTCTGTTGTTTAGTACACTAATCCATTGTGTGTTTCTTAATTCGTAGGATGGTGATGGTGATGGTGATGGTGATTCTGCAGTGAATATCCAGTCTCCCGGTGCTCAACGCTTATCATTTGATGATATGCGGTAGGCAATACTTTGGGCACCTATTTTGGAGTAGTTACTATGATATTTTGATATTTATAATAAAGTTTCAAAATTTGATATATATGTACACATCATAGTTGGAAACTTTATTATAACATTCTAGACAATTAGAATGTATTTCTTTTGTGCAGGACATTCTATATAGTTAGAATGTATTATTTTGCGTAGGACATTGTATATAGTTGTTTAGAATGTATTATTTTGTTCATAACATTCTAGACACTTGGGATGTATTATTTTGTGTATAAAATTCTAGACATTTGGGAAGTAATTATTGATATGGTGTAATTAAATATATTTAGTTTCTTGGTTTAATGTGGTATGGTATTTGCTATTGGAAAATATGAATTGTGTAGTTCATTATAGTTGCTATAAAATAAGTATTGGAAAATATGTATTTTAGGTACATTACAAGTGTTAAAAATATTTTTAAAAAAAATTAAAAACAAAGGACCTCTACTAGAGTTTTTGAAAGCGTTGGCATACGTCCTTTTAAATTATATTGATTCAAGACCTATTCCAGCGCTTTTCGTTGGCATACGTCCTTTTAAATTATATTGATTCAAGACCTATACCAGCGCTTTTCAAAGCGCTGGAATAGGTACTGCCTATGCCAACGCTTTCAAAAGTGCTGGTATAGGCCTTTTAAATTTTATTCATTTAAGCCCTATACCAGCGCTTTTGAAAGCGCTGGAATAGGTATCGCCTATGCCAGCGCTTTCAAAAGCACTGGTATAGGCCATTTAAATTTTATTCATTCATGACCTATACCAGCGCTTTTGAAAGCGCTGGCATTGGTTGTACCTATTCTAGCGCTTTCAAAAGCGCTGATATAGGTTATATTCACATTTTCATAAAGGCTGTCCCGACACAAGTAAAAATGTCGGAACAGGGTCTGAAAGCGCCGGGACCTATCCCAGCGTTTTTGAAAAGCGCTGGTATAGGTCCGGCGACCCTATCCGAACATTCAAAAACTAGTGTGAATGTTCAAATAGTGTATAAACCACTATGAAAGTTTAGACCCCCAAAATACAAATTACTAATTCAAGCCTAATATCAAACAATGTATGTGCAGAAAATGAATATAAACTTATCCCAGAATTGATAAACAATATAAACCAATTAAAATCACATCCACAGCAAAAAATAAATGGCAAAGATTAAGGGAAGACAGATGCAAACACAAAGACAACACAACGAAGAGGAAACCAAAGCTCTCGGTGTAAAACCTCTCCACCACCCTCCAAGTGGTCAATAATCCACTAAAGAATGAAGTTGAGATACATGAACAGCAAAAGACCCTCCAAGCCTAATCTACCCAGTGTACCTAAGCTCTCCAAGCTTCTTGCTCCAACAAGGTTGCGTCGAACCTTTGTCTTCTTTAGCTTACCGGATTTCGCTATAGCCCATAGCATCAACCAATAACCATTGGTCCCTTCCTAACTGCTTCCCAAAGTACCAAATAGTCTTCTCACAGATGTGGGTATGGTGAGAAAAGGATTTGAGTAAGAACCTCTCAAGGATGTAACAATGGAGAGGGTGAGAGTAGAGGAATTTGAAGAGTCTCTATGTAAAGATTGTGGATGAATCAATCTTGTTTTTCTCTAGGGTTTTTCTCTCAAAATTCTCTCTGGAAGCTCTCTACATTTCGTGGGTATAAGGGGTATTTAAACTAGGGCGAGAAAGGAATGCGAAGAGTCAGTTTTTCCCAAACAGGATGGTCTGGCGACTTGGCCTCGCGACTGGACTGAGTCGCGAGTTCAAGTCGCGAGCTAACGGCCTGGCCAGCCTGGGACTTTTGTCCTGTAGTGCAACAGTTGGCGTGACTCTTCAGCTCCCTGGATGCTTCACACGTGTGCCAGCTTTGACGACTTGCAAGCTGCGAGCCTTCAGCGAGTCTCTACTTCACTGCATAATCTTGAGCATTTCTTCACACTCTCTTACACACTACCCTTACATGAATCCCACCTAAATACAGGGTTACTAAATGCTAAATACAAGCAAATTTGGCACGGAATAAAGCTAACAGAATGGTTGATTAAATTCAACTTTACACAGCGGTTTGAAGCGCCGGGAAAAAAAAATGCTGGGATAGGAATTTTGACCCTATCTCAGCACTTTCTGGGGCTATCCCAACGGTTTTGAAAATGCTAAGTTAGCCCCTTTTTTTGTAGTGAGTCCTGGGGTTCACTCTTTGGAATTTCATAAGGCCTTACGTACGTCATTAAAAAGATTCATAACATGAGTTGTGATCAGTATTTGTTGGTGAGTATTGGGTTTGGTTTACATGTTATGTATTGCATCTGGGATTGTCATTTTTTTTTTGGGTAAATTGCAATTTACACCCCTAAAGTTTGGGGATGATTGGATTTTACACCCTGAAATTTTAGAATTTGGATTTTACTCCCTAAAGTTCGGGGTGTTTGGATTTTACTCCCTAACATTTTAGAACTTGGATTTTACCTCCCAAAGTTTAGGTTGTATGGATTTTACACCCCTAAATTCTGAAACTTTAGGGTGTAAAATCCAAACACCCCAAAACTTTAAGAAGTAAAATCCAAAAACTTCTAAAATATAGAGGGTAAAATCCAAATTCCGAAACGTTAGGGTGTGAAATTCAAACATCACCAAACTTCAGGGGATAAAATCTAAATTTTGAAATTTCAGGATGTAAAATCCAGTCACTTCCAAACTTTAGGGGTGTAATTTGCTGTTTACCTTTTTTTTTTTTTAATCCTATGGTAACCTTTGTTCCTAATTACCATATAACTGAGTATGTATTTTAGCCAATAATGTTTTATCTACTGTTATATCACTTTACTACTGAATGCTAATAATAATATCATTGTTTCTTGTAAGGTTAACGCCTACTATTGATTATTCTTTTAAGAATAACTAGCCAATATGTGTTGCACGTGTACGTTATCAGTTCATTTTGAAATTTTTAATAAGAAATTATTTCTCTGACTTATTTTAATAGGAACTCATTTTGAAAATTATAAATTACACATTCTAACTTTGCCAAAATTCAATTTAGTCATGCAACTTCTGATTTTCATTCTTATAACTTCTTCCATTTTTAACTCAGTCTTTTTCCATTACAATATGCCGTTACTCCTTATATTCTCTGTAGAATTTATAGCCCAACAATTAAAGAATAGAGCTTCATTTTAAAACTTAATGATTGTTGAGTTAATTGAACAAGCAAGTACAAAAGGAATTTAACTACAAATTATGGGGTGTACCAACGGAGAAAAGATTGTGTGTATAGAATGGATCAAAGGGGATAGGGTTTCTCTACAAATCATTCAAGCTTAACGAAATTGTTTTACTAGTTTTTAGATTTCAAAACGATATAGTTTTCGAAGTTAGTAGAAACCCACTTAACGAAGTAGATATAAGGACTACATTGATAAAAATTTAAAGTAATAGGACTGAAATAAATAAATCAAAAGATATATGACTAAATTGATATTTAGATAAAGTTTGAGGGTTTAATTTGTAATTTGCCTGCTCATATATAATGCTCACTAGGTGTTATAATAATTTAAGGGAAATGCTAATGAGTGCCCTTAGGAGACTGGTTAATAATCCATTTAAAGAAAGTTTTTATGAGAAATGAAAAAAAAAAGTAATTAATATTTTGACAGCTTTTTTCATTTCCCATAAAAAGGGTATCAAAATTTTCCTAAAATGGATTATTAATAAGTGCCCTAAAGGCACTCGTTAGCATGACCCATAATTTAATTAGGAATCAATTTCTATTACATCACAGGTCACTGGAATAGAGGTTTTTAAGACTAATATAGTTAAGAATGTGAATGTATTTCTTAAGTGGATAGACAAATATTTAATTTTTTACTAACTTAAGCACACATTTAATATTTTTTTAATTATCGATTGCATATGTTATTTAATATTCTCTCAATCTCATACTGGTAGACCTGTTTATAAAATCCCACTTTATAAGAGTACATCATTTAATGCACTATCTTGTACATAAAAATGTATAAGTTTCCAAAAGTACTCTTCTTAATTTAAACTTTAGTGAAAGAGGGGTATTTCCTTTTTTAAATAAGTAAAAAGTGCAAATTAGGAAATTTATTTATTGAATTCTCAAAGATGTCTTTATTTTGGGACATTACAAAATGGAATAGAGTATTTGGTATGGTCTACTATTGAGTGAGTATCTTTTCTTTCTCTTATGCTTTGATTTTGTTTTCATTGTTTAATTTTAAAATAGTTAATCTTGAGTATGAATACCATAATCCTAATAAATTGTTTCCCATATGAATTAGTGCACCACCGATACATAATCAATAAGTGAAAATAGCCAACAGCCTTATAGCATAACTAATTGACACTTCTTAATGTTTCCAATATTGAAGACATCTAGGACTCAAATTCTCCTAACCCCAAGTATCAAAATATTAAAAAACAAAATTAAAACAAAAGTGTGGGGGGATAAACATGAGCTTGGGCCAAGAGCAAATGGCCCAACAGATCATTTCTTAAAAGATGTTCTTGGCCCAAAGGTGTGGATATGAGTAAAGAGGCCTATGGAATGAAAGATAACTCCCTAGGGCGGATCCCGTGGAGGTTTGGACCAACCACCATTACCAGGGTCCAATACCGAGGTAATAAGCAAAACCTTTCCCATATCAGATACGCAAAGAACCACGAGTGACCAGTTCCCCTCTAGACCGAGATGCCACCTTCCATCAAGCTCACATCGGAAAATGCCACGAAGAGATAAGAACCACTGGGGCAGTCACCTCCGCATTAATGAGATGTTTTCACCTAATCTTTTCCATATTAAATGCTAATTGACTGGTTTAAATAGTGAAAACACCCCCAAAGTCCTATTTCATAATGAAAGAATGGCAGAACTGAGGGGGTGATGGGACAAGTATCCCCTAAATCAAGATGGGAATAGGACAACTGGGGAGAGAGGGAAGGGGAAATTGTTTATAAAAGGAGCGGAGGTGCAACAAGAAAAGGGATTTAGGAAAATTGAGAAAGAAAGACTTAGAGAGAGAGAGAGAGAGAGAGAGAGAGAGATTTGTGATAGCAAAATAGGTTCAAGAGTTCTTAGCTCTCAGTCTTTCCTGTTGTACATTAGGAAAGCTATTCTTACATCAATAATAGTCTTTTTTGTTCCTTATCATCTTGCAATCTGTTGTTTAGATCTCCCATTGCGGAATTCTCACCCTTTTATTCTTATAAATTAATTGTGTAAGTCATCTACTTTGTCACTATCTTCATAGTGGTTGTTTTTGACTCCCACAAAAAGCATTTACCTATTAAGTTACGCAAAGTGTAATTTTTGTAGTAGCCTAAATTTGTGTTATATCACAACTTTTTTTTTTTTTTTTTTTTTTTTTTTTTGTGAATATGTATTTTGACCGATCCATCTTGATTAATTTTTTTTTTTCTTAAACTCTTCTTACTTCCAAACGTTCAAAACAATTATAGAATAATAGGTCTCATCTATAAAATGTTTAAATTTAAGAATTTTTTGTAATTTAAAATTATGCATAAAAAGTAAGTTTATGGATCGAATAATAAATAAAATTTGATTGGCATGACATTTGACATGCATGTTAATGATTTAGTGAATATGTAACCTAACGGTAGGACTTTCAAAATATTATTTCAATTAAAATTTATTAGTTGATGCAATATTAAGAATGAGTTAGCCAATATCGTGTGTAATACACGATTCATTTTGAAACATATTGCTAGAAATTATATTATTTCACATGCACAATACATATTTATGTTATAATATTTAGAGAATCAACTTTAATTATATACATGTCATTAATTAGAAGAGACAATCAAGAATATGAACTAATTGCTTGATTGAATTGATAATCACTGAATTATTTTCACTAATTTAAGTCTACAATTATCTATATATTTTTTATTTAATGTAAGTAATTTTTTTTAACAAAAATCTTTTGTTGTACATTTCTTCTTTTGTTGCCGAAGCAACTTAATTTAAGCAAGAATGTCATATTTCAAATCGATTGTTTTTTGACAAGAGTCTTGTACCTCAATTGGTATCTCTTGATATTTCATACAAGAAGACATCCATAGTTCAAATCCCCCCTCCTCCATTATAACTATCAAATAAAAAAATTATTTCTTTTATAATTATTAGAAAATTAATAATAAAAAATTCATTTTACATAAATAATTAGTACTATACCACCTATAAATAATCAAAACATTAAAATAAAAGCATTTACATTATGAATACTTTGTTTAATCATGTACAACAAATTTAGGCAAGTATATTGTGAAAGCTCAAAAATGTGTGAAAACACAAGAGCTATTTAGACCCTCAAATTAAAGTTACGGTTCGGTTGATTTTACTCTTTAGACCCTCAAATTAAAGTTACGGTTCAGTTGATTTTACTCTAACTTAAACTATAAAGTAAATGCGAGCGGATAAGCAAATAAACTACTCTAACCCATAATCATTAAAACACAGCAGTAAAATGAAAGGTAAAAGAGTAGGGAAGAAGAATGCAAACACAAGATAACACGCCGATGTGTTATCGAAGAGGAAACCGAAGAACTCGGCGAAAAACCACTCCGCTGCCCTCCAAGCAGTAATCAATCCACTAGACAATCAGTTGGGATACACGATTAGTAAGAAACCCTCCAAGCCTAATCTACCCAATGCACCTAAGCCCTCCAAGCTCCTACTTCCATAAGGCTTCTTGGAATCGTGTCTTGTCTAGCTCTCTGGATCCCGCAATACGCCCAATTGCATCCATCAAAGCTTGGCTTCTTCCAGTGCTTCCCAGCAGCATCAAAACCTCACTTGACACTTTGAAAGAGTGTGGTAAGTGCTTAGGCTATCAACCTCTCAAGGGTATGGAAATGGAGAGGTAGAAGTTGAGGAAAAACCACAATGGATTGTGTAGAGAAATGTGGGTATAACAATCTCTAACTCTCAATGGTTATAGCTAAGGTTTTCTCTCAGAAGCACTCCTCAACATATGTGGGTAATGTGAGTATATATAGTGTGGGTAGAGATAGTGTGTATCAGAAATGACAGTTCAGCAAAACAGAATGTTTTGCGGGTATCTCGTGGGAAGGCCTTACCCACGAGATACTTGCAAAAACCAACTGTCTCCATCCTGTCCTAACTCTTTGCATTCTAGTCATGTGCTGGGCACATGCATCACTTCGCGGGAAGCTTTACTCGTGAGCTACCCACGAAAACAACTTTAGTCTTCAATTGCCTTGAGTCTTCACACACTCTCTCTCATACACAACCCTTACAAATAAATCTCACATAAAATACAAGATACATAAGATTGAACATAATTACAATCAAATTTAGCACGGAATTAAAGCCAACATAAACCAATTGTAAATTACAACTTTACATATTGTAAGCTCATATATATTTTAAAAGTAAAAATTTAGGAAATGTAAGTTTTTAATATTAATATAGTTAAAAATAGGTTAATGATGGTTTTGGTCATTCATGTTTATTTTATCTATCAAAATGGTCGCTAACGTTTCAAATGTGTTAATTTGGTCTTTAACTATTTGGTATTGCGTTGAAATAATTTTTATCATTAAGCGGCAGATATATAATACTAAAAAACCAAATCAAAATTTCAAATTAAAACGATCGAACCCAATGGCATGGGGATTGGAGAAAGAGATCAAACTTCTGGGTGCCAAATTAATTCCATTTTACTAGGGAAGAAGTTGTTTGAGATTGGTTTTCTGTATTAAAGAAAGAGTGACTAAGTATGATAGTGCCTAATCTTTTATTTGTAAAAATATATTATTATTGGAGGGCACGTTTACACCACTCATTAGTGATTAAATTTAATTATCTTACGAAGATGGTTGACTCACGTGACACTTGACTGACTAGTGAATATGCTACATGCGTGAACCATAGCAACAAAAAATCTTATTCCCAGAGGGAAAAGCAACGTCGAAAAGGCAAGTATTATTGGTTTGCTTTTGCTTAATAATAAAAGTTAAAAACTAAGGCAATAATGCAATGATTATATAAAAAAAGAAGGCAATAATGCAATGCAATTTCCATTATGTTAGGTTCTAAAGGTTTAGGAATTTATGTATTTAGAACTCTAATTTGTAATATTGGCAAACCATGATCAAAACAATATGTTTAGTCTTGTTTAGGCTTGCTCAAAGTTGATTAATTATTGTAAAGTTGAAATCGAGAGGCTGCAGATGCATTGGTGCATTTCGGCCTGGCTCGATTGATCGAAGCTTAGGCTCGATCGACCGAATCTCGGGTCAGATGCGTTTTCTGCAGAATTTCCAACTCAAGCCTAACTCATTAAACGTTTAGGGTTTTATGTTTTTGCCCTAGGTATATAAGGCAAAACCCTAGCCACGTTTTTAGAGTTGCTCCTGTTGTATTGTTGCTCATACATTGCTGTATTTTGTAAATCTCTTGTGAGATCTAGAGGAGCTTTCCTTTACACAAAGCTTAGGGTTTTCAAGGTAGAGATTACTTCAATATCTTGATGATCAACTCGGTTGCTGCCATTGGAGCTTAAAGAATAACAAGCGTAGGTGCTTGTAGCTGATTGGAGAATCCAAAAAAGAAGGAGTCCGTGGATTCGGAGCTTGCACGTGGTCGTGTTTTTAAGTTCTACTGGTGGGTAGCATTAGGAAGTCGAGCGGGGAGCTTGTAAGTCCTTTTGTATGAACTTCAATTCTTTCGCATAGTGGATTCAGGTTTACCTTGAGGATAGCTAGGTCAAATCCTCCCCAGGTTTTTACCGTGTGGTTTCCTGAGTGATCATATCATTGTGTTATTTATATTTCCGCTGCTTTATATTTCTGATATGATTGTATGCTTGTGATAACCTAAAATTGCATAAATTGACTAAGTTAATCACTTGGCTAATTAACTAGGTTAATCTGGTTGTTTTAAGGGGTCTAAAACTGTTCACATTACACCAGTGTCACCATCATGGTTGATGATTTGAGAAAATCATTTGGCATCATAATATATTATTTATTAAATGGAAGTGATATCCATCTCAATCTACATCATACATATGGGAGATGATATGCTCGATCACAAGCAGCCAAAATATGGTGGGTCTCTTTTGAAATCCTATTATTTGTTTTGGTCTTGTCTCATTCCTTGTATTTTGATGATTCTGAAATGTACAATGTTATTCTAATACTACTTTTGTAACTTTATTATACTTTTTTTTTTCTCTTGCATAATATATTCTCAAGACTTTCAATCAGAAATTAATCTAATGGGCACTTTATTATACTTTTTTTTTTGGGTAAAGTACTTTAAAATACTTGTACTAAGCTAATGGGCACTTTCTTTCACTTTTACTATTGTAATATCATTTTTCGATTAAAAAAAAAAGAAAAAAGTCATTAGTCTGATTCATTTTCCACATTCATAAAATGCCAATAAAATTGAATAAATAATTGTTACACTGTGATTAGAGTCGCGTTGAGACAAATTGTTAGGACAAAATTATGGGCTTTTGCCCTTAATTTTTTTTATTTAGCAATTTGCCCCTATTTCGAAACTATAAAGGGATATGCCCCTATTTCGATACTTGATTACCTTAAAATCGAGTTTCAATGAAATACTCGATTCGTAGAAAATCGAGTATGCCCAATCAAACTTCAAAAAAAAAAAAAAAAAAAAAGTGCATGAAACTCAATTTTATGGAAATCGAGTTTCAAAATGCCACTATAGGGCTTAAAAACGCCACTGTAGGGCTTAAAAACGCCACTATAGGGCTTCCTAAATCTGGTATGGGGCAATCAGACTTATAAAAAAAATTACAGGAAAACGCCACTATAGGGCTTAAAAACATCACTATAGGGCTTAAAAACACCAATATAGGGTTCCCTAAACCTGGTATGGGGCAATCAGACTTATAAAATTTTTTTTACAAGAAAACGCTGCTATAGGGCTTAAAAACGTCACTATAGGGCTTAAAAACGCTACTGTAGGGCTCCCTAAACCTGGTATGGGGCAATCAAACTTATGAAAAAAAAATTTGCAGGGAAACGTAGCTATAGGGCTTAAAAACGCCACTATAGGGCTCTCTAAACCTGGTATGGGGTAGTCAGACTTATGAAAAAAAAAATTTGTAGGAAAACGCCGTTATAGGGCTTAAAAACGTCACTATAGGGTTTAAAAACGTCATTATAGGTCTCCCTAAATATGGGGCGATTACACTTATAAAAATTTTTTGCATGGAACTCGATTTCCTGAAACTCGAGTTCCATGCAAATTTATTTATTTATTTATTTTAGTTTGATCGGGTATAACTCAATTTTCTACGAATCGAGTATTTCATTGAAACTCGATTTTAAGGTAATCGAGTATCGAAACAGGGGCATATCCCTATATAGTTTCGAAATATGGACAAATTGCTAAATAAAAAAAAAAAATTAAGGCAAAAGGCTAGATTGTCCCAAATTGTTACCTAACTATGAAAAGAAAAATTATAATCAGTCAAATATAATATTTGTCTTTGTTCAATGAAACTGTCATTTGATCCTTATCCTTATCAAATAGTTTAAGTGCACAATCTTGAGCTTGAACCTTTCCCATTTGTGCATGTCAATTCATTAATAAGTGTTGAAAACTCGAAATTCCCAATGAAAATTTGACTATAGGGCTAATCATGCAAGGCTTTACCGAATACCACGTGAATATGCAGGTCTATGGGTTTTCAGAAAAGGCCCTTTTTTTTTTTTTGATAAGAAAATACAATATAAACCAGCAACTGAAAAAGAGCAACAACAAAGACAACAAAACAACAGAAGGAAGAACAAACAACAACTGCTACGTACAACCATCCTTCAAGATAATATGCTTCACAAAGCTTGGACACACACCTTTCCAAACTTGCGTAACACCTGAGTCTTTAGCTGCTCTTGCAATTTCATGGGCTGCTCTATTGCCACTCCTATTCAAATGCTAAAAAGAGCACCAAGAAAAAGAAGAAGAGATGTCTTTTTATGTTCTGCACAATGTGACCCAACTCACCTCCCAACACACCTTCATTAATAGCTTGGATAATTGAGAGGGCATCAGATTCGACAATAACATGAGAGATCCCTACCTCCAAAGCAAGCAACACACCATCTTGCAGCGCCAAAGCTTCTGTGACCTCGGCAGAGTATGAAGATGGCAGTACTTTGCTTGAAGCTGCAATAAGGCAACCCCGACAATCTCGAATCACCACACCAGGACAGGAAGGCCTGCCATCTGAAGCAGCGCCATCAGTATTAATTTTGAAAAAACTGGAGGGAGGGGCTTGCCAAGCTGTTAGAGAAGGGGCTAAAGAGAGGGCAGGGAGAGAGCAAGCATCTTTATACTCATGTAAAATTTTGTTTGCCATATCCCAGACTTGACTTGGAGAAGAACCCGAATCCTCATGTATAGCTTGGTTGCGGTTCCACCAAATGGACCAAGCCACAACAAAGAATAGTTCCAAATCATGAGGGGATCCTTTCACAATAAACTCCAAGGCAACATCCACTAAGTCCCTAGGCGAGGAAGTTACTTCAACTGGGCAATTATGCCACTTTTCCCAAGTCAGCTTGGCGTGATCACATAAAAGAAAAGCATGGGCAGTGGATTCCAAGGCCTTATCACAAATAGGGCAAAAGCTTGAACAGTGAATACCTCTATGGCTTAAGTTGAGCATGGTTGGAAGGCGATTTACACAAGACCTCCAAGTAAAGATTTTGAGCTTTTAAGGGATTTTCTGATGCCAAATCCGCTTCCAAAGGCAAATTCTAGAATTAGGAGAAGAGCATTCTCCCACCTCATTTGAGTCCACTAGGCTTGAGGCAATGTGATATGCACTTTTGACTGTAAAAACCCCCCTTTTTATTGCCAATCCAGATGAGGCTATCTTTAGGGAGATTATAATTGAGAGGGATTTTTAAAATTGTGCTGGCTTCAAAAGGAAGGAAGATGGACCTGACTGCTTCTACTTTCCACCACCTAGTGTCATTATCAATAAGGGAGGAAACCATTGGGTAGTCACCAAAATCTGATTGGAGAGAGATCACCTTGTAAAAAGATGGCGTTGGCAACCATTTATCATCCCAAATATGTATTCTTCGACCATTACCAACCCTTCATCTTGTTCCCTTTTTTATTACATCAAGACTATTATGAATGCTCCGCCAAACATACGAGGGGCTGCCACCTTTTTTAGAGTTTAGAAAATCATCATAAGGAAGGTACTTAGCTTTAAAAACCCTAGCCATCAAAGAGTTTGGGTTGGAGAAGATTCTCTAACCTTGCTTGGCCAACATGGCAAGGTTGAAAGCTTGGATGTTTCTGAAACCCATCCCTCCAAGAAACTTTGATTTACACATCTTCTTCCAGCTGACCCAAGCAATTTTGTTCTCATCGTCTCTTTGCCCCCACCAAAAGTTCCTCGTCATATTTTCTAAATCTTTGCACAAAGTTTTAGGGAGTTGGAAGCAGCTCATTGTATACGTGGGCACTGCTTGGGCAACCGCCTTGATAAGAATCTCCCTCCCACCAATTGAGAGAAGCTTCCCCTTCCAACCAGCAAGTTTTTTTGCCACCCGATCCTTTAGTTCTGCAAACACTTGAGCCTTGGATTTTCCAATGATAGTAGGCAGCCCCAGGTATTTGTTATGCCTGAAATCTTTCATTGGACCAAGGATATTCAGAATGCTTTCCTTTCTCTCTTTAGGAGTGTTTAGGCTGAAAAAAACAGAAGACTTGTCGGTATTAATTTTTTGCCCCGAAGCTGCTTCATAACTATTAAGGATGTCAACAAGCTTCTGACACTCTTGTTCCTTTGCTTTGCAAAAAAAGATACTGTCATCAGCAAAGAAGAGATGAGTGATTTTTGGGCATCCCCTACCAATGGACATTCCACTAATCTGATTATCACGGGCAGCTTTATGAATAAGCGCTGAAAAGCCTTCAGCACAAAGAAGAAAAAGGTAAGGGGAGAGGGGGTCACCTTGCCTAATGCCTCTAGAGGGAATGACGTTTCCACATGCCTCACCATTAATGATAACTGAATAAGACACAGAAGAGATGCATAGCATTATAAGATCCACCCATTTTTTAGCAAAACCCATTTTCTCCATAACTTCTTTGATAAAATTCCATTCAACTCTATCAAAAGCCTTACTCATCTCTAATTTAATTGACATGTAATTATCCTTCCCATCATCTTTGTGATTCAAATAATGCATGAATTCAAAGGCCACTAAGACATTATCCGAAATAAGACGATCCGGAATGAATGCACGTTGATTTTCAGTGATAATACTTGGGAGGATTGGTCTAAGTCTATTAGCTAGGACTTTTGATACAAGCTTATATGTGGTGTTACAGAGGCTGATTGGGCAAAATTCTGTCATTTTGGAGGGCTGGTTGGTCTTTGGGATGAGAACAATATTGGTTTTATTTATTTCAGTTATGGGCATATTTGAGTTCAAAACATTTAAAACCATGTTTGTGATGCTTTGGCCAACAATATCCCAATATTTATGAAAAAAGATTGCGGACATACCATCGGGCCCCAGCGCTTTGGTTGGGTGAAGCTGCTGAAGTGCTTTATAGACTTCATCTCTTGTAAAGACCTTAGTAAGCTCAGCATTCATGTCCTCAGTGACACATCTAGGCAATGCATCAACAACCTCACTAATTCCACTTGGAGAGGAGGTGGAATAAATCTTTTCAAAATAAGATACTGCAACGGCAACAATGCTTTCCTTACTCTCACACCAAATGCCATCATCATTCCAAATCCCCAAAATGGAGTTCTTTTTCCTTCTTTCAGAAGCACAGGCATGAAAAAACTTTGTGTTTTGATCCCCTTCCCTATACCAATGAACCTTGTTGCACTGTCTCCAAAGGGTCTCTTCACTGTCTAAGAGATCATTAATTTCCTTTCTAAGCTGGTTAATTTCAGCCCCACCCAGTGCCACTATCTTCCATGGTGAGAGAATTGAGAGCCCTTTTTTTATCATGTATTTTCTTTTGAATATTGCCCACCACATTCTGATTCCAATTAGTTAAAGCAGATTCACATTTTTGGAGATTGGATGCAACCCCCTCAGGAGTAGCAGCAAAGGTGCCAGAATTCCAAGCTTCTTGAATAACTTCTTTGCAATCTTCCCTATTGACCCACATAGCCTCAAAATGGAAACGGCACTTCCGTTTACAAACTGGGAAAGGAGAGTTGGTGGTGAGGAGAATGCAGTGATCAGAAGTTGAATCAACTAGATGATGCACTCTCAGATCCTTGAAGTGCTCAAGCCACTTTGAGGTGGCCAGGGCTCTGTCCAAGCGAAGCAAAATTCTGTTACACCCCTCTTGCATGTTACACCATGTATAATCAGGGCCACAATACCCTAAGTCCTTGAAGCCACACAAATTCACAATCTGACAGAAGCTATCCATTTGGCTTTGAGAGCAAGGGACACCCCCTGTTTTTCATTCATAAAAAGAATCTCATTAAAATCACCACAACAGAACTAGGGAATATTAATTTGACTACTGAGAAGAGAGAGGAGTTTCTAAGATTCTTCCCTGAGATGGGTCTCTAGATGCCCATAAAACCCTGTAAACCTCCACAAAAAAACCATTGCTTGACTCAGTAATTATAGCATCAATATGATGATCTGAAAAACTTTTAATTTCTAAATTAGTGTCCCTGGACCAGAGCAAGGCAAGACCACCTCTACGAACCCTACTAGGAACAATTAATCCATTCGAAAAACCCAATCTGTATTTTACTATCTCCATACGTCTACTCTTTATTTTTGTTTCAAAAAGGAAAACTAATTTGGGATTCTAGCGCTGCACATAGTCACGGAGCGCAAAAACTGTCCGGGGGTTCCCAATTCCCCGGCAGTTCCAACATAGGGAATTCATTGCTCCCAGGGGTGTGACCTTTATCTTTTGCCTGCATACAAAGTGGGGAACATATGGAATATTTATGCCCCTATTTTTTGCAAAAGCACAATGCGATGTGCGTTTCACGTAATGCCCCTACTGAGGTTTGAGAATAACTTCTTGGCTGAGATGATCAAGAAGCTTGAGGCAAAACTGTTCCAAGTCAGAGCTCAGCTGGAAAGGACTTCAAGCGCTAAGCTCAATGAAATTCTCAGTCTTCAGAAATCTGCTTTCGATCGAATCGGTTTAGGGTATGATTTCTCTTCTCCTAGAATTGCTTCTACTAGTACTACTATTTTTGTTCCTCTTGCTAGTGAGAACATAGATAAGGGTAAGTCTATCTTAGGAACACCCCTTAAACTTACTAAGAATGAGACTAAAAACCCTAGGGCTAAGAAGGGAAACTCTCAAAAGTCAAAACAGAAAAAGCAGCATTTCTGTCATCACTGTGGCACAGCTAGACATACTCGACCTAATTGCTACAAGTGCCTAGCCACTCAAAAGAGCAATAGCATGATCGTGTCGGGAGATTAGAATCAGTATCCATCCTCTCTTGGTCCTCTTGGAGATCTTCTTAAAGCCCTCATGTTCCTTTCAAACTTGAAAGGTTTTAACTCTTTCCCCTCACCGCCGGATCAAGGATTTGCTAGAAGGAAAGTTTCTTCCAAGGTGTGGAAGGAAAATGGCTCCAAGTGATTCTGTCACTTTTTCTCTGTCTCTCTCTTTCTTGTTTTTGTTTTTGCATTACTTTTGTGTTTTGCTTTATTGTTTTGAGTCAGTCTAATTTTATGCTTTGTTTTGTCTTGTTTAACATTTTTTTTTTTTTTTTAGTTTTTGCTTTGTTTTGTTTTTCATTTAAAAATTAAAAAAAATTGAAAAATTGAAAAAAAAATACAAAAAAAAAAAAATGTGTGTTTGTGTACATTGGTACTATGTACCTTGGATGGCCATTGAAACAAAGTTTTCTAAACTTTGTATCTCTTGTAACTTAGATGAGCATCTCTATGCACAACTAAGCAAGTGAGCTTTGTGGCTCTTGTTTGTGATGAGTAAGATTAAGTAATCTCTTGTACTTAACACTCTATCACTCTTTTTGACAGGAAGGACTAGAAAATCCTAAGAAAAATGCATAAATAACCATCTCACCACTGTTGCCTGCCAATCATGAAATGACATCTGTATGCTTCAGCATAGCAAAAGTGCAATGTCAATGACATCCGTATGCTTCGGCATAGCAAAAGTGCAATATCAAATGCTTAATATCATTGGGTATTTCTTTTCTCTCTTATATATGCCCATGCATGATTGGGTCAAAAAGAAAAATATGCAAAGAAAATAAAAAACAAAAAGAATAAAAATGCTTTATATGATTGCAAGCGTGTATTCCAAGAGATGTGGGAGTTATAGGATGTACTTCAAAGGTGATAGTCCCCATCAAACAATTATAATTGTGTGTGAGTTAAAGTGATTTTCTCATATCTCAAATTGTCATAATATGTATATACTTATGCAATCTTGCGATGTTTTTCACACATAACACGCAATATTCTTTGCTACTCTTGATACATGTGTAAGTACAATGTGATTTGGCCATCACAAGATTTACATGTGCTAATGAATGCTCACTAAACTGTCTTAACTGGTTTTTGAAATATAAAATTGGTTAGACTTGTTGTGTGTGTGTGTGTGTGTGTGTGTGTTTTGAGATCTATGTGCTTAACATTTGTTTTAAAGATGATTTTGAGAGTTCAAAATGTTGTTTGGATCCTTGGTTGAGTTGCATGTTTGATTGCATTCATGTCTGTGTTTTTCTCTTCTTTGAAAAACTATTTTAAGCAAGCTCAACAGCTCCTCAACACCTCTTGATACCTAACTTATCTATCGAGCTCTTCAGCTGCTTTTTATCGCAATCTCAACAACTCTCGATAGCTAGGTTGATCAATCGAGAAAGTTTCTGTCCCCTTGATAACTCTTCGACTGATCCTTGATCCATCGAGCTTCTTTTTGCCTTGGACACCTGCTTGATAGCTTCATTTGTCGAACCCTTTAAAGCTCGACACCTTTTGATCTGTCGAGAATTACTAAGCTTGTATATAAAGAGTCAACGCGATCTGAATCTCATTTTGATCGATCTCTCCTAACTCTTCAACTCCCTAAACCTCTCTCTCTCTCACTCCAAACCTCTTCCTCGAGGATTTTTCGGCCTTAATCAAGTTCCCTTCACTTGGTAAGTGACTAAATCCTTCATTTTCATGCATTTCATATCTTTTAAACTAGAATTTAGGGTTTTTGAGAAATTTTTAGGATTTTTCAAAATTGATGAGGTTTTTGCAAACTTTTTGGAATGGGTTTTGAAGATTTGATCTTAAAAACTTCATGCATTGCATTTCATGTGCATTATAACTATATTTTCATGCATTTAGATGTGTGTTATATATTTTAAACTGATTGTGTGATGGTAGGATTCGATTGGGCTGAGCCCATGAGATTTTTACTATTGCATATCACATGCTCATGCATTTTCATGCACACGTTCCTTACATTCATGATATTCTTGTATTTTGAACTATTTTGGGAATTTTCTGATTGTTTCTTTCTCCCTCCCTCTCTTTCTAGTTTATGTTACTGCGTCATGGCACCAAAATGTAAGTTTGCTCCATCCCGGAACCTCCTTCATTCTGGGGCATCCAGTTCCTTTGTTCCTACTCCTTCTTCAATTCAGTTCCCTCATGAGTAGTCCTGAAAGGACTTCTCGAAGAACTTTTCTCGATGAGGTGTTCATTCGGAACGCCAAGTCATTTTGTCGAACTTCTCCGACACCGACCTATCCACTGTCATCTACAATAGGGGTTGGGAGTCACTGTGTGACGTCCCGGTCACTTGTCTATCCATGCTAATCCAGGAATTTTACTCCAACATGTGTGGATTTGATTATTTAGTACCTCTTTTTGTTACTCATGTTTGAGGTACGTGCATAGTGGTCACACAAGATATTGTATCTGATGTGCTCTGTGTCCCGAGGGTATAGCATCCTGACTAGTCTGATTGTGAGCGTCTAAGGATTGTGTCCAAAGAAAAGCTTATGTCCACTTTTTGTGAGTGTCCCTCTGATTAGGGCAAGCGTCAGTTTACTCCATGTTCGACCTTTGCTAAAGGTCCAAGATTCATGAACATGGTGATGACTTTTGTTTTATACCCTCTTTCTCACTATAACTCTATTATCGAGCCCTATGCTCAATTTTTACTATCTCTTTTAGAGCATCTTACTATAGATTTTTCCTCTAATTTTATTTTTTCTATTATAGATGTTTATAGGGATATGGCAACTTGTAATAAGCTCATCTTCCCTTCGGCTATCACAAGGATCTTATGCCATTTTTCTGTTCCCTTTCCTGCTTCTGACCACTTCGCCGTTATGGGTTCCATAAACGCCGCTACCATTAAACGGAGCAAGGCATAACTACATTCGAGGCGGTCTAGTACAACAACTCCTCCCACTCCTTCAGCTCCATCCACCTCCACTCCCTTTTCTTCTGCGGGTGATGTGACTCTGGACGCGATCATGGCGCAGCTTCAGCGCATGGATGCTCGCCTTGACACTTTCATTGATGAGTTATGTCAGGTGAACACCTATGTTGGCCGTATTGCTAGACGGTAGGCTCGCCTTGGTGGCTTCATAGAGTCTCCCTCTCCTCCTCCCGAGGCATTTGAGGACAACGACGACGATTCCGACAACGATGATGATGGTGGAGATAGAGATGCTAGCTCACCCAGTGATGACAAGATGTCTACTTGATACTTTTACCCTTTATCACTAGTGACAAAAAGAGGGAGTAGTTTTTGATATAAAAGTAGTCATTCTCATAAAGGGAGGATTAGTATAGGAGATTTTTGATAGGGGGAGTGTGTATATTGAGGGATGTAGTGAGGATTTGATGTGTCTTTTTCTTTTCTTTCTATTTTAGATACATTGTTCTTGTATATGGGTCTTGTAACCATTCAGACATACATTATACTTATATTCTTTATATATTGATGTATGTGTTTCACCTACCCTTACATGTGTTGTTTCTTTTCTCTCTTTATGCACATGCTTCTTATATCTTGTATAAAATCTATTATTTCTATTTCACACTAAGATGCCTTGATGAGTTTTGTTTAAAGTGTTTCAGAAATACAGGTTGTCAAAGTCTACCTTGCCATGAACTCTCTTCAAGATGCCTTGCAAAGTTTTTCAAGAGTTTGTGTTAGGATAGATTTTATTGTATTTAACAAGTGAATATGAGTTGAGTGATTTATGACTTCTCTCATATGTTCATTTGTTTGTTGTGGTTTTGTCACGGATTGCCAAAGGGAGAGACTGTTAGGACATATGTGTCTCACATGTTAAGAATATATGTCACTATTTTGTGTAATTGGCTAATTCTTTGACAAAATGCACTTTACTTGTAATTGGGTAGATCTAGGATGTGTTAATACTTTAAGAAACCTTGTTTCAAGTTCAAGCGTAAAAGCCATGCAAGTCTATCCAAGAATCAAGTGTGAAAAGTTCTGTTCATTAAAGCTCGACAGCTAACTTGACAACTAGTATTTTTCGAGACATTAGAGCTGTCTGAATCCCGTGGCTTGACAGTAGCTCGAAAAATAGGGTATCTGTCAAGGTTTATGAAACTCAGTTTTCCAGGATTGTTTTTCATCCAATCCGTGATTATATGTTTGAGCTTTCTTTTCTCATAACCCTAGACATATATAAGGATTATTTTAAGGGCCGTAAATAGAGACACAAGTTGCACAAGTATTGACCAAAGTTTTGTTCAAACAAATTGTGACCGGAGATAGAATTTGCCCTAGTTCATGTTTCTTATCAAGAAGCTGTTGTGTTTGTACACCGTAGGGTTTTATGATCAAGGAACTTCGTGATCTTCATTGTGTGATGAATTGAAGAACTTTGCAGCCAACATCCTTCTCAAGTTGGTGATTGAAGTCACGTATTGGGATCCGTGCAATTGGTTAATCACGTACTGGGAGCCGTGCATTGAAAGGAGAGATTGTCACTACAGAACAAGTCCAATTGGGTATTGGGTAAGGATTCAACTTTAGATTGGTATAAGGTACTAGGATTCCTTCACTTGGCTAATTAATTGGTTAATTCATCACAAGATGTTGATACGTTTTTGGCCTATCAACATGGACTATGATAATATAGATTATGATGAAGGTTATAGCATAAGAGATATAGACAATGATTGGTTAAATAGTAATATGGATTATGAAACATATTCTGATTCTGACAATGATATGAATGATTATAATTATAACTATAATAATAGCACAAATAATTGGAGTATATTGAAAGGAGATAAAACCAACCGACAAACTGATAGCCACAATAATAGTTTTTTAGATATGATTAATAAAAAATTAAAATCATTAGAAAATATTGAAAGATCCATTACAGTAGAAAGAAAAAATGATAGTTTTTTGGACCTCCTAGAAAAACTTGAAAGCTTTAAATTCAGAAAGAGAATTTGAACCTCATCATAGATCACCTTTAACAAAGATCATGACAAATAATTGGCATAATGAAAGGAATAGTGTAATAGAAAACTGGCATATAAATAGTAGTAAAAAAGATGATAGAGAACTAAAAGCAAACGATAGACCTATAGCTATAACATATAAAGTCAATAAAAAAGACTTTGGAAAAGATGATTTGAAGAAATAGGTTTAAAAACAATTCTGACAGAAAAGAAACAAAATAGCTCTATAGAAATAATGCAATATAAAGAAGACAACAAGAAAGACTTTGATGAAAGAAAAGACTATAGTCACGTAGTGAAAAAAAATGTTAGGAGTAGAGAAAGAAACAATGCAAAAGAAAGATGACTTAGAAATAGAAAGACAAGAAAATAATAATAGGAAAGATGGCATAGTAGTGGAAAGAACAACACGTATAGAAACAATACAAAAGAATCCTGGTGCTATAATACAAAAGAAGAAGCTAGATATAATTGATGAAGACAAAGAAAAAAAAAATGATAAAAAGAACGGAAAGACAACAAGGCAATATTACTCTTACCAACTCAAAAGAAACTCTACGTAAAGAGATAGATACAGAAAAAGACATAGGAAAAGAAAGAAACGTGATAAGGAAAGAGAAAGAAGATGATAGTCTAGTTAATAAAGAAATGACAAATAATAGTCCTAGGAATAATGATAGTTTAAAAGAAAAATTTGATGAAAGACTAAAATCAATTGAAAGATCCATGAGATATACCCAAGATAATGGTTCAGCAGAATTAGCTAAAAAGATAGAATTTTTAAATTCACCTTTAGATATAGACAGAAAAAGAGATATAACAGTTTTAAATAATACTAAGTCATCAGAAAATAAGAAAACTGACAGACATATTAGAAATACTATTTGTCATAAATGTAAACAATATGGACATACTAAGTGAATGTTTAATATGTGTATAAAACACAGTGAACGTTTTGACCCCAAATTACAAAATATCAATTCAAGTTTATTATCAAACAATTAATGCGCAAAACATGAATATAAGCCAATGACAGAATTGATAAACAATCTAAACCAATTTAAAATCACATCCACAGTAGAAATTAAATGGTAAAGATTAAGGAAGAGAGATGCAAACACAAAGACAACACAGTGATGTGTTATCGAAGAGGAAACCGAAGCCCTCGGCGTAAAACCTCTCCGCCGCCCTCCAAGCAGTCAATAATCCACTAGAAAATGTAGTTGGGATACATGAACAGCAATAGACCCTCCAAGCCTAATCTACCCAGTGTACCTAAGCCCTCCAAGCTTCTTGCTCCAACGAGGTTGCGCCGAACCTTTTTCTTTTCTAGCTTACCAGATTCCGCTATAGCCCATAACATCAACCAATAACCATTAGTCCCTTTCAAACTGCTTCCCTAAGCACCAAAAGACCTTTTCACAGATGTGGGTATGGTGAGAAAATGATTTGGTCAAGAACCTCTCAATGATGTATCAATGGAGAGGGTGAGAGTAGAGGAATTTGAAGAGTCTCTTAGGTGAAGATTGTGGATGAATCAATCTTACTTTTCTCTAGGGTTTCTCTCTCAAAATTCTCTCTAGAAGCTCTCTACATTTCATGGGTATAAGGGGTATTTATACTAGGGTGAGAAAGGAATGCGAAGAGTCAGTTTTTTCCAAACAGGGCTGGTTAGTGGCTTGGCCTTGCGACTTGACTGAGTCGCGAGTTCAAGTCACAAGATAACAGAACGGCCAGGTTGGATTTTTTTCCTGTAATGCACCAGCTGGCATGACTATTCATCTTCTCGCATGCTTCACTCGTGTGCTGCAGTTTGGCGGCTTGCCTGTCGCGAGTCACCCGCAAGTGCTAGCCACGAATCCCTGCATCCTTGCACAATCTTGAGCATTTCTTCACACTCTCTCACACACTACCTTTACATGAATCCCACCTAAATACAGGGTTACTAAATGCTAAATTAAAAGCAAATTGGCACGGAATAAAGCCAACACAATGGTTGATAAAATTCAACCTTATAATCTCCCCCTTTGGCTATTCCATGATAAAACCCTACAACAAACTCTAGACTTTACGCGTGAGTTGGGAACAGTTGGAAAACTCGCTCATACCTAACTCTAGAATCTATGAAGCTTTTGAACCATAAGAACAAGTATCTCTTGAAACACAACAACACAAGAAGTTCATTGTATGCAGAAAACTTGTAATGCAAATAGAGCAAGCACAATGCGATCAAGCAAAATGGAATATAGTAATATACCATGGCATGACCAAAAAAGAATAATCACTATAAACAATGATCACAATGCTCATTCACACATGGAATGAACATCTAGACATGCAAGCTAATAAGTTCATTTGCAAAGTATCATTTGCATGTCCAACACTCAACCAATGCACAAAACATATATGCATCTAGAAACAAGATCCTACAAGGGCACAAGAGTGGTGTACTTAAAGAAAATGCATGACATTTAACAGCAAGTACTAAAGCTACATAGCATGGGTACAAAATACCTAAAAACCTTAAAAGCTTACAAAAGCAATAGGTACAAACTACCTCAAAAGCTTACACAAGCAATAGGTACACATGTACCACACACAATGATATAAAACATCTTATATAAATAAACTAAAAGTGCTTAAAGTTTCTCCCCTTCAAAATGATGAGAAGCTGTGATGCACTTGGAACATATATACCTGTAACCTGAAACACTTGCACAAAACACATTAGACCCTCAAGGTAAAGCAAGTCATAAAAGGACAAGTATAATGTAACAAGTAAATTGCGATCAAGTAAACATGATGTGAAACATGTGAGCAACTTGATCAAATACCGAAATAGTCATATAGAAATGACTACCAAAACAAAGTTTACTTATTAACACAATGTCTTCTCCCCCTTGGTATATGCATCTCCCCTATGGAATATCTCTCCCCCTACAAATGTGCACAAGAAATAGAATTTCTCCCCCTAAGAATGTGCACAAGAGTCATATAGAAATGACAAAAACTCTCCGGTATACTCTCTAGAGTATACTCTACCCTTTTTTGTTAGGAATAGACAAAGGGTCATGGAAAAATGAGGGCAAGAGATGAAAGTATGAAATATGATGATGATGCATGAGGGGTGCAATGATGCATGAGGGGTGCGAGATGAATGAGAAAATGAAGCTCAAACCTAAGACAAAATAAAATGCTACAAAGGAAAACGTAAACACGACATGTTAGGATGAAGAAACAAGGTATAGACCAATGCATGACAAGGGTAGCAAGGTGTGTGCAAGAGGTGGCAAAGTGCAATGCATGACCAATGCATGGAAAATGCACATGTGGGGCAAGGTGTGTTAAATACACAACCAATGAACCAAATATGTTCCTAATGGGAAAACATGAGAAACCCCAAAGTTTGATACTTATCGGAGTCTAAACAATCGAGAAAATGCCTAAGAGACATTTTGTCAAACACCTAACATGCACAGTATGAACAATAATGTGAAACAATGCATGAACATCATGAAATCCACCCTTAATACATGTTCTTTTTGCCACAAAGGGCCAACATCCAAAGCAAATCATCAAAAGAAACCAATGCCATACAAGAATTTTGACAAAAATTAAGTTTTCCCAACCCCTATGATGAAAATCCCAACCAAGAGCACAAAACTCTCCAAAACATAATCTAAGGATCCAAATCAATGAAAAAAGTTTAAAAATACCTTAGAGATGTTAATGGAATGAAAAACATTCAAATTGATTGGGTTTTGATGTAAAAGTATTGAAAGAGGGGCTTAAGAGAGGATGAGAACAAGTTTCCCATGAAAAAGCTCTTTAAAAAACTGATTCTGGGTGTTTTGCGACTGGCGAGTCACGAGTGAGTCACGAAACCATTCTGTGTGAACTCGCAACTGGGCAAGTTGCCAAAACGAGTTAACGAAACTCGCAGCTTGCAAGTCGCCAAAATGAGTTGCCAAAAATTCTGACACTTGTTTTTCAACCCAGAACATGTTTAAACTATGAAAAACAAAGTAAGCACTAAACATGAACACAAAGAGTGATAAAAATCACTTCCAAAAACATATAAAATGATCAAAAATCTTTTTGGATTGATCCATATAAAGTTGAGCACACACACATCACATTTAAACAAGTACAATCAAACAAATGAATAAGGCATTCATTGAACATTAGGCATGTGTGTTGTGTGTGTGTATCAAGTGTGGAATAATCCTTAGTCTAGAATGAATCTTCAATGATCAATTCAATCAAGTCATACACAACTAGTACTAAGTCAAGTGATCTATCTCACTTATAGAAATATGCATATATGACCTCCCACAAGAAAATGATTACATATCTTTGAAGCTTTTCATTTGGCTTCTTTACAATTCATAACATTTGATCATTTTTTATCTTTACATCTCTTTTTGAGATCGATGCCTGAAATTTTTGATATTTCAATTTGATGAACAAGCCTTTGGCTTTTTGGGCATCATACATTTTCATAAAAGTCGCTTTCCCTTTTTCCTAGTCAAATACTAGTATGTGCGACGGCTTTTGCAGCTCATTATCTCTTTTCATTTTGAGATTTAACATTAGTTGAGCTCTAAAAAAAAAAAAAAAAGAGTGTGAAAATATATAGGCACAAGTCTATGCATGTATCAAAACCATCAAGACTATTGACTAATCATTCATGACAAGATTGAAGATCGATTTACAACAGCCACACATAGATGTCAAGATTTTTGCCACAAAGATAGGTGTGCATACAAAACAAGCTAAGCTCGTAAATGCACTATGCCATAAGTACAAAGGTACTAGACCAAACTCACATGTGATATGTGCTCAAACATATACAATCAAACTTTTTTTAATTTTTTACTTTTTATGTGGTTTTGGATTTTTACTCACACAAAACTAAAACATAAAAGTAAGATCAAAACAAAAGAAATGCATACAAAGAAATGCAAGATGCACAAAATGCATGAAGATATGACATTTAATGCATGAAGGGTCCTACAAAGATTGAAAGAATTAGATCAAGGACCAAAAGAGCAAAGGCTCAACCATAGGAACCCTTCCTCATCCAAACGGATTGATTGTTTGGAATGAGTATCTCATGAGAAGTGAGACGAGGGTTGGAAGAATGAGAACTAGAGATGCACATAGACAAGGAGTTAAGAGCATTAAAAACTTTCTTTAACAACATGCTATTTTCACTCAAAACCGGTTTACCCTTTTTAGCACAACTTCCAAGAAGTTCAAGTTTCTCTTTTCTTTTGATTCTTTTAAAAGCATGAAACTTAGAGCATTAAGGTCTTAGATGACCAAAGGCATCACAATGGTGACAAACAATGCGTTTAGGTCTACTAGACTTTTTAGGAAAGGATCTAGCAACATGGTTTTGTTTTCTCTTCAACTTTGAGCATTGAGGTCTTATGTGACCGATCACACTACAATGGTGGCAAGTTGGAACAAACTTAGATCCATTCAAAACCTTAGGTTGAGACGTAAATGGAGGCTTTGACTTAAGAGCCTTTCTCTCCACTTTTTGATTTCTTTTATGTGGAGGAATGTACACCAATTTGTCCTTTGAGATAGAACACACAATAGGCACAAAATTGGGTACCACAACATGATTGTAACAAATATTTTCATCCTTTTTAGCAATAGGTTCAGTAATCAAACATTTAGCATGCATCTTAAGAGATTCATTTTCACATTTTAGCTCATCAACAAGTTTGTTAGACAAAACAAGTTTAGCATCCAAGTCCATATTCAAACATTCAAACTCTTTCAGCTTTTGAAGAGAAATTTCAGCAAGTTTCTTATATTTTTCAACTAATTTGTTGGGTTCTTTGAGCTTAGCAATCAAATCATCATTTTCACAAAATAACTTGCTCAAATTCTTTTGAAACTTCTTAGCATTTTTCTTCAAGGGTTTGATGTTAGGAATATCAACAACATCCAAAAATTCATGTAACATAGCATCACAATCATAAGGATTATCACCCATAGAGGCATTTTCACAAATATGTGGCATGTTACATTCATCATCAACTAAATCATACAAAGAGGCATACAAAGCACAATCCATGGCAAATAAACACAAGGGGTCAAGGATCACACTTAGGTATTTAAACCAAAACAAGTGTACCCGTTCTAATACCAATTGATGTTCAATATGTGTGTAGAACACAATGAACGTTTAGACCCCAATTTACAACTTATCAATTCAAGCTTAATATCAAACAATATATGCGCGGAAAATGACCATAAGCTGATAACAGAATTGATAAAAAATCTAAACCAATTAAAATCACATCCACAACAGAAATTAAATGGCAAAGATTAATGGAAGAGAGATGCAAATACAAGGACAACATAACGATGTGTTATCGAAGAGGAAACCGAAACTCTCGACGTAAAACCTCTCCGCCGCCCTCCAAGCGATCAATAATCCACTAAAGAATGAAGTTGGGATACATGAACAGCAGAAGACCCTCCAAGCCTAATCTACCCAATGTACCTAAGCCCTCCAAGCTTCTTGCTCGAATGAGGTTGCCCCAAACCTTTTTCTTTTCTAGCTTACCAGATTTTGCCATAGCCCATAGCATCAACCAATATCCATTGGTCTCTTCCAAACTGCTTCCCTAAGCACCAAAAGACCTTCTCACAGATGTGGATATGGTGAGAAAAGGATTTGGTCAAGAACCTCTCAAGAATGTATCAATGGAGAGGGTGAGAGTAGAGGAATTTGAAGAGTCTCTTAGGTGAAGATTGTGGATGAATCAATCTTACTTTTTTCTAGGGTTTCTCTCTCAAAATTCTCTCTAGAAGCTCTTTACATTTCGTGGGTATAAGGGGTATCTATACTAGGGTGAGAAAGGAATGCGAAGAGTCAGTTTTTCCCAAACAGGGCTGGTTGGCGACTTGGCCTCGCGACTTGACTGAGTCGCGAGTTCAAGCCGCGAGATAATAGAACAACCAAACTGGATTTTTGTCCTGTAGTGCACCAGTTGGCATGACTGTTCATCTTCTCGCACACTTCACTCGTGTGCTACAGTTTGGCGGCTTGCCAGTCGCAAGTCACCTGCGAGTTCCAGCCGCAAATCCTTGCATCCTTGCATAATCTTGAGCATTTCTTCACACTCTCTCACACACTACCTTTACATGAATCCCACCTAAATACAGGGTTACTAAATGGTAAAATTACAAGGAAATTGACACGTAATAAAGCCAACACAATGGTTGATAAAATTCAACCTTACACTAAGTGTTAGGTCACACTTCGAATGACCCCTTGTGATAAACCCTAATTAATTAATTAATTAGCCAAGTTGTTTAATTAATCAATTAAGCATGCAATTGCGTGGAAGCACAAACAAATCACCAAATACTAAATATGCAGCGGAAAATAAATAACACGGTGATTTTTTTACGAATGGGGAAAAACCCTAACGGTAAAAACCCCACCGGGTGATTTTCAGGTCACCACTCCCGAAACTCCACTATTATCAAATCAAGCGGTTACAAGAAAGGAATCCCAAGTACCTTACCAACCTACAGTTGAACCCTTACCCCAATACCCAATTGGACTTGATCTGTAGCGACAATTTCCACCTTTGATGCACGGCTCCCAAGTACGTGACTAACCAATGCGCGGATCCCAGTACGCGACTTCAGAACACCAACTTGAGGAAGAATGGTTGGCTGCAAAGTTCTTCAGTTCATCCACGTGATGAATAGCAGGAAGATGCTTGGTTACAAAACCCTATGGTGCAAAGACACAGCAACTTCTTGATGAAGGATGAACTAGGTCAAGAACTTCGTCTGTTGATCACAATTTGCATAAACAGAGATTGCTCAATGATAATACAACTTGCGTCACCAAAACGGCTCTTAAAATAATCCTTTTATATGTTTAGGGTTAGAAGAAAAGAAGTCCCAAAAACATATTCACGGATCCCAAGAAAATCAGATTTGGAATTCTGACTTTTTAAATCTCGACAGATAGCAGGTGTCGAGGTAGCTATCGAGAGAGTGTCGAGCTTTAAAAATTCTGCACTTCAACTTGCTTTTCCTTGGACAGACTTGATGGCTTCAACACTTGATCTTGAAACATGGTTTCTTGAAGTATTAAAAACACCTAGATCTACCCAATTACAAGTAGAGTGCGTTTTGTCAAAGGATTAGCCAATTTACATAAATAAGTAAGACATATGTTCTTAGCATGTGAAACACATATGTCCTAACAATCTCCCCCTTTGGCAATCCGTGACAAAACCACAACAAACAAATGAGCATATGAGAGAAGTCATAAATCACTCAACTCATATTCACTTGTTGAATACAATAAAATCTATCCTAACACAAACTCTTGAAAAACTTTGCAAGAAGAGAGCTTATGATAAGTAGACTTTGACAACCTGTATTTCTGAAACACTTTTAAACAAAACTCATCAAGGCATCTTGTGTGAAACAGAAATAAATAGATTGCATACAATAAAAGAACATGTGTATAAAGATAGAAAAGAAACAACACATGAAGAGAGAGGTGAAAGAAACATACATCCACATATATAAGAGAATAAGTATCATGTATGTAAAACTGGTCACAAGACCTCATATACAAGAACAATGTATCTAAAAAAGATACATCAAACCTTACTACATCCCTCAAAAGTATCAACACTCCCCCTATCAAAAATGTCCTATACTAACTCTCCCCCTAAGATGACTACTCTCATAACCCAAAACTACTCCCCCTTTTTGTCACGAGTGACAAAGGGTAGAGTGTCATGCAGACATCTCATCGGCAGAGCTAGCATCTCCATCATCATCATCATCATCCTCATCATCATCCTCATCCTCAGAATCTGAAGCTACTGGAGTAGGTGGTGAAGGAGTAGCCTCTGGAGCAAAACCGCCCATGGTCGCCTGGCGTCGTGCAATACGACCCACACGAACATTCACTTGATACAACTCAGCAGAGAGTGTATCAAGACGAGTGTCCATGCGCTGCAGCTGCGCCATAATATCACCAAGGGATACATCGCTCGAAGAGGAAGAAGGAGCAGATGTAGATGGAGCTGATCTGGATGGTGCTGAACGGGAGGGAGGAGTGGCACCAGGCTGTCTCGACCTCAACTGTGCCTCACTACGTTTTACGGTAGCGGCATCTATGGCAGATATGTGTGTGAAGTGGTCGGACACAGGAAAGGGAACAGAAAAATGGCGTAGAATCCGCGTGATAGCAGAAGGAAAGATGAGCTTATCACGAGACGCCGAATCAAGATAAACATCTATGATAGACCGGATGAAGTGAGAAGGGAAGTCTATGGTCAAGTGCTCAAGAAGAGAAAGCAAAAATCGAGCACGAGGCTCTGTGATAGAGTTATAGTGAGAAAGAGGATGGAGAACAAAAGTCATCACCATGTTCATGAATCTAGGACCTTTAGCAAAAGGCCTACATGAAGTGAACTGATGCTCACCCCAATCAGCAGGACGCTGACAGAAGGCAGAGATGAGCTCATCTTGGGACACAGTCCTCAGACGCTCACAAGAGGGATAATCAGGAAACTCTATCCTAGGTACCCTAAGCACATCCGCAACAAGTTGCGGTGTGACAGGAATGCGCATACCTCGAACGCGAGTGGAAAAATGAGGTACTGAAAGATCAATCCCGTGGATATTGGAGTAGAACTCCTGTATCAGCACGAGAGGGCAAGTGACCGGGATGTCACACAGTGACCCCCATCCCCTACTGTGAATGACAGAAGGAAGGTCAGTATCGGCGAAGTCCGCCAGAATGACTTGGCGTTCTGAATGAACACCTCGTCTAGAAAAGTTCTCAGTAAATGCCTTTGAGGCATCTTCATCACGGAACCGAATGTTAAAAGGAGCAGAATCAGAAGATGAAGATGCTCTAGAACGCAGAGGGTTCCGAGCAGGAGTAGATTTACGTTTGGGTGCCATAGACACTACTAACATAAAAGAATGAGAAAGAGATAGAGAGGGAGACAAGCAGAAAAGTCCCAAATCAGTTCAAATATAACAGATATAAGAACAAAGAGTACGTATGCATGGGAATGCATGAACATATGACATGCAAAGCAGAAATATCATCATGGGCTCAGCCCAATCCATTCCTAACAGCATATAAACAAAGTACTCACATCTAAATGCATGAAAATATCATTATAATGCACATGAAATGCAATGTATGACATTTTAAAATCATTTAAGTCCAAACTCAACCCAAAATTTCAATAAAAACTTAGCAATTTTGAAAAACCCCAAATTTTTATGAAAAATCCCAAAACTAGGTTTTCAAAACATGAAATGCATGAAAATGAAAGGGAAAAGGTGATCTTACCAAGAGATTGAAGCAAGAATGAGCAAGATCCAAGTGAGATTGAAGATTTGAGTGAGAAAAGCAGTTGGAGAAGTTGAAACGCCTCGGACAGATCGAGTGAGATCGAGAGAAATGAGAGAAAAATCGCGATCAGCCTTTAAATAGGCACCTCAGTAATTCTCGACAGCTGAGGTGTCGAGAGGTATCGAGTATGCTGTCGAGGAAGGTATCGAGGAATAAGCCGTCGACAGATGAAGGTATCGAGAGGTATCGAGGAATAAGACAAATTTCAGAAACATGAATCTCGATCGATCGACAAGGTATCGAGAAGCTGTCGAGAGGACAGAAACTTTCTCGATCGATCGACCAAGTGTCGAGGGAAGTGTCGAGATTGCGATAAGAAAAGCTTGAGAATCTCGACAGATGACCAGGTATCGAGAAGGTGTCGAGGAAGGTGTCGAGACTCAGTAAAAGGAGTTTTTCGAGAAGAGAAAAACATAGACATGAAGGCAATCCAACACACATCTCTTCCAACAAATCCACTCAACATATAAACCTCTCAAAACATCTCTCAACAAGAAATTAAGCACAAAGATCATGCAAAACACACACACACACTAAACAAGTCTAACCAATTTTATATTTCAAAAACAAGTTATGACAGTTTAGTGAGCATACACTAGCATATGTAAACACTTGTGATGGCCAAATCACATTGTACCTGCACATGTATCAAAAGTAGCAAAGAATATTGCGTGTTGTGTGTGAAAAACATCGCAAGATTGCATATGTGTATACATGTTATGACGATCTGAGATATGAGTAAATAACTTTTAACTCACACACAATCATAACTGTTTGATGGGGACTATCACCTTCAAGGTACATCCTATAACTCCCACATCTCCTAGAAAACACGCTTGCAATCATATTTAAAGCATCTTTAATCTTTTTGCTTTATATTTTCTTTGCATATTTTTCTTTTAAGCATATCATGCATGGGCATAAAAGGAGAGAAAAGAAATACCCAAGATGTTAAGCATTTGACATCGCAATTTTGCTATGCCGAAGCATACGAATGTCTTTGACACTGCACTTTTGCTATGCCGAAGCATACAGGTGTCATACTATGATTGGCGGGTAACAGTGGTGAGATGGTTATTAATGCCTTTCTCTTAGGATTTTCTAGTCCTACCCGTCAAAAAGAGTGATATGAGTGTTAAGTTTTAAGAGATAACCTAATCTTACTCATCACAAACAAGAGCCACAAAGCTCACTTGCTTAGTTGTGCATAGAGATGCTCATCTAAGCTACAAAAGATACAAAGTTTAGAAACTTTGTTTCAATGGCCATCCAAGGTACACAAATACCAAAGTACACAAAACACACACTGTTTTTGTATTTTTCTGATTTTTCAATTTTTTTTTTTTTTTTTTTTTTATATCAAAAACAAAATAAACAAAACTGAAAATAAACAAACAAAAACATGTTAAACAAAGCAAAGCAAAAACTAGACTGACTCAGCAGAAAAATAAAACACACAAGCAATGCAACTAACAGAAAAACAAGAAGGGAAAAGAAAGTGATGAAATCACTTAGAGTCCTTTTTCTTCCATGCCTTGGAAGAACCTTTCCTTTGTTTGAATCCTTGAACAGGTGGTGAGGGGGAAGAATTTAGACCGTTCAAGTTCGAAAGGAACATGAGGGCTTTCAGAAGATCTCCAAGAGGAGCAAGAGAGGATTGAAGCTGAGATTGGCTTCCAGATGCTATCATGCCATTGCTCTGTTGAGTGGCTAGCCACTTATAGCAATTTGGTCGAGTGTGACCGGCAGCTCCACAATAATGACAAAGATGCTGCTTCTTTTGTTTAGGCTTATGAGAGTTAGCCTTCTTAGCCCTAGGGTTATTAGCATCTTTCTTGTCTAGCTTAGGGGGTGCTCCTAGGATGGATTTTCCCTTGTCTAAGTTCTCACTAGCTAATTCAGTTTTAACATTAGTGTTCTCAATTTCAATGTTATTAGCAGCAGGAACAAAAACAGTATTGCTAGTAGAGGCAGTATTAGAGAAAGAAATACCATACCCCAAACCAGTTCGATCCGAAGCAGGTTTTTGATTGCTAAGCATCTCATCGAGCTTTGCACTTGAGGTCCTCTCCAGTTGAGCTCTGACTTGAAACAGCTCCAGTTCAAGCTTCTTGGTCTTCTCAGCCAAAAAGTTGTTCTCAAATCTTAATGCTCCAATAGTTTGATTCGCCTCATCAAACTTTGTGGACAACTCTTCACGATCGAGTTCCACTTCACTGAGCTTCTTGGTGGCCAGCCTATATAATTTCTCGTGCTTTTCAGATAGCTTGTATAGCTTCTCATAGGCTGAATGGATGTCATCTTGATCATCCATCTTCTCAAATTTTGACTCCACCAGCTCTTCTTCATCCACTTCTTCAACAATCCCTTCAGTAGGATTGACTGTGGCAGTGAAGGCATTTAAGATTCCGTCATTCTCAGTGTCGGAATCATCTTCAGGCTCAGTGTCACTCAGGGTTGCAGCAAGGGCCTTGCTTTTCCCAATGCTCTTCAGATATGTAGGACACTCATGTTTCATGTGTCCGAACCCATGACAACCAAAGCACTTTGGTCCTGCTGGAACAGTATACTGACCGGCCTCCCTAGCATCCTTCTTCCCTTTGTCTTGGCTTTTGAACTGAGAAGAACTGAACTGCCTGCGGTCCTTGTCGAAGCTCCTTCCATTGGCATTCTTCATGAACTTTTTGAACTGCCGAGTAATGTAGGACTTCATCTTAGAATCTTCATCATCGGAAGATTCATCTGTATCACTGCTCTTCGCCTTCAAGGCCATGCTTTTGCCTTTATTGGTCTTGCCAATCCTAGATAAACCTATCTCATAGGTCTGCAAGTTTCCAACCAGCTCAGTCAAAGGAATCTTGTCTATATCCTTTGATTCCTCAATCGCCGTAATCTTGGCATGAAATCTCTCAGGTAGAGATCTGAGCACCTTCCTTACAATCTTGGGTTCAGGGATGGTTTCCCCAAGATTGAAGGCTGAGTTCACTATGTCCTTGAGCTTGGCATAGAACTCATCAAACGACTCATCCTCCTCCATCTTTATTTCTTCAAAGCTTGTTGTCAGCCTTTGAAGCTTTGAGTCTTTGACAGCCTTTGTGCCTTCATAGGTTGTCTGGAGAATGGTCCAAGCCTCCTTAGCAGTTTCAGTTGAGGATATCTTCTTGAACTCCTCATTGGTGACTGCGCTAAAAAGAGCATTCAGCGCTCTGCTGTTGAAGTTGGCCGCCTTGATCTTAGCATCATCCCACTCAGCCGGTTGTTCTGTTGGCTTAGTCCAGCCAATCTCTACAGCTTGCCACACTTTTTCATCTAAAGACTGCAAGAAAGCTCTCATGCGTACTTTCCAGTATGCATAGTTAGTGCCATCAAATAAAGGAGGTATAATTAAGGATTGTCCTCTATCCATGACAAAACAGGGGTCAATGGATCAACACAGCAAAGATTAAATCCTAATCAAAGTGTGCCTGCTCTGATACCACTTGTTAGGTCACACTTCGAATGACCCCTTGTGATAAACCCTAATTAATTAATTAATTAGCCAAGTTGTTTAATTAATCAATTAAGCATGCAATTGCGTGGAAGCACAAACAAATCACCAAATACTAAATATGCAGCGGAAAATAAATAACACGGTGATTTGTTTACGAATGGGGAAAAACCCTAACGGCAAAAACCCCACCGGGTGATTTTCAGGTCACCACTCCCGAAACTCCACTATTATCAAATCAAGCGGTTACAAGAAAGGAATCCCAAGTACCTTACCAACCTACAGTTGAACCCTTACCCCAATACCCAATTGGACTTGATCTGTAGTGACAATTTCCACCTTTGATGCACGGCTCCCAAGTACGTGACTAACCAATGCGCGGATCCCAGTACGCGACTTCAGAACACCAACTTGAGGAAGAATGGTTGGCTGCAAAGTTCTTCAGTTCATCCACGTGATGAATAGCAGGAAGATGCTTGGTTACAAAACCCTATGGTGCAAAGACACAGCAACTTCTTGATGAAGGATGAACTAGGTCAAGAACTTCGTCTGTTGATCACAATTTGCATAAACAGAGATTGCTCAATGATCATACAACTTGTGTCACCAAAACGGCTCTTAAAATAATCCTTTTATATGTTTAGGGTTAGAAGAAAAGAACCCCCAAAAACATATTCACGGATCCCAAGAAAATCAGATTTGGAATTCTGACTTTTTAAATCTCGACAGATAGCAGGTGTCGAGGTAGCTATCGAGAGAGTGTCGAGCTTTAAAAATTCTGCACTTCAACTTGCTTTTCCTTGGACAGACTTGATGGCTTCAACACTTGATCTTGAAACATGGTTTCTTGAAGTATTAAAAACACCTAGATCTACCCAATTACAAGTAGAGTGCGTTTTGTCAAAGGATTAGCCAATTTACATAAATAAGTAAGACATATGTTCTTAGCATGTGAAACACATATGTCCTAACACTAAGAAACAATGTGATAGACATAATAAAATTGTTAAACAAATCAATAAATTAGAATTTGAGAAAGATCTAATAAATGAATTGATGGGAATGTTTAACGTTAAACAGAAAGAGATAGACCAAGTAAAGAAAAAGGAAAAACTACAATCAACCAACCCACTCAAAGTCAATAAAAGAAAAAGGAAACAAAAAGACATAATAATGAAATTGATAGATAATTTACTCAATCACCTAAAAGATAGAAAAGACTATTTACTAAAGTTGAAAGATTCTATAGACATACCTATTGCTTGTATTAAGTGTAGGAAACATGGACACCATGCCACGAAATGTGAAAAAGGAGAAAAAGCTAAGAAAGGAAAAGATAAGAAAGAAAAGACAAAAAAGAAACAAGATGGCTCAGTAACTCTACAAGACTTAATGACAGAAACAAAAATAGTAAAACAAGAAATTAAAGAAGATAATTCCACAGATATAGATGAAGGAAATATTGTAGAAATAATAAATTTAAAAGAATTTTCTAATCCTATGATAGACCCCTCTTCATTAGAAAAAGATGCTCACAACAGACAGAATTTCTGAAGTTTAATTGACAAAGTAATTTTTCAAAAATGGCATATAGAAATCACTCTAGTAATTAATAAAGAGTTTTATTTGACAGAAATTGCTTTAATAGACTCAAGTGCTGACATGAATTGTATACAAGAAGGACTAATGCCTTTAAAGTATTATGAAAAATCATCTAAAAGATTAACTCAGACTAATGGAGAAAAGCTCATAATTAATTACAAAATACCTAATGTTCACATATGCAATGATGGAATATGTTTTGAAACTGCTTTTGTTTTAATTAAAGACATCTCTTTCAAAGTTGTTTTAAGAAATCCCTTTATGGTCTTGATTTACCCAATTTTCGGGATAGACGAAGGAATTAAAACTAATGTACCATTTAATTTCATCTTACCCTTGATCCCGAAAGAAATTGATTCCCTCAATAATCTCACCATCTTAAAAGATACTAATAAAGAAAGCATCTATAGAACTGAAAGAAGTTTGTCATCTTTAAAGACAAAAATATCACTTGATGAGCAATTGACAGATAATGACATAAAGAAATTTAAACAAGATAAAGAGACAGAGATTTGTTCTTATTGCCCCATTGTTTTTTTTTTTTTTTTTTTGCATATTTTGCATAGGCATCGACATATAGTCCAAACACCTGGTGAAAAAGAATTTCGGGGAAAAGGTATAAAAAATGGAATTACGATTATAATTTCTTTTAGTCAATATGAATGGACTGATGGTATGACAGTGGTACCAAATAAAATTATAATAAATGACATACTTATACCCTTTATATTATCCTCAAATACTAATAAAATAGATGTTTTAATAAAAGAAGCCTTGGCAGATTATCCTTTATTGATCATTAAAGAAAACATTAATTGCGGTAATTTCTTGAATAAAGACAAATTTAATTTCTTTACAAAAAGAGTTAATTATGAGTCCCTGATAGATTTTCCTATTATAATCATTGATGAAAGACTTTATGGAGAAGCTTTATTTCACATATTCTCATTGAGTGAGATATATAGTAATACATACAAGGATAGAATCATGGCAGGTTTCGAAAAAATTTTGAATTCCACTCACTCTGATAGATTCCATCATGACTACTCTAACACCACTACTACTCAGCAAGAGCACAAAGGTGCACGGGAAAAAGTTTGTTTTGTTATATATACTTTAAATTTTAAAAATGATTTTCTTATAAAGTGAATGTTCAATATGTGTATAAAACACAATGAACATTTTGACCCCAAATTACAAATTATCAATTCAAGCTTATTATCAAACAATTAATGTGCAGAACATGAGTATAAGCCAATGACAGAATTGATAAACAATATAAACCAATTTAAAATCACATTCACAACAAAAATTAAATGGTAAAGATTAAGGGAAGATAGATGCAAACACAAAGACAACACGACGATGTGTTATCGAAGAGGAAACCGAAGCCCTCGGCGTAAAACCTCTTCATCGCCCTCCAAGCGGTAAATAATCCACTAAAGAATGTAGTTGGGATACATGAACAGCAATAGACACTCTAAGTCTAATCTACCTAGTGTACCTAAGCCCTCTAAGCTTCTTGCTCCAACGAGTTTGCGCTGAACCTTTTTCTTCTCTAACTTATCGGATTCCACTATAGCCCATAACATCAACCAATAACCATTGGTCCCTTCCAAACTACTTCCCTAAGCACCAAAAGACCTTCTCACAGATGTGGGTATGGTGAGAAAAGGATTTGGTCAAGAACCCCTCAAGGATGTATCAACAGAGAGGGTGAGAGTAGAGGAATTTGAAGAGTCTCTATGTGAAGATTATAGATGAATCAATCTTACTTTTATCTAGGGTTTCTCTCTCAAAATTCTCTCTGGAAGCTCTCTACATTTCATGGGCATAAGGGGTATTTATATTGGGGTGAGAAAACAATGCAAAGAGTCAGTTTTTTCCAAACAGGGCTGGTTGGCGGCTTGGCCTCGCGACTTGGCTGAGTCACGAGTTCAAGCCGCGAGATAACAGAACGGCCAGGCTGGATTCTTTGTCCTGTAGTGCTCCAGCTAGCATGATTGTTCATCTTCTCGCACGCTTCACTCGTGTGCTGCAGCTTGGCAGCTTGCCAGTCGCGAGTCACCCACAAGTCCCAGTCGCAAATCCCTGCATCCTTGCACAAGCTTGAGCATTTCTTCACACTCTCTCACACACTACCCTTACATGAATCCCACCTAAATACAGGGTTACTAAATGCTAAATTACAAGCAAATTGGCACGGAATAAAGCCAACAAGGTGGTTGATTAAATTCAACCTTACAATCTCCCCTTTTGGCTATTCCGTGACAAAATCCTAAAACAAACTCTAGACTTAACGTGTGAGTTGGGAACAGTTGGAAAACTCACTCATACCTAACTCTAGAATCTGTGAAGCTCTTGAACCATAAGAACAAGTATCTCCTGAAACACAACAACACAATAAGTTCATTGTATGTAGAAAACTTGTAATGCATATGGAGCAAGCATAATGCGATCAAGCAAAATGGAATATAGCAATAGACCATGGCATGACCAAAAATGAATAATCACTATAAACAGTGATCACAATGCTCATTCACACATGGAATGAACATCCAGACATGTAAGCTAATAAGCTCAATTGCAGAGTAACATTTGCATGTCCAACACTCAACCAATGCATAAAACATATTTGCATCTAGGAACACGATCCTACATGGGCACAAGAGTGGTGTACTTAACGAAAATGCATGACATTTAATAGCAAGCACTAAAGCTACATAGCATGGGTACAAAAGAAAAAAACTAAAAACCCTAAAAGCTTACAAAAGCAACAGGTACAAATAACCTTAAAAGCTTGCACAAGCAATAGGTACACACAAACAAAAATACTGAATAACATCATTTTATATACTAGAACCAATTAACCACAGTGTATCAAACTCATAATGATAGCATTAACCAAACATAACATACGAAACATAAAGTAAAAACTGAAACATAAATTGAATAAACACCGTTTATGGAATCCTCCCCCTCAAAGTGGCACTCCCCCTCAAGAGATGCCCCTAAAAAATTCTCCCCCTTTTTGACCGGAATGGCCAAAGGGTCACTGTTGAGTGTTGAGGCTGTCAAACTTGGCTGAAAGTACGTTGAGCTAATCCTGAATTGCTGCCATCCTGTCAGTATGCTCATTCTGAACTTCTCTGAGTCCATCAATTATCTCCAAGATGATTTGAAATGCATCTAAAGGTGCAGCTAATGAGGTTGAAGCTCTGCTCCTCTTGCCTCTACTTCTGGGTGTGGATGTCTGTCCTGTAGCCTCTGCTTCAGTTTCCATAGGATCACCTTCTCCTTGGTCAACCACCTCTTCATCACCTGGAAGATGAACTTGTATCCTTGTGATGGTTAATTTGTTTATTGCTGACAATGGAGTCATGGGACTGATATCTTGAGGGATTGCAACACCTTTTGCTTTGAACAGTCTCATGAGAAGACTAGGAAAGATCAGCTTGAGCCTAGAGGTGGTTCTAGTCTCATCCACAATTGTGTTATATATGTGAGAGCTGATGTCAATGAAGGTTTTCTCCTTGAGCTCCATGAGGAAGATAGCTCTGGCATTAGTAAGAGTAGTCATCTTTCTTATAGAATACAAATTGAACATCATGATGGTGGTCAGACACCTCATGTCAATAGGAAGGGCATTAATGTTGTGACATCTCCCTTCTTTAACACCACCAATCCGAGTCTAGACAGTGTCTAAAAAAAGCATCCTGTCTTTGTAGTTGGTGAAATCATGATCTTCTAATCCCTCAAGCCCTGGAGCTTCATCAATATCATGTGCATCTATGGTGAACTCATGTCCTCTAATCCAGCAGTTCAACTCACCATCCCTTATGCTCACATTTGCATAGAATTCCCTTATTAAAGGCTCACACACTGCAGGTAGGTCACCCAGTAACTTATCCCATCCTCTGCCTTCAAAGCATTATGGAATGAAGGTATCCTTCAAGTCATTTAAATCCACAAACCTCTCTTGGATAATTGTTCCCTTCATGAAAGAATCTCTGTATCTCTCAAAGTGCTGAACAGACCTAAACAGGTTATGGTCCATTTTCAGCCCTTTGTCAGCCTTCTTAGCAGGGGTCTTCTTCTTTGTAAGTGTGGGAACCATCTGTAAACAAGCAGAAGAGGCCACAACAAGAGTAGAACACAATATGTGGAAATGCACACATATTAGTAACAAGTTAGTTGCAAAGGGAGTAACAGAATGTTAAGTCAACACAAAGACCAAGCACAGTTGAGAACCAAAGAAGGATAGCTCAAATTAGAACTTCAGCAACTCAAACAAGTTCAGTCTGTATTGATGCAGACTAAAACAAGTATTAAACAGTTATATAAGGACAGTGTAAACCACATTTAGACAAAAGAGAGCATATGTCTATGAGACATATCTTAATGAATATGAAATGTGAAAGTTAAAACCCCAAGGCAGAAGCACACACATGATATGGTAACTTAAAATCAAAGCAATATTTGCCACACAATCCAAAAACTCATACATTCTGAAACACCCAAACACACACTCAGAGTAACTTCACAAAGAACCCCAAACCCATAAACCTAATGGGTATGAAATCTATCAGACAACAAATCTCAGAACAAGGACTAGCACAATGAGACTTAATCAAGATAGCAAACATGTTTGATAACAAAAACAACTAATCCCAAACAACCAAACCCAACATTTTAAGCAAACCCATGTTTGAACAATGCAACTCACACAACTCACAAATCAAAACCTCAACACATAGAGCCAAGAAAAAAGGTTACAAACCTAAAGAGTATACAGAAAATGAGAAAACCCATACCTTTTTCTTTAAGATTGATGGTTGAAATGATGCAAAATGGAGGTTTATGTGAGTGACACGGAGAGTTTGAGAGAGAGTTGAACTGGGGAGGGCAATGAACAATCACAAAAATTCGAGGGAAAACTGAAAAAGTTTAAAAAACTGACTTTAAAATGCAAAACACGCACTTTTCGCGACTGAATCAAGTCGCCAGGGAAAGCCGCGAAACACTTTGAAAACAATATTCTTGAAAAAAAATCTTCTAAGTGTTTTTCGTGACTAGAAGGTCTACCCGTGAAAGAGTCGCGAGGTGAGCCACGAAAATCTCTGTGTACCCCTCGCGACTAAACCTTCCACCCGCGAACAAGTCGCCACACTGAGTCGCGAGAATCATAAAAACTCAAATTTTGAAAAATATTCTAAGTATTTTTTGCGACTGAGACCTTGACTCGCTAGTGAGCCACGAAAAAACTCGGAGTGGGCTCGCGACTGGGGCATGCGGTTAGGCTAACCCACGACTGAGTTGCCAAAACAGGACAACACTGTTTTTGAAATTTTGACATTTTTTTTGTAAAAACAAAATACTTTCCAAAAACAACTAAAACATTCAAAAATCTTTTTGTGTGTGATCAACAAAGATTGAGTATGTGAAAACAAATTTAATCAAGTACAATCACACAAATGAATATGGCATTCATTGAACCTAGACTTATGTGATGTGTGGATACCAAAAATGAGATAGTCCTTAGTCCAATGTGAAGCTTCAATGATCAATTCAATCAAGGCATACACAACTAGCACTAGATAATGTGACCCATCTCAATTATAGAAGTATGCATATATGACCTCCCACAAAAACTTGATTACATTTCTTTGAAGCTTTTCATTTGACTTCATATACATCATATCATTTGATCTTTTTGATTTAATACATCTCATAGTGAGATTGATGCCTGAAATTTTTGATATTTCATTTCAATGATTTAGCCTTTGACTTTTTGGGCATCATACAATTTATTTTGGTTGCTTTCCCTTTTTCCTAGTCAAATACTAGTATATGCAACAGGCTTTTACTGCTCAATATCTCTTTTCATTTGGAGATTTACATTTGGTGAGCTCTTTAAGCAAAAACAACAAAATAAAGAGTGGGAAGATATATAGGCATAAGTCTATGCATGTCTCAAGATCAACAAAACCATTCACTAATCATTCATGACAAGGTTGAAGATCTATTTACAACAGTCACATAGATTTCAAGATTTCTCCCACAATGATATGAGTGCATAAGAAACAAGCTAAGCTCATAGATGTACAAGGCCATTAGTACAAAGGTACAAGGAAAAACATGCTTTGAGACAAAACTCAACAATGCCGATCAAACTTTTTAGGATTTTCTACTTTTTATGTGTTTTTGGATTTTTGACACAAAAGCAGTAAAAGATTGATAAAAAACAAACAAAACGACAATGTAAAAACATTTTAAAGCAAATACAAACAAACAGACAATATTTTAACTCAAACTTGCAAGAAGCACACAACCAAGCATATTCACAAAACATGAGAAGTATTAATGCATGGATATGTTATAATGCTTATGCATGAGTACCCTTCGTCACCCACACGTCACGTGTGTTTGGGGTGATATCCTTGACGGATTGGGTACGAGAGTCAGGACTTTCAAACCTTCTTGTGAAGCTTTCCAAGCAAGTGGTGAAGGCACCGATCATCTTCATCACGTCCATCATTCCGAGATCACGGTTTTGACTTCTTGGTTGCTCACCACCCCATGACCTCTTGTCATTTCTTCTTCCTCGTGATTGAGGAGCGCTTGCATTGTTTAACGCTCTCAGCTTATGACAGTTGGGGGACTGGTATGTCCTTGCAATTTGTAATGGTGACAAAAATGATTCGTTCTAGGAACCCGTTGTGATCTTGGAAGTGATCTTCCTCTAGCTTCAAATCTGGCTTCTGATTGATTACATGAATTATTTAACACCCGTTGATCAGCCACCTTCTTCTTCTTTTCAACCTTAACTTTCTCAGGAATAGACTCTTCTACAACCGTCTCTTTGGCCTTCACAAACTTCACTTCTTTGGTGATATTGGCTGATGAGCTACTCCTTCCGGTATATCCCAACCCAGATTTGTCTGAGAAATGTTTTTGAGATGAAATAACATCTTCTAGCTTCTTAGAGGAGACCTTCTCTATCTTGGCATGTGCTTCCACTACCTCTTGCTCAAGAAATCTCACTTTCCTGTAAGCTTCTGATAGCTCACCATTTAGTGTCTCAATCTCACACTTTGCCTCCTTGTATCACACTAGAAGACTTTTGTAATCTTCCTTAGCTCTCTTCATCTTTTTAATGGCTGCGTTAGCCACCTTTGCATATTCACCGGTCTTCTCAAGGAAAGAATTGTAAGTCTCTTGCAGTCCCACTGCTTCTCCATCTTCCTCATCATCAAATTCCTCAACTATTCCAATAGACTCCAAATCAGAGTGCTCACCAAGCTCCTTCACAAGTGTACCCAAATCATCTGAGGATTCCACATGTGCAATGGTCATGAATGCGGAGTAATTTCCTTCTCCGTCACAGCTATCCTCAGAATCAGAATTTGACGAATCCGAGTCACTTAGAGTAGTGGCATAGACCTTGCCCTTCAATTTCAAATAATTGGGACATTCTTTCTTAAAATGTCCATGTCCGTTGCACTCGAAGCACGTGATTCCTTGTGAAGATTGGGATTCTCTGCCATCTTTCCTTCTGAATTCCCTTTTCTCCTTCCCGGAATTCTGAAATTTCACTTTGTCGCCAGATTTCCCATTATTCTTGAGTTTTAAAAACTTCTGGAAGTTCTTCACAAGGTACGCCACATCTTTATCTACACCATCTTCTTCTAAAGAGTCATGAGATACCACTTTGTCATCAATTGTTTTAAGAGCAAGAGATTCGCTCTTCTTCTATGTGGACAATGACAATTCATACGTCTGCAATGAATCAACTAGCTCTTGGACTTTGATGTTGTCAAGGTCCTTACTCTCTTCAATAGGTGTTACTTTGGCACAAAAGCTTTCCAACAGTGACCGAATGATCTTTCTTACTATTTTAGAATCCTCCGTCTTTTCCCCCAAATTGAATTTGCCGACGACCACCTCATTTAGCTTACTATAAAAGGAGTCAAAGGACTCTTCCTCGCTCATTTTGAGCTCCTCAAAGTGAGTGGTCAACATCTGTAGTTTAGTGTCTTTCACTTTCTTTGTTCCTTCATAAGTAGTCTCCAGAATCTCCCATGCTTCCTTAGCAATCGTGATATGTGAAATCTTGTGAAATTCGTCTGGAGAGACACCACAGAAAATAGCATTCAAGGCTTTACTATTAGCATTAACTGCCGCAATAGCTGCCTTATCCCAAGTGGATTTAGCAGCCTCCGACTTAGTCCACCCTACTTCAACTGCATCCCACACAGCATCATCAATAGAACACAAAAATGCCCTCATTCAAACTTTCCAAAAGGCATAATTACTACCATCAAAATATGGTGGGACATTTAATGATTGAGAACGGTTCATCTCAATACGGGGTCAAGGATCGCACTAAGGTGTTTAAACCACAACAAGTGCACCCGCTCTGATACCAATTGAATGTTCAATATGTGTATAAAACATAATGAACGTTTTGACCCCAAATTACAAATTATCAATTCAAGCTTATTATCAAACAATTAATATGCGGAACATGAGTATAAGCCAATGATAGAATTGATAAACAATCTAAACCAATTTAAAATCGCATCTACAACAAAAATTAAATGGTAAAGATTAAGGGAAGATAGATGCAAACACAAAGACAACACGGCGATGTGTTATCGAAGAGGAAACCGAAGCCCTCGGCGTAAAACCTCTCCGCCACCCTCCAAGCAGTAAATAATCCACCAAAGAATGTAGTTGGGATACATGAACAACAATAGACCCTCCAAGCCTAATCTATCCAGTGTACCTAAGCCCTTCAAGCTTCTTGCTCTAACGAGGTTGCGTCGAACCTTTTTCTTCTCTAGCTTACCGGATTCCGCTATAGCCCATAGCATCAACCAATAACCATTGGTCCCTTTCAAACTGCTTCCCTAAGCACCAAAAGACCTTCTCACAGATGTGGGTATGGTGAGAAAAGGATTTGGTCAAGAACCTCTCGAGGATGTATCAATGGAGAGGGTGAGAGTAGAGGAATTTGAAGAGTCTCTATGTGAAGATTGTGGATGAATCAATCTTACTTTTCTCTAGGGTTTCTCTCTCAAAATTCTCTCTGGAAGCTCTCTACATTTTGTGGGCATAAGGGGTATTTATATTGGGGTGAGAAAAGAATGCGAAGAGTCAGTTTTTCCCAAACAAAGCTGGTTGGCGGCTTCGCCTTGTGACTTGGCTGAGTCGTGAGTTCAAGCCGCGAGATAACAGAACGGCCAGGCTGGATTTTTGTCCTGTAGTGCACCAGCTGGCATAACTGTTCATCTTCTCGCACGCTTCACTCGTGTGCTGTAGTTTGGTGGCTTGCCAGTCGCGAGTCACCCGCGAGTCCCAGCCTCGAATCCCTACATTCTTGCACAATCTTGAGCATTTCTTCACACTCTCTCACACACTACCCTTACATGAATTCCACATAAATACAGGGTTACTAAATGCTAAATTACATGCAAATTTGCACGGAATAAAGCCAACAAGATGGTTGATTAAATTCAACCTTACATAAAGCATTTTAAAGAAATTTCACAAAATGACATTGGTATAAGGATTTTAAAAAAGCATTTGAGAGATGCTTTGCAGGAAAATATTTATTTTCAAAATAATATTTCAAGACATAATCTTTTTTCCAAAACCCAATTGCAAACTACTATGAGTAAAGACCCTCCCAGACAGTAATCATGCAAGGCTTTACCGAATACCACGTGAATATGCAGGTCTATGGGTTTTCAGAAAAGTCCTTTATCTTTTGCCTGCATACAACGTGGGGAACACATGGAATATTTTTGCCCTTCCTTTCTGCAAAAGCACAGCGCGATGTGTGTTTCACTTTCATCATCATTCGGCAAAAACCAAAAAATAGAAAAGAAAAGAAGGACTTCATGCTGCAGTAAATATATAATATGAACTTTTTTCGGTATGTGGAAATTTTTTAGCTAGAGTAATAGTTCATAGGGTTGGTGGCTTGCATAAAGAAAGACTTCATCCTTTAGTCAATATATTATATCATATTAAACTGTTTTCGGTACGTGAATATTTTTTGGCAGCACTTACCATGATACCATCACTCTATGCAGTATTAAAAACAAAACAAAAAAATTACTAGGGTACTCTACATTAGTAATTTTTTTTTTTTAATTTTATAAAAAATTTAATAAAATTTTTTTAAAATAAATATTTAAAATATGCCCTAAAACATACATTAATCCGGCTCAATAAAAAAATACGTAAGATTTACACAATTTTATTTACTATTCAGTTTATTTTTATTACTATTTATGAGTCTTATTACACTTTTTACTACTATTAATAAGTACTGTCACTTTTTGGTAACATTAATTTTAAAATATATTAATAAAATTTTTAGTATATATAAATCTAAATCATGCATAGTTCTCATTTATTTTTTCTGCAATGAATCAATAGCAACGTACTATGGTGATAGGTCTAGCCACCATGATTATTGTTTCAATAACCTAAGTGTCGGCAAGAGTTAATAAAACAATGGCAACGTACCGTGGTGAAAGCTGTAGCGGTCATGAATATTCAATATTCTTCAACAACCAAACGATGTTCAGACTTGAATTTAAATATTGTAAACATAATAGCAGTGATATGTTTTCTTTTGACCGTAAATTGTTTTCTAAAATTGTGTAAACGTTTTACCTCTAAATTATGTTTAGTTATACGTAAAAAAAATTTCAATAAATTTTTTTTTTTTCAAGGGTTTAGTTGCATTTTTTGAAATGGTCTTAAAAGTACATTTTAAGTTTTTGGCTTTGATCCTAAAAATGCTATAAGAAAAACCTTTAATACTTTTTCACATTTCTCACATGTCCTAAGAATGTATATAATAAAAAATAGATTAAGAAGAATTTTAGATCAAAAATATTTGTGATTAGTGACTGTGGCAGCGGCGGCTGCGGCGGTGGTAGGTGAACAGAGACAAGGGTGTGGTAGTTGGGTGGCTGAAAGTGGGGGTAGTGGTTCAATTGATGAGTTTTTGGTGAGATAGAAAATGTCTTACTACAAATGATAAACAATTTTCCACCAGAATTGCCTTTATGTTACAGTCAACGGAAAACAACAATTTATTTGTCAACCAATTGACCACCAATTTCAATCGCCCCAAACACTCGTAAATGCAAAAATATTTTTCTAAAATCAATTTTCATCGAACAATACACAACATTAAAATCTTAGTAAAACATTTTATAAACATTTGATGGTTGGATTGCCAATTCAATGACCAGTGCCAACAATCCTATTTGTACGTTTTTAGACCCCTTAACACAAGTTGTTTAACCTAATTATTTAGCCTAGTGATTACTTAGATAAATTATTCAGTACTTCTAGGTTAACACAATAATATCATACTATGCAAATAATGTGAAAATATAAAGAATACCACGATATGATGACTTAGGAAAACCTAACCGGTAAAAAACCTGAGGAGAATTTAACCTAGCTATCTTCAAGGTAAAAACAGATCCACTATGAAAGAATTGAAGTTTTTACAATAGAACTTAGACCACTAACATCCTATTGCTACCTTAAGTAGAAAACTTACTATCAAGACCACGTGATAGCTCCGAGTCCATGAACTACTTCTTTCTTAGATCTGTAGCAACCACAAGTTCTCCTACTTGTGACTTTGAGACTCCACTCAAAGGTTTCAAATCTTCTTTAAAGTTCTTTATGCAGCAACTGTAGAGGTCATCGAGTTCTTGATGCAAATCTTGATCTTGACTACTCTATGTGTGTGTATGAAGGTAAACACCTCTCAAATCTTATAGAAGATTCAACACACAACTCTTCAAAGACTACTAAAACGTAGCTAGGGTTTTTCCTTTTATACTTGAAGTGAAACACAAACCTTACACGTCATACAGGCTTGGGCTGAATTGGAATTTTTGCAGAAAATTAAATTTGCACGAGTTTCGATCGATTGAGTCTAATTTTCCATCGATCAAGCCTTGCAGATTTTGTCCAATAAATCCTACAATCACTTGATTCCAATTTTACAATAAATCACACTATGAGCAAGCCTAAACCTAGACTCTATGTTTTGTTCATGGTTTTCCAACATAATACATATTGAAGTTCTAATACATTAGTTCTTAAAGTCTTAGTGAAAGCTCGAAAACGTGTTGAAAAACACAAGAGCTGTTTAGACCCCCGATTAAAATTACGGCTCGATAGATTTTACACAACTTTAACATAAAGTGCGGAATAGTGTAAAAGCGAGCGGATGAACAATATAGCTACTCTAATCCATAAACTAAACAACACAGCAGTGTAATGGAATATAAAAGAGTAGGGAAGAGAGATGCAAACACAGAAAACACCAAGACGTGTTTTCGAAGAGGAAACCGAAGAACTCGGCGAAAAACCTCTCCGCCGCCCTCCAAGCGGAAATCGATCCACTAGACAATCAGTTGGGATACATGAGTAAGCAAGAGACCCTCCAAGCCTAATCTACCCGATGTACCTAAGCCCTCTAAGCTCCTACTACAACAAGGCTTCTCGGAACCGTGTCTTGTCTTAGTTATCCGGATCCCGCAACAAGCTCCATGTTGCATCTGCCATTCCAGGCTTCTTCCAATGCTTCCCAGCAGCACCAAAACGTCACTCAACACTCTCAAAAGGTGTGGTAAGTGTTTTGGGCTATCAACCTCTCAATGGTATGGAAATGGAGAGGGAAGGGTTGAGGAGATACCACAAGCAAGTGTATAGAGAAAGGTGGGGATGACAATCTCTAATTACAAATGTGTTTGGCTAGGGTTTTCTCTCTGAAGCATTCCTCAACATTTGTGGGTAATGGGGGTTTATATAGGATAGGTGCAAAATGTGTGAGTCAGTCAGTACAGGCTGGCAGAACAGCATGTCTCGCGGGTGTCTCGCGGGAAGGCCTTACCCGCGAGATACTCGCGAGAGACAGCTGTCTCCATCTGTCATGACTCTTCGCATTCCAGCATGTGCAGGGCACATGCTTCACTTCGCGGGAAGCTTAGTCGCGAGATACCCGCGAGATTCCATCAGCTTCCAAATTGCTTGAGTCTTCACACACTCTCTATCACACACCCCTTACAACAATTCCCACAACAAATACAGGGTATAAACAATTGATAGTAATTACAATCAAATTTGGCACGGAATAAAAGCCAACAAAACACATAGTTGTAAATCACAACTTTACACTTAGTACCTAACAAACTCCCCATTTGGCAATCAGTGACAAAACACATTACAAAAACTAAAATGCTTAAAGTAAAACAACCCAATCAATTTTAAAAGCCCTAATTACAATTCAACCTAACCATTATCTATCAGTTACAAAAGTATACAGTAGCCACGACTAAATTAACCTATAAATTCTTGAAACACTCAACAAACACATAAACGCATGTGTGAAAAATACAAATAAACCAAATTAAACTTCTTGATTTCGTAAAACATAAAATAAAAAGACATATACCATGAATAACCTCATAATATAAATCATAATCAATGTACCATAATGTGAAACAAGAAATATAAAAGTATAAAAACAATAAACACAAAACGTCTCCCCCTTAACATATACAACCCATAGGAAAAGTAAATACCAAAATCAAAATAAACCAAAATACATATCACGTGCCTCCTAGATACAATCTATATAGCCAAAAACAATCTCCCCCTATCTCCATGTACTCCCCCTTTTTGTAACATATTGCCAAAGGGCAATCATGACTCATCAGAGTGTGGAGCCGGTGGAGTAGAACCTCTAGCATCTACCAAATTTGCTCGTAAGGCCGCAACCTCATTGAGCACATCCAACAAGAGCTATCCATGCACCGCCTAAACGGTGAGAACCGTATCCAACATAACACACAAGGAAGAGGCTCTAGATGTAGATGGTGGAGGATCCACGGCAGCTGTGGGGTCTACATAAGCCTCAGCAGAAGGATCACTAGAAGGATGAGCTCAACATGCATCACCTGTAGAAGACTCAATACTAGGGCGTTTAGAGCTTGCTTTCAACTAAGTAGCCCTTTGCCAAAGGAAGGTGGCACCTATGGCAGCAATGATATGCACAAGCTCGGATGCGGGGAAGTCATCTTAACCTAAATCTAACAAAATCTTATGAATGAAAACAAGGAAGAACAAACCATGGGATTTTGCACTACTCGTATGATCCTCAACAAGTGAATTGATAAAAAGAGTATGGAAGCTAATAGGAGTATCAGTGATGAGAGCATATCTCTTAATAGGAATGGTGTGAACATGAGAAATGGGTCAAATACTATGACAAGATATCTGAAAAAATAGGTAATTGAGCTCAGTAAGCTCAGAAGAGGTAACCCTAGGATTAGTACCCCAACTAATGGAAGTACCGGTAATGAGTGACATGATATCGTTGAGAGGAGGAGACTCTGTGTAAGGGTACACAGGCTGCTATACCAAAGGTACACCAAAAGCAGATGCCACTACCTCAGGAGTAATGACATACTCTTCACCTCTTATCCAACTCCTCACAAACTAAATGTTGGAATCATCGGAGTGGATAGAGAGGTTCAAGTAGAACTCTCTAATCAAAGCAGCCAGAGGGGGATGCTCAACATCTAAGAGTGGTGACCAGCCCTTACGCTCAAAGTTCCTACGAATCTCGAGATCTAACTCTTCTAGGATAACCCTACGCTTAGCCCACACCAGTCTCAACACAATTAGCTTCTCATAAGCTTCTTGTTTTTTCCTAAACTGAAATCTATCACTCTGGAAATCAGAAGAGGATGAAGTAGAGGTTTCCTGGCTCTAGTTTTCCTAATCATGGTTCTAAGAGAATAAAAGAAAAGGAAAACAAAAACAAAACCAAAAACAATTAGACATGGTTAGAGCACAAAATTTATCAACAAAATTTATATGATGCATGTAATGAATGCACATATGATGCATGCTCTAATGCATAAAAATTTGTTTAATTTCTCAACATTTACCAACAATTGACTTGAACAAAGAGTTTTAGTTCAAAAACCCCAAATTTTGAAAAACCTAATTTCAAAACCAAATCAAATTGATCAATTAACTATTACACTAGTTAGTAAACATCATATAATGATAGAATTCATCAATTTCAAAAGCCAATTTTATCAATTTAAGCCCAATTGAACAAAAACTCCAATTTTCACAAAATACCAAACCCTAGAATTTCCAATTGTTCTCAAAACACCAAACTGATCAAATTAGTGCATGGGAATCCTATTTATAACATCTAAGAACAAAAACCCAATGAAAAAAATATGGTTAAAAACAACTGAAAAATAAAAAATCCCAATTTTCTTTTGTTTAAAATTTTCAAAGAAAAATGCATGAAAATGCATGAAACATGTAAATAATTTGAAAAAGAAAGGGTATAAAGGTCTTGCCAATGCTTGAGGACAAAAACTTTGGAAAAATTTGAGGAAGAAAAGGTCAAAAAGCTTGAGTTTTGGATTGGTCGAGGCACAAGAAGACAAAAGGAGAAAGAAAAGTTTTGAAAAAACTGAAGGACACATGAGGGGAAGGAACCTTTTTGTTCTTTTCTTTTGAAATTCGATCGGTCAAGTACCGATCGGGTACCAATCAAGCCAGGCAGAAGCTATTCCTCAGAAATTTTAAAAATTTTGATTGGTCGAAAATTGGGTTTGATCAATCGAAAAACAGATTCGATTGATCGAGCACCAATCGAGCATCAATTGAACCAGGCAGAACCAAGCTTAAAAATTTAAGGCATTTTCAATCAGTCAAAGAACACACTCGATCGATCGAAAATCTGGAAAAATTGAATTTTTGAAAAACAGTAGGAGTTTTATGCAGAAAACACTCAAACCAACTTATTTCATGAATGAAATGCATGAGTATGAGTTTAAAAGTTTTTCAAAAACACTTGAATTCAACCCAGATCTTCCAAAACAAGATTATGACACATTTTGTCCCCAAAATTCAATCAATGAACATATTTTGTATCAAAATCAAAGAACATATAATCTTGGATGGCCAAACCAAATTCACACACAATTTCATGTACTAAGTTTAGCAAAGAATAACTTGTGTAGTGTGTGCAACTAGTAACAGCATGAGATACATGTGAGGTGATATGTAGATAGTAATCAATCACAATTCTACATTATTCATCATATAAGTTTGAAAGTGATTATCACCTAAAGAATTACATCCTATAACTCCCACATCTCCTAGTAAAAACAAGCTTACAATCATGTAATTTTTAATTTTTTAATTTTTAATTTTAGCCTTATAATGTACACACCATTTTTATTTCTTTGCCTTTTATTTTATTTTATTTTAGCCTTATAATGTACACACCAATTCTATTATTATTCCAAGGCTACACCTTATTTTCTTTTTGTGCATGTGCTACACTTTCTCGAGCACAAAATCTCACGATATGCACTAAGGTGTTCATGATTGGTTAGTAAACAGTAGTAAAATGGTTATTTATGCATTTTTCTTAGAATTTTTTAGTCCTTACAATCAAAAGCATGTGACTTCAAAATCAAGATCATGTGATCAAAAACTATAAACAACTCCCACACAACATGCACTACATAGCTAAAACTAGCACAGTGCAGAAAAATAAGCTCATCTAAGCTAAACAAGGTACACAGGCATGAAATGTAAACTTCATATGGCCAACCTTAACTACACATCCATGATGTGTAATACAAAAAAAAAAACAAAATCTTTTTGGATTTTCAAAATTTTTATGACTAAAAATAAAAAGCATACATTATGCTAAATGAACAATGCAAAAGCAATGCATGATAGTACTTAACTAAGCTATAGAGGATACACAAACAAGAAATATCAATTTCTTATTTAACCCTTGAGTATATGTACAAACTAGTACATACTCATACAAAATCAGAAATAGCTTAGCACTTATATAACACATACTATTCAAGTTTCTCTACAATGTCGAGCATGTTCTAAATCAAGAGAGAGATATCCCGATTCATGTAATCCTCAAGAAAAATAAAAGTAGACAAAAAATAAAATATTTTTGTCTTTTTCAAAATTTTCAATGTTTTTGGATTAAAAAAAAAAAAAAAGCCAAAAACTAAAAGTAAACATGTCCACAAACAATTGAAAGAATTAAATTAGGGACAAGTAAACAACACTCACCTTAGCAAGTCTTTTCTCATTCATATAGCACGAGACTTTGGCATTGTAGGTGAAAATCCATGAGAAACAAAGTGTATTTGAGGGATTACACCAATCTTCTGAGAAAGACTGAAATCCTACAAATTCCTTTCACAAGCCTCAAAAAGATCAACTGAAACAATAGTGTCCTTTTTATTCAAATCATCACAATAAAAAATAGTAAGACACTTAAAATTATCCATGATAACAGGGATCAAGGATCAACTCTAGGTATAATAACCTAAATCAAGAGCTAACCCGCTCTGATACCACTTGTACGTTTTTAGACCCCTTAACACAAATTGTTTAACCTAGTTATTTAGCCAAGTGATTACTTAGATAAATTATTCAGTTCTAGGTTAACACAATAAAATCATATCATGCAAATAATGCGGAAATATAAAGAACACCACAATATGATGACCTAGGAAAACCTAACCAATAAAAAACCTAGGGAAGATTTAACCTAGCTATCCTCAAGGTAAAAACAGATTCATTATGAAAAAATTGGAGTTTTTACAATAGAACTTAGACCACTAACATCCTATTGCTACATCGAGTAAAAAACTTATTACCACGACCACGTGATAGCTCTGAGTCCACGGAATACTTCTTTCTTTGATCTGCAGCAACCATAAGTTCTCCTACTTGTGAACTCAAAGGTTTCAGATCTTCTTTGAGTTCTTTATGCAGCAACTGAAGAGATCATCAAGTTCTTGACGCTAATCTTGATCTTGACAACTCTATGTGTATGTATGAAGGTAAACACCTCTCAGATCTCACAGAAGTCCCATGCTTGGAGGTACACGACGAAACTATCTTAGAAGTCCCATGCTTTGAGGTACATGACGAAACTGAAGGCATTTTTCGAAACCTCATGGCCTTGGAGCAGTGTCATTATCCAAAACAAGCTTACATATGCAATTATATTGTGCTATTGGATCATCTTATCAACACTAGAGACGATGTGGAGTTTCTTGTTGAAAAAGGGATTATCGTTAACGCCTTAGGCAGCAATAAAGCAGTTGCCACTATGGTTAACAAACTTGCCCTTGAAATAGAGCAAAAGTGATCCTGTTTCCAAAAACTTGCTCAACAGCTTAATGGGTACTATGCCAACGATTGGAACCGTAATATGGGATCCTTGAGAACAGTATATTTTCGTGATATTTGGAGAGGCACTGCAACCATTGTTGGGATCATAGGGCTACTTGTAACTATCTTGAATTTCATTAAGCCTTTTGTCTTCAAGAATATTTAAGTATTTTCATTGTGATATTATCAATTATTTGTTAGTTTGGCATTGCTTGTAGTTGTTTTCAAAATTGCCAATATGTTAAGTTTTTGTTTTTTGTTGGAGTTGTTAGTTTTTAGATCCCTGTAAACTAGATTGTTTAACCTAATTAATTAACCAAGTTGATACTTAGGTTTATTCTTCAGATATAGGTCAAACAAACGTAAATCATATATGTAAAGTAGCGAAAATATAAAAAAACACAATGATATGATCACCTAGGAAAACCAAACCGGTAAAAAACCTAGGGAGGATTTAACCTAGCTATCCTCAAGGTAAAAAGCAAGTCCACTATAGAGAACTGAAGTTTACAATAAGACTTAGACCATTAACATCTTACTGCTATCACATGTAGAAATTACTGACACGACCACATGCAAGCTCTGAATCCACGAACTTCTTCTCTATTAGGAATTTGTAACACAAGCACCCACACTTGTGACCTTGAGACTCCACTCAAAGGTTTAGCAACACAAACTCTCCTGTTTGTGACTCCAAGACCACCTTTGAAGGTTTAGATCTTCAACTATTGTTAATCTTGATGCAGTAACTTCAACTCTACAGAATCTTGACATTCTTCAAGGAATAACATTGGTAGAAGATATAAGAGAGCTTTTGGGTAGATACAAAAAGAGGCACACTCTTCTCTCTCTAAAAAGTCTTTAAAAAAACATGCTTAGGGTTTTCTGTATATACAAGAAGAAGTAGATCTGAAATCCTAATCCTTAATGGACTTGAACTACTGTTGAGCCAAACTTAAAATTCTACAGATACGTGTTTCGATTAGTTAAGCTTGTCTTTCAATCGATCGAACCAAGCAGATTTCAAATTCTTCTTTTTGCAGCTTGTATATTCTTGAATCTTGACTTGTATCACCTTGAGTATTGTCTAATAAACTCTAGGTTCTACATGTAGACAAGTTTATGTTTACGGTTTGCCAATTGTTCGAAACTTTTAGAACCTAACAGGAGTCTCACACCATTGTGGAGTCTCGCACAATTTTTTGTTTCCCTCGTGCCCTTCTCCCATTATTATAACTATTGGATTAAAAAACAAATTGTTGTCACAATAAATTTTGCATCAACTTGTATACCTAATTATGTTTGTTGATTTTTTTAGAGAAATAGATATAGTAGAGGAAGGGGAGGTGGAGTGAGTACCTAAATACTTCTATAATACTAACTTGGTGCACCTATGGTACACATTCACTCACTTAGAGCCTGTCATGTGGCAAGCATGTGAAACTAATTGTGTATTTCATGTGTGCATGCATCTCTTAGGGTCTGTTTAGTTGGTGTTGGGTTAAGATAGCTTGACGTCAGTTAATTAATTCAATTACTCAAGTTGATTAATTGTAGTCAATTGCATGCAAATCGTCGAGGTACCAATGAGGCACCAAAAAGACTAAATGCAGCGGAAAATAAATTTGACATAGTGATTTGATGACAAATGGGGAAAACCTCGCAAGGCATAAACCCCAACAGGTGATTTTAAAGTCACCACTTCCAAGAGTCCACTAATCAACAATCAAGCGGTTACAAGTATAAGGAATCTTACTAACTACCCCGGCCTCCTGAAATACCAACCTACAGTTGAACCTTTGCTCTAATACCCAATTGAACTTGATCTTGTAGTAGCCTTCTTTCCCTTGATGTGCAAACCTCCAATTTGTGACTAACTCTTTTCAGCACATGACTAACTCCACAGCAACCCTTTGATTGTTGTAGTTGATTTGCAATAGCGTCACATAGAAACACCAATAAGATCTTCAATGTTGGTGCTAGAGAATTTGCTTGATTACAGAACCCAAAAGTGTACAAGAAACGAAGAAAGAACTCTTATGATGCTTTCTAGGTTTAGGGTTTTCTTTCTCCACCTCCTTATTTAAATAGGAGCTTAATGGGCCTTTTAAACAGGCTCTCCTATTTCAATTAGGTTTACACAAACCTTGGACTTTCCTAGTCCTATAAGGATTATGCAAACCCATAAATAAATAGTCTTTAGGAATCAAAATGTTGCAGGCTATATTAGAAATCCTGTAAGCTTGATAGCTCGAGAGGTATCAAGCTTTACTAAATCTCAATAGATTGATAGGTATCGAGACTTGTAGATTCAGCTTTTCTTGAGCAGTTCTTAAGTAATCTCCATGTCTTCAATGTAATTGTTAGGTTCTAAAGATTTAGAATTAAATATTTAGAAACATTATTGTATTGTGTTGGCAAACCTAGAACAAAACATGTCTAGTCTAGGTGTTTAGGCAATGCTTAGATAAGATTGTCTTAAGTTTTGAAGTCCAGCTGATTGCAGAAAAGAAAAGTGAAGTTCTGCCTTTCTCAACCGATAGAGAATTAGGCTTTACCGATCAAAAATCCCAGGCACAGTTTCTGCAAAATTTTTAAACAGGCCCAAAGCCCATGAAACCGTTTAAGGTTTTACTAAAACTTCTCCACATATAAAAGGGAAACCCTAGCCATGTTTTGAATGTGCTGAAGAAGACTTGTGTGTTACTCTTTGTAAAATTTGAGAGGTTTTGCACCTTCTAACTACACAAGAATCTATTGAAGCCATAACTACAATTAAGCATTGGTAGAACATAGTTGCTACATCAAGATCAACAAGTGAAGATGATCTGAAACCTTTGAGTGGGATCTCAAAGTCATAAGCAAGGCAGCTTGTGTTGCCGTAAATCCAAGAAGAGAAGGAGTCTATAGATTCGAAATTTGCACGTGGTCATGTCAGTAAATTACTACTAGAGGTAGCATTAGATTTAAGGTTAAATCTTTCGTAAAAACTTCAATTCTCTTATAGTGGATTTATTTTACCTTGAGGATAGATAGGTTAAATCATCCCCAGGTTTTTACCTTGAAATGGTTAGTTTCATTGGTTTTCCTAGGTCATCATATCGTGGGGTTATTTGCTTTTCCACATTTTTACAAGATATGATTTATTTGTATTTAACCTAGGTCTGAAAATTAATCTAAGTAATCACTTGGTTAATAAATTAGATTAAACAATCTGTTTTAAGGGGTCTAAACGAACATACAATTGGTATCAGAGTAGGTTAGCTCTTGTTTATAGATATTTTTACCTATAGTTGATCCTTGACCCTTGCTGTCATGGAACACGGTCACTCTCTTGTGATCCCCCTAAACTTTGATGGAAATAACTATGTTTACTAGAAAGTTAGGATGAAAGCCTTCTTGAAATCATTGAGGAGAGAGTATGGCTATCTATTGAGAACAGTTGGGAAACACCAACCATTGCTATTGGTGAATGGACAACTGCCCAAAAGGAAGCAACAAACTTCAATAGCAAGGCTATGAATGCAATATTCAATGTTGTGCCTATGGAACATTTTGCATGGAACATTTTGCAAATAGTGCATGAAAGCACTAAGGCAGTAAAAATTAATAAATTGCAGCAGTTGACATCTAGATTTGAAAGTATTAGAATGTCTAATGATGAATCTTTTGATGAATTCTATGCTAAGTTGAATGATATTATCAATTCTGTTATTAATTTGGGTGAAGTTTATGATCAACCTGAAATTGTTAAGAAAATTCTTAAATCGTTGACTGAGGATTTTAGACCCAAAGTGGCTGCCATAACTGAAAGTAAAGATGTTGACTCTATCCTTGTAGATAAACTTGTAGGATCTCTTCAGTCCTATGAATCTGATTTTCCAAAGACTAATAAATCCAAATCTATGGCTTTAAAATTTGTTGATGATGTTGATGATTGTGGATTGGATGATGAACTTTCATCTACTGAGATTGTTTATCTTGCCAATAACTTTAGAAATTTTCTGAGAAATAATAATAGGAGGGCAAGAAATAGAAATAATGTTGATACTAAGAATGCGAAGAAGAATGACTCTGCCAAAAACAATAATGTTGAAAAATCAAAAGAAAAAGTAGGTCAATCTTCAAATAATTCTTTAGGACAACAGTGTTATGGATGTCAGGGTTACAGTCATATGAAATCTGAGTGTCCAACCTTCTTGAGATCAAAAGGCAAGGCTATGGTTGTTACTTTAAGTGATGATGAAGTTTCTGATCATGAGTCTAAAAGTGATGGCTTTCATTGCTACCGCTGTAGCAAGTGAAATTGAGACTGTTGATGAGAACCCTTTTAATGGGGAACTCTTTGAGAATGCAGACTTGCGAAAAGCTTGCAATAAGCTTTGCAAGATAGCAGATAAAGATGCTGTAAGTGTTAAATCATGGTTGAAAAAGATAAATACTCTTGAACAAGAAAAGAAAAATTTGCTGCTAAAGTTGTTTGATGCTAATGAACTTTTGAACTTTGTTAAGATTGAGAACATGACTTTACTTGAAAAGGTTAAAAGTTTAGAATTAGAATTATTTGTTGTTAGAGAACAAATAGATAGAACTTCTACCTCTAAACTAGATGAGATGTTACATGTTCAAAAGTTTTTTTCTGATAAGATAGGTCTAGGATTCACTACTACCGTAGTGAATCCTCCTAAGTTTGTACCTGCTATATCATCTTCTGTTGTTTTCAAATTCTTTCTGATGTTAAGGTTCATAAGGAAGTAGCCCCTGCTTCTAGGAGAACTAGGGTAGATCTGAGTGAGTTTGAAACTAAAAATTTTAATCATTCTGGAAGCAAGAAAAACCATAAACCTCAATGGTTTTGTCACTTTTGTGGTAGAGCTAGACATACTAAACCAAATTGATTTAAGTTGCAAGCTTTAAAGCATTCTACCAAACAAAAAGTGCTTGTGCCAAAAGCACAAGGTCCTATTGCACTTATTCATGAGTTTGTGAAGGTTCTTAACCTTTATACCAATGTTGGAGCTAAAATTTGGACAAATCCCAACTCCAAGTTTGCATCTAAGAGGGTCTGGATGCAAAAGAATCAATCTCAGTGAGTCTATCTAACATGGTCCTTGTGAAAATTCTTTCTATCTCTTGTGACCAAAACTGTTTTTCTTTAGGTTTGCATTTGCATAACATTCATACATTGCATTCTAGGATTGTTTTGTTTCATGTTTTTCAGTTTTTTTTTTTAAAAAAAAAGAAAAAAGAAAAAAAGGGTTTTTGTATTATGCATCTTCAAGATGTGTAATTGAGGTTGGCCTATGAAATCTACATTTCATGACTATGTAGCTATGAAATCACATATTTTTGATTGTAAGGACAAAAAAATCCTACGAAAAATGCATAAATAACCATCTCACCACTGTTACTCTCCAATCATGAACATCTGTGTGCAAATCATAAAAGCCGTGCTCGGTAAGGTGTAGCAGCTGCACAACAAAATTCTTAAAGGAAGCAAAAAGAAAAATGAAAAACAAAGAAAAATATGCTTTAAAAGAAAAAGAAAAAGAAAAAATGCATGGTTGCAAGCGTGTTTTCTAAGAGATGTGGGAGTTATATGATGTAACTCTTTAGGTGATAGTCACTTTCAAACTTATGTGATGATTAATGTAGAAAGCGTGTTTATTCTCTATTTACATATCACCTTGTGAGTAACTCATGCACTTGCTAGTTGCACACACCACAAGCAAAACTTTGTTAAATATGATACATGTGATTGAGTTATGTTTTGTGGCCTACCAAAATTAAACTTCTTGATGTGTTTAATGTATTTTTGGGGTGTGAGAAAAGGAAAGAGTGAGGAAATTTAATACAGTTGAGTTTCTCTTTGAAAATTTTGATTTTGAAGATCATTTGAAGTCATGAACATTCATGCCATATCATAAAAAATAAAAAAAATAAAAAAGGGTTTTCAAATGATTCTACAGAAAATTTTTCCAGAAATTTTCAAAATTTTTGTGTCTTTGAAATTTGACCAATCGAACTTGTTTTCGACCGATTGAAATGTGAAGGAGAAAAATAGCTTTTTCTTTTAAAAGTCTCGAGTCCCTTCGATTCCTGCCCGATTCCTTTCAATAAGTTGAACCTATTTTCATGTGTATTTCAATTCCTTCTCGATTCCTCTCGACCGATTGGATTTCGAATTTTAAAAACATATAGGAATCAGATCCAACTTTTTCAAAAGAGCATTTTGTCTATCTCTTCGATTCCTCTTCTAAAAAAAAAATTTTTTTTTTTTTGGTCGTTTTTGTGGTAAAAGATTCAAAGGTTTTCTTCATACACTTAAGGTAAAACTCTTTTAACCTTCCTTTTTCATTTGTTTTACATGATTACATGCATTTTTCATGAAATTTTTAGGGATTTTAACATATTTCAATTTTTGGGGTTTTTGTTGAAAATAGGGTTTTTGATCAATTCTGAATCATGGGTTTTTGTTCATGCATAATTTCAAAATTTTTGTGTTTAACTGAAAATTTCGAAATTAGGGTTCTTAGTTCTTGAGAAATTGGAAATTTTGTGAAATTGAGCAAAATTGTGTGAAATTGGCTTCTGATATTGATGGATTGAGTGATTATAACTTGTATTATACTTGTTATGTTGTTCAATTGGTCAATATAAGGATTTTTGAGAATTAGGTTGTTCAAAATTGGGGATTTTCTAAATTCTTAAATTTCCTTTGTCAAAATTTCAAATTATGATGGATTTGGACTATCTAAAAGCATTAGATCATGCATTATATGAGTTTAACTGTCATTCATCATATAGTTTTTTTCAAATTGCATGTTATCTTGTCTCTAATCCTTCTTATGCAGTCTGCCCTTGGTTTTTGTTGTTTTCCTTGTTTCTAACTCTTAGTCATGGCTCCTAAGGTTGGTAGGAAATTCAAAACTAGAGCCAATAGGAACCCTGGGTCTCCCTCTTCAGGTTTAGCCTTATGTGATAGAGATTGTTTTCTATCTTCTAAGTGTGAGGAAACATATGTGACCTTGACTAAATATAGGTCTATTTGGGGTGAGAGGGAGATAGTGTTGAGTGAACTAGATCCTTCTATACGTAGGAACTTCGTGTCTAGGAATTGGGTTTCCTTGTGTGAGGTGTCTGATCCTCCTCTTGCAATCTTAATTAGAGAGTTTCACTTTAATCTCTCTATCTATTCTGAGGTTACAGGTGGTCATTATTTGACTTTTGGATCCGTGGTCTGGAGTTTACCATCACTAAACAAACTGTTTTTGAGGCTTTAGGAGTACCTTTAGTTCATAAACCCACATACCCATACACTGAGTTTCCTTCTGTTGATGATATGATGTCTCTTCTTTATGGTCGTCCTGTTTCTTGGAGTTCTGAACCAAGAATCAATTATTTTGAGTTCACCAAGCTTAACTCTTTATACTTAAAGAGCACATGTCATAACATCTATCCCATTTCACATGTTCATATTGTTCCCATAGAGAGATGTGCTTTCCTTTATGCTTTCATTATTGATGGTTCTATGTGTTTTCTGTCCACGTTTATACAAATTATTGTTGATATCTATAGGAGTAAGAGTAAGAGTTAGAAGTTATTCTTTCCTATGTTCATTTTTAGGATTTTAAGTGTAACACCCCAAAATTTTGACACCAATTTAATTATTATTCGTAAATTTTAAGGAGGCCTACAATTAAATGGATTAAATTGAATTAGGCCTAAGATATTAAAAATAAGATAAATACTATGGAATATGAAGCCCAAGTGAGGTGGCATAAGTAAATATATGAGCCTTGAAAACCCTAGCCTTTTTCCTCTTAAGTTACACGTGTATTTATTGATGGTGTCTCCTTTTACTTCAGCCGAATATTGAACTTTGCCTTTTCTTCACTGTGGCGTTGTGTTGGAGTTAAAGTCTACAGGTATGATTTTCTCACGCTCTAGATTTAAGAAGTTTGAATAGTCAATAGCTAGCAATTGTTATGAACATAGAGTATCATTTTACCAATAGAAAATGGCTCCTATAAGTTTATTATATTAGATAAGGATGGTCATTATGTCAGGAAGGGCCACCAACTTTGAAATTGAACCAAATAGAGTAATAGGCTTGGACTTGTCACCATGCTAAAGGGAAAAGAGTGCTTGTGGTTAATATGCATTCACATATAGTCTCAATTGTTGACCGATTGACCATCACCTTTATTATTGTCTAAAACTAGTCCAGTTGCATCAAGGGGAAATTGTAGGCACTAGATTGATAGATTAAAGCTATCACGTGGCTTTCAATGTTAAGTTGAATATATATATAGATATATATAAAATATTAGAGTCAATGGACATCCAGTGGCATCAAGAGGGAATGCTAAGCAACAAATTAAGGCAATACATGGCTTCCAATATTAGATTGGATATATATAATATTAGAGTGAATTAGATAGTTAAGTGAATGAATAGAGAATTTGGATATATCAGTATTGTCTAGGATAAAATTGTTTAAGTGTGAAAACTGATTTTAAGTGGAAAATTGTGTATTTATGGACCTATCTTTGGTGTTGCTAGGTTCTAATTCTACAGATTTGTTGTGACTCAAGGGTGGTTGAGTTCTTTATTTTGCAATTAAGAGGTAAGTGGTGTTTACTAATTTTGGGATTTTCCCAAAACAGTGTTTAAATGTTCAAAATGTGTGTAAAACACCCTTGAACGTTTAGACCCCAAATTACAAAAAATCAATTCAAGCTTATTATCAAACAATTAACGTGCGGAACATGAACATAAGCCAAACACAGAATTGATAAACAATCTAAGCCAATTATAATCACATCCACAACAGAAAATAAATGGCAAAGATAAAGGAAGAGAGATGCAAATACAAGGACAACACTCGATGTGTTATCGAAGAGGAAACTGAAGCCCTCGGCGTAAAACCTCTCCGCCACCCTCCAAGCGGTCAATAATCCACTAGAAAATGTAGTTGGGATACATGAATAGCAATAGACCCTCCAAGTCTAATCTACCCAGGTACCTAAGCCCTCTAAGCTTCTTACTCCAACGAGATTGCGCCGAACCTTTTTCTTTTCTAGCTTACCGGATTCTGCTATAACCCATAGCATCAACCAATAACCATTGGTCCCTTCCAAACTGCTTCCCTTAGCATCAAATGAACCTTCTCACAAACGTGGGTGTGATGAGAAAAGGATATGGTCAAAAACCACTCAAGGATGTATCAATGGAGAGGAAGAGAGTAGAGGAATTTGAAGGGTCTCTTAGTGAAGATTGGGGATGAGGCAATCTTGTTTTTCTCTAGGATTTCTCTCACAAAATTCTCTCTAGAAGCTCTCTACATTTTGTGAGTATAAGGGTCTATATATAGTGGTGTGTGTTTGGAATACGAAGAGTCAAATTTTCCTAAACAGGGCTGGTTGGCGGCTTGGCCTCGCGACTTGTCCAAGTCGCGAGTTCAAGTCGCGAGATAACGACCTGGCCAGCCTGAGACTTTTGTCTTGTAGTGCGGTAGCTGGCGTGACCCTTCACCTCCCCGCATGCTTCTCATGTGCATAGCAGTTGGTGGCTTGCAAGCCGCGAGTCAGTCGCGAGTCCTAGCCGCGAGTCCTTGCTTCTTGGCACAAAGTTGAGCAATTCTTCACACTCTCTTCACACATTACCCTTACATGAATCCCACCTAAATACAGGGTTACTAAATGCTAAAATACAAGCAAATTTGGCATGGAATAAAGCCAATAAGATAGTTAATAAAATTCAACCTTACAATCTTCTTCTTTGGCTATTCCATAACAAAACCCTAAAACAAACTCTAGACTTAACGCGTGAGTTGGGAACAGTTGGAAAACTCACTCACACCTAACTCTAGAATCTGTGAAGCTTTTGAACCATAAGACAAAAACTCCTGAAACACAACAACACAATAAGTTCATTGTATGCAGAAAACTTGTAATGCATATGGAGCAAGCATAATGGAATAAAGCAATAAACCATGGCAAGACCAAAACAGGCAATCACTATAGACAAGTGATTATAATGCTCATTCACACTTGGAACAAACATCCAGACATTCAAGCTGACAAACACAAGGCAAATCACTTGAATGGCCAACACTCAACCAATGCACAGTACATGAAGTATATGCATCTAGGAAAAATCCTACACAGGCACAAGAGTGACAGTACTCAGAAGAAAATGCATAACATTTAGTTATAAGTACTGATTTAGGAAAGTACACAGGCTGCATAAAGCAAGGTACAGACCATAAAGCAAGGTACAGACCACAAAGCCTACAAAGTGCATAAATACAAACCCTAAAAGCTTACAAAAGCAATATGGGTACAAAACAAAAACAAAAACCTTAAAAACCTACAAAGGTACCAGGTACGAACTATAAAGTACTTCCCTTATCATATCACTTCCTCTATCGTGAATCATAGGAGTTGTGATGAACTTGGAACATATATACTTGTAAACTGAAACACTTGCACAAAACACATTAGACCCTCAAGGTAAAGCAAGTAATAAATGGACAAGTATAATGTAACAAGTAAATTACGATCAAGTAAACATGATGTGAAACATGTGAGCAACTTGATCATACACCATAAAAATGTCTTCTCCCCCTTGGTATATGCATCCCCTCTATGGAAAATCTCTCCCCCTACAAATGTGCATAAGAAATAGAATTTCTCCCCTTAAGGGATATGCACAAGAGTCATATAGAGATGACAAAATAGTATACTCTCCCCCTTTTTGACACGAATAGACAAAGGGCCAAGAAGAAAAACAGGCAAAAGATGAAGGAATGAACAATGATAATGATGCATGAGGGGTGCAAGATGAATGAGAAAATGAAGCTCAAACAACGAACTAAACAAAATGCTACGAAGCATAAGGTAAACATGATATGTTAGGATGAAGAAACAATGTATGAACCAATTCATGACAAGGGTAGCAAGGTGTGTGCAAGAGGTGGCAAAGAGCAATGCATGGAAAATGCACATGTGGGGCAAGGTGTGATAAAAACACAACCAATGAACCAAACATGTTCCTAATGAGGAAACATGAGAAACCCCAAAGTTTGATACTCATCGGAGTCCAAACAAGTGAGAAAATGCTTAAGGGGCATTTTATCAAACACCTAGCAAGCACACTATGAACAACAATGTGAAACAATGCATGAACATTATGAAATCCACCCTTAATACATGATCTTTTTGCCACAATTGGCCAACATCCAGAGCAAATCAACAAAAGGAACCAAACCCACACAAAAATTTGACCAAAAAATAAGTTTTCCCAACCCCTATGATGAAAATCCCAACCAAGAGCTCAAAACTCACCAAAACATAATCTAAGGATCCAAAACAATAGAAAGAGTTTAAAATTACCTTAGAGATGTTAATGGAATGAAAAACCATTCAAATTGATTGGGTTTTGATATAAAAATATTGAAAGAGGGGTTTAAGAGAGGATGGGAGAGGTTTAAAACAAGTTTCCCACGAAAAAACTCTTTAAAAAGCTGATTCTGGGCATTTGGCGACTGGGCGAGTCGCGAACGAGTCGCCAGTGAGCCGCGAAACCATTCTGTGTGAACTCGCGACTGGGCAAGTCGCCAAAATGAGTCGCCAAAACTCGCAGCTTGGTTTGGCTGGTTGCAAGTCGCCAAAATGAGTGGCCAAAAATTCTGACACTTGTTTTTCAACCCAGAACATGTTTAAACACTGAAAAACAATGTAAGCACTAAGCATGAACACAAAGAGTGATAAAAATCACTTCCAAAAACATATAAAATGATCAAAAATCTTTTTGATTGATCCATATAAAGATGAGCACACACACATCACATTTAAACAAGTACAATTGAACAAATGAATAATGCATTCATTGAACATTAGGCATGTGTGTTGTGTGTGTGTATCAAGTGTGGAATAGTCCTTAGTCTAGAGTGAAGTTTCAATGATCAATTCAATCAAGTAATACACAACTAGTGCTAAGACAAGTAGTCTATCTCAATTATAGAAATGAACATATATGACCTCCCACAAGAAAATGATTACATATCTTTGAAGCTTTTCATTTGGCTTCTTTACAATTCATAACATTTGATCATTTTGAATCAATACATCTCATTTTGAGATCGATGCTTAAATTTTTGATATTTCAATTTGATGAACAAGCCTTTGACTTTTTGGGGCATCATACATTTTATTTTGGTCGCTTTCCCTTTTTCCTAGTCAAATACTAGTATGTGCGACAGGCTTTTGCAGCTCAATATCTCTTTTCATTTGGAGATTTACATTTGGTGAGCTCTTTAAGCAAAAACAACAAAATAAAGAGTGGGAAGATATATAGGCACAAGTCTATGCATGTCTCAAAACCAACAAGACTATTGACTAATCATTCATGACAAGCTTGAAGATCAATTTACAACAATCACACAAAGATGTCAAGATTTTTCCCACAAAGATATAAGTGCATACAGAACAAGCTAAGCTCGTAAATGCATAAAGCCATTTGTACGAAGGTACAAGGCAAAACTCACATGTGATATGTGCTCAAACATATACGATCAAACTTTTTGAATTTTAAACTTTTTATGTGATTTTGGATTTTTACTCACGGAAAACTAAAACATAAAAGTAAGATCAAAACAAAAGCAATGCATACAAATAAATGCAAAATGCACAAATGCATGAAGATATGAAGCATCTAATGCATGAGGGGTCCAACAAAGATCGAAAGAATTAGATCAAGGACCAAAAGAGCAAAAGCTCAACCATACGAACCCTTTCTCATCCAAACGCAACGATTGTTTGGAATGAGTGTCTCAAGAAAAGTGAGACGAGGGTTGGAAGAATGAGAACCGAAGATGCACATAGTCAAGGAGTTAATAGCATTAAACATTTTCTTTAACAACATGCTATTATCACTTAAATCCGATTTACTCTTTTTAGCACAACTTCCAAAAAGTTCAAGTTTCTCTTTTCTTTTAATTCTTTTAAGAGCATGAAACTTAGAGCAATGAGGTCTTAGATGACCAAAAGCACCACAATGGTGACAAATAATGTGCTTAGGTCCACTAGGCTTTTTAGGAATGGATCTAGCAACATGGTTTTGTTCTCTCCTCAACTTATGACATTGAGGTCTTATATGACCAATCACACCACAATGGTGGCAAGTTGGAACAAACTTAGATCCATTCAAAACCTTAGGTTGAGACCTAAACGGAGGCTTTGACTTAACAGCTTTTCTCTCCACCTTTTGATTTCTTTTGTGTGGAGGAATATACACCGATTTGTCCTTTGAGGTAGAACACACAATAGGCACAAAATCGGGTACCACAACATGATTGCAACAAATATTTTCACTCTTTTTAACAATAGGTTCAGCAATCAAACACTTGGCATGCATCTTAAGAGATTCATTTTTACATTTTAACTCATCAACAAGTTTGTTAGATAAAACAAGTTTAGCATCCAAGTCCATATTCAAACATTCAAACTCTTTCAGCTTTTCAAGAGAATTTTCAGCAAGTTTCTTATATTTTTCAACCAATTTGTTGGATTCATTGAGCTTAGCAATCAAATCATCATTTTCACAAAATAACTTGCTCAAATCCTTTTGAAACTTCTTAGCATTTTTCTTCAAGAGTTTGATGTTAGGAATATCAACAACACCCAAGGATTTATGTAGCATAGCATCACAATCATGAGCATTACCACTCATAGAGGCATTTTCACAAACACGTGGCATGCTACATTCATCAACATCCAAAACATGCATAGAGGCATACAAAGCACAATCCATGGCAAACAACACAAGGGGTCAAGGATCACACTTAGGTGTTTAAACCACAACAAGTGTACCCGCTCTAATACCAATTGAATGTTCAATATGTGTATAAAACATCCTTAAACGTTTAGACCCCAAATTACAAAATATCAATTCAAGCTTATTATCAAACAATTAATGTGCGGAACATGAACATAAGCCAAACACAGAATTGATAAACAATCTAAGCCAATTATAATCACATCCACAGCAGAAAATAAAAGGCAAAGATAAAGGAAGAGAGATGCAAACACAAGGACAACACTCGATGTGTTATCGAAGAGGAAACCGAAGCTCTCGGCGTAAAACCTCTCCGCCGCCCTCCAAGCGGTCAATAATCCACTAGAAAATGTAGTTGGGATACATGAACAGCAATAGACCCTCCAAGCCTAATCTACCCAGGTACCTAAGCCCTCCAAGTTTCTTGCTTCAACGAGGTTGCGGCGAACCTTTTTTTTTTCTAGCTTACCGGATTCCACTATAACCCATAGCATCAACCAATAACCATTGGTCCTTTCCAAACTGCTTCCTTTAGCACCAAATGAACCTTCTCATATACGTGGGTGTAACGAGAAAAGGATTTGGTCAAGAACCACTCAAGGATGTATCAATGGAAAGGAGGAGAGTAGAAGAATTTGAAGAATCTCTTAGTGAAGATTGGGGATGAGGCAATCTTGTTTTTCTCTAGGGTTTCTCTCACAGAATTCTCTCTGGAAGCTCTCTACATTTCGTGGGTATAAGGATCTATATATAGTGGTGTGTGTTTGGAATACGAAGAGTTAGTTTTTCCCAAACAGGGCTGGTTGGCAGCTTGGCCTCGCGACTTGTCCAAGTCGCGAGATAACGGCCTGGCCAGCCTAGGACTTTTGTCCTGTAGTGCGACAGCTAGTGTGACCCTTCACCTCCCCGCATACTTCTCACTTGCACAGCAGTTGGCGGCTTACAAGCCGCGAGTCAGTCGCGAGTCCTAGCCGCGAGTCCCTGCTTCTTGGCACAAAGTTGAGCAATTCTTCACACTCTCTTCGCACACTACCCTTACATGAATCCCACCTAAATACAAGGTTACTAAGTGCTAAATTACAAGTAAATTGGCACGGAATAAAGCCAACAAGATGATTGATAAATTTCAACCTTACAATGTCGATTATTAAACTATTTTATACCAAGGAAATATGTTGATATTCTATATATAAATTGATATTTTTATAAATGTTTGATATGCACATTTACTATTCGTTTTATGTAAAACTTGTGGGACAACCTAAATTTAGTTAAACTTGTATGTGTGTATATATCTTTACATTTTTGGGAATTATGAATGGATTATTTTTGTGAGCATATTGAATATGTATTGAAAACCTGTGGCAAGTCGTGATTAAAAGCTTAGTATTGTACTTAGTCCTTAGCAAGGAACAATCATACTGCAGCTAGTCCTTAGCAAGGGACGGTCCCAAAAAAGGGGACAGTGCACATTTGATAGCTCCTTAGCAATTGAGTATACTATTGAGGATCCAAAAAGGAAGCACCTTAGCAAGAGAGTGCACATTTAGGTTCCAAAGGAGCCATCCTTAAGAAAAGAGATGTAAAGGAGGTTCTAGTCCCAAAAAGGGGACAGCACAACCCTGTCAACGAGGCGTAAACGTTGACCACAAGAAAAGCCTAGGAAATTGTTTATATGATGGTATATGTATTATGATGGCTCACAATATAAAGATATTACTTTTTTATGTGAAATATTTGATGACAAAATATTGATGAGTTACAAGTTATGAATATGTTGAAAGAATTATTTATTTGAAAGGTTTGTTCCCACACCCCATTGTTAATGAATTTCACTTATTGAGTTATCTCACCCCCCTTATTATTTCTCATTACAAATACATTAGAGGGATTATTGGAGTAGAGATTCTTGGGAGACAGTAGTTACGATCTACTTTGTGGAATTGCGGAATTTTATTATGATTTTTATGACATTAAACTTTGTACTGGAGAACTATTTTGAGGATGTTTTGTCTTTGATGGATTAGAGCTCTGACATTTGTGATGAGATTTTAGATTGTTGGTTTCTTTCATTTAATATTTTTATGGATTATTCAGATTAAATATACTTTTATTGCTTATGATTTTAGGGCGTTACATTGAGATTCTTAGATTTGTCAGATTTTCCTCCCCTAGAGTTAGTGCATATTACTGCCCTATAGGAGCCACCTACCTTAGATAGAGACAGGCATAGATGAAGAATGCTGAGCAAAGCGCTAGGACTTCAAAAAGATCACGAGGAGATGCTACTGCTACCTCTAGTACTATGCATGCTACTGAGGAGACTTATGGATCCGAGTGCAACTATGGATCCTGTTGGTGATGCTGAGGATGTTGATCCTTCAGTTGCTCCTCCGCTTGCACTTCGTGCTATGATGCAATCCATCATGACTACTCTTGCTGCTCATGGACAGCTTCTTAATGAGTTATTTATGAAGGTTGCCTCGTTGAGAGCTAATTTTACGGACTACAAGAGTGCTTTTCCACCTCCTCCACCCTTTAAGGATTGATTTTGCCTTTGGCAATATGTAACAAAAAAGGGGGAGTAAAGTTTAGGACTTTTTGTACATAGAGGGAGTAGACTTAATGTAGATGATGATAATGATGAGGTTATTCATTTTGATGTGTTCACTATCTATTTATATGTTTTGTGAATTCAAAGTTCAAATTTTGATTTAGATTGTTATACTGTATTTTCCACACATGCGTTTATGGTTTGTTTTTAGTATTTCAGGAAATTACAGGTTAATTCTTTCTACAATTGTTGTCTATACTAGCAACTAATAGTTAGTAGTTGTGTAAGATTTGTATTAGGGCAGTAATTTGTATTTGAGCTGGTTTTTGATTTAAGCATTACATGTTGTATGTGTGTTTTGTCATGAATTGCCAAAGGGGGAGATTGTTAGGTTCTAAAGATTTAGAATTAAATATTTAGAATCATTATTGTATTGTGTTGGCAAACCGAGAACAAAACATGTTTAGTCTAGGTGTTTAGGCAATGCTTAAATAAGATTATTTCAAGTTTTGAAGTCTAGCTAATTGCAGAAAAGAAAAGTGAAGTTCTGGCTTTCTCAACCGATTGAAAATCGCAGGCACGATCTCTTCAGAATTTTTAAACAGACTCAAAGCCCTCGAAAATGTTTAGGGTTTCACTAAAACTTCTCCATATATAAAAGGGAAACCCTAGCCATGTTTTGGATGTGCTGAAGAAGACTTGTGTGTTACTCTTTGTGAGATTTGAGAGGTTTTGTACCTTCTAACTACACAAGAATCTACCGGAGCCAAAACTACAATCAAGCATTAGTAGAACATAGTTGCTGCATCAAGATCAACAAGTGAAGGTGATCTAAAACCTTTGAGTGGGATCTCAAAGTCACAAGCAAGGTGGCTTGTGTTGTTGTAAATCCAAGAAGAGAAGGAGTCTGTGAATTCGAAACTTGCACGTGGTCGTGTCAGTAAGTTACTCCTAGAGGTTGCATTAGATTTATGGTTAAATCTTTTGTAAAAACTTCAATTCTCTTATAGTGAATTTACTTTACCTTGAGAATAGTTAGGTTAAATCCTCTTCAGGTTTTTACCTTGAAACGGTTAGTTTCATTGGTTTTCTTGGGTCATTATATCGTGTTATTATTTACTTTTCCACATCTTTGCATAATATGATTTATTTGTGTTTAACCTAGGTCTGAAAATTAATTTAAGTAATTACTTGGTTAGTAAATTAGGTTAAACAATCTGTTTTAAGGGGTCTAAACAAACATACAGTAACCACTTACAATAATCATCTTGGACCTACTAGAATTTACCCAAATCAAGTAAAGTGCGTTTTATCATAGAATATGCCAATTACATAAAAATATGAACCTAATAGTTGGGATAATTTTAGGGGGTGGGGAAATTAGAGAGAAAATGATATATTTGAGTGTTTAATTGCAGAATAAAATGTGAGGGAAAACAATAGGGGCCTAGCTATTTTCACCTAAGCCCATTAAAATGCAATCTCCATAAATTGGGGAGAAATTGGAAAGAAACAGGGCTGCCAAATGGTTGGGGTACCTTGGATTAAAATGCCCATTGCAGAATGTTTTGTTTTTATTTTATCTTTTGTCTTTTTCTTCTTCCATTTTTGTCCTTTTCTGTTGCTTCTCATTTTGGGTTTTTTATTTTTATTTTTATTTGTGTTTATCTGCTTTGGTTTTTTTCCTCCTCATATGCAGGTTTTTATACTTTCTTTTTTTGTTAATGAAATGCTTATCCACACGTAATTTTCCAATAAAAATATTTTATTACTTTTTTTTAATCTAATAGGGGTATGCAAATAAATTTTCGCAAACTACATTTTTCATCATCTCATTTTTCTTCTAAAAATCAAAAAAACAAAAGTTTCTCAAAAAAAAAAAAGAATTTACTATTCCTCAACTTTTCAATCCAAACCAAACATTAAGAGTAAAAATTAAGATCTCTTCTATCACCCATTTTTTAATCTCTTTCATATTTTTAACCCCCAACCAAACGCATCCATAATGCAACGTGTATATTTCTCTTATAGGCCATTCCCGGGTCCTGCTTCTAGCTACCATTCTGTGTGATTAAGATGTAATTGAATAAGTTCATGTGATGTTTACTAAAAAACAAATCAGGTCATGTCTGTGCGGGTCATATTTCTCTCGTCACAAAGACTAGAAACAAGTCAAGATAACGTTAATCATTCATGGGGTGTGGCCCTTCATCTTGACTGTTTGTTTTCACAGGCCAGCTTGTGAAGTTGAATAGTAACGACCTTAATAATTGTTGCCCTGAGTGAAAAATGACAATGGCAATGGCCAATGGTGCTTGTTAGTTGTTACCAATAATGCACAAAGTAAATGAGACAGTTGTGTGTCTGTCAGAAAAGACGTCATGGTTATGACGTAGAGAAAATAAGGGTTGGGGGTTCACTCAATAACTAGGAGGGCAAGAACGTTTTGAGAATTGCTATGAAGTATACAGAGTATGGGAGATTGTTTCTTCGATGAGTGAGTTTAAGCTATGAGGGAGAAGAGAGAGAATCAATGAGTCTTAGCTTTGCTTCGATGGACATGATCTCTATCAGATTGTGCTATTTCTTGACTTCAAGTTTAGAAGGCTGAAGCATTTTCTTTCAAATACAATTTTCAGGTTCTTTGTTGCATCTTTTCACTTTATTTTTGTTTAAATAAAATTTGCAGGTGGCTGGTTCACTTTAATTTTGTTCTATAATATAAAGTTCGCCAAAAATTGATCATTTTAGTTTATTTTTTACTTTTTATAATTTAGTAAGTAATTGAGTTCATATTTCAAAATTCTAATTTAGGAGGCGCTATTCTCCACACACACACACACACAGTTTTAAGAGATGTTTTTTTTTTTTTTTTTTTTTTTTTTTTTTTCGTTGGAGGTAGATTTGTGTGGATATCAATTAGTTCAGTCACTTCCATTATTTACTAAAAGGATTGACTTCAGTTTACACGATCAATAGAATTAATGAAAAGATAAATGTTAATTTTTTTTGGGTATCCCAATAATTTAATATAACATATTGAAAATTACAGTTAACACCCCTAACATATACCCTTTTTACAATTACTCTTTATACTATGAGAATGCATACCTATTAAAGGAGAAAATTGTTTTTTGCCCCTTTCTGAAGAAAAAAAAAAATCCAGCATTTTGCCATCTTTCTCAAACTAATTAGGGAAATGCCTCTTCCTCTGTCAGTGGAGATGGCTGAAGCCATGGCAGTGCGTAGGGCTGTTCTTTTTGTGCAAGAGCTGTGTCTTTCTAAGGTGTTAGTGGAAGGTGATTGTCTGCGGGTGGTTTCGGCGTTGAATTCTCCGGTTTGTTGCAATACCTTGTATGGGAATGTCATTGAGGAGTCGCGTTGTCAGGCCAGTCAGTTTCAAGCTTGCAAGTTTATCCATGTGCGCCGAGGAGGGAATCAGTTAGCTCACGCCCTCGCCAGAAGAGCAGTTTCATCTGCAGAGTTTAATGTTTGGGTAGAAGAACTACCCTCTGATTTGGAGTGTGTACTCCAAAACAATGTTTCTTAATTTTCTCTATTATATGATCTTACCTTTTTCTCCAAAAAAAAAAAAAAAAATTAGGGAAATGCCCCTCTTTTGAAAATCGAGTTTCTGAAAATCGATTTAGGCCCTATAGCGGCGTTTTTAAGGACCCTATAGTGACGTTTTAAGGACCTATAGTGACGTTTTGTAACTCAATTTTCATAAAGTCGAGTTATATGCAATTTTTTTTCTTTTTTTTACCTATAACTCGACTTTATGAAAATCGAGTTACAAAACGTCACTATAGGTCCTTAAAATGTCACTATAGGGTCTTTAAAAACGCCGCTATAGGGTCTAAATCGACTTTCAGAAACTCGATTTTCAAAAGAGGGGCATTTCCCTAATTAGTTTGAGAAAGGGGACAAAATGCTGGATTTTTTTTTCAGAAAGGGGCAAAAAGCAATTTTGTCCACCTATTAAACTATACATTTTTTTTTATACCTTCCATCATTGAAAGCTCGAACGCGTGTTGAAAAAAACACAAGAGCTGTTTAGACCCCCGATTAAAATTACGGCTCGATAGTTTTTACACAACTTTAATACAAAGTGCGGAATAGTGTAAAAGCGAGCGGATGAACAAATAAACTACTCTAATCCATAAACTAAACAACACAGCAGTATAATGGAATATAAAAGAGTAGGAAAGAGAGATGCAAACACAGAACTCGGCGAAAAACCTCTCCGCCGCCCTCCAAGCGGAAATCGATCCACTAGACAATCAGTTGGGATACATGAGTAAGCAAGAGACCCTCCAAGCCTAATCTACCCGATGTACCTAAGCCCTCCAAGCTCCTACTCCAACAAGGCTTCTCGGAACCGTGTCTTGTCTTAGTTATCCGGATCCCGCAACAAGCTCCGTGTTGCATCTGCCATTCCAAGCTTCTTCCAATGCTTCCCAGCAGCACCAAAACGTCACTCAACACTCTCAAAAGGTGTGGTAAGTGTTTGGGCTATCAACCTCTCAATGGTGTGGAAATGGAGAGGGAAGGGTTGAGGAGATACCACAAGCAAGTGTATAGAGAAAGGTGGGGATGACAATCTCTAATTACAAATGTGTTTGGCTAGGGTTTTCTCTCTGAAGCATTCCTCAACATTTGTGGGTAATGGGGGTTTATATAGGATAGGTGCAAAATGTGTGAGTCAGTCAGTACAGGCTGGCAGAACAGCATGTCTCGCGGGTGTCTCGCGGGAAGGCCTTACCCGCGAGATACTCGTGAGAGACAGCTGTCTCCATCTGTTCTGACTCTTCGCATTCCAGCATGTGTAGGGCACATGCTTCACTTCGCGGGAAGCTTAGTCGCGACATACCCGCGAGATTCCATCAGCTTCCAATTTGCTTGAGTCTTCACACACTCTTTATCACACACTCCTTACAACAATTCCCACAACAAATACAGGGTATAATCAATTGAAAGTAATTACAATCAAATTTGGCACGGAATAAAAGCCAACAAAACACATAGTTGTAAATCACAACTTTACAATCTCCCCCTTTGGCTATTCCGTGACAAAACCCTAAAACAGACTCTAGACTTAACCGTGAGTTTGGGAACACAGGCAAAACTCACTCACACTTAATTCTAGATTCTGATAAGCTCTTGAAACATATGAACAAGTAACTCCTGAAACATAACAACAAAATATTATCATTGTATGCAGAAAACTTGAAAAGCATATGGAGCAAAAAGCACATGATCAAGCATAATGAAATAGAAATACTAAATCATGGCAAGATCAAACAAGTAATCACTATACACAAGCAATTACTATGCACATTCACACAAGGAATGAACATCCGGATATGCAAGATGATAAGCTCATATGAAGAGTACCATTTGCACATCCAACACTCAACCAATGCAAAATACTTGAAGAATTTGCATCTAGGAACAATCCTACTAGGGCACAAGAGTGTTCATCACTCAACCAATGCATAGAACGTATATGCATCTAGGAACAATCCTACACGGGCACAAGAGTGATGTAGTGAAGTAAATGTACGACATTAAACTTCAATAGCACAAGCATAAAGGCTGCATAAGCAAAGTATTGCAAATACATGGCACAAACCATAAAAGCCTACAAAACATGCAATGAAACAAAACAACCCTTAAAGCTTACAAAAGCAACATGGGTACATGCAAAGTACGCTACAAAGCATAGAGAATATCACAAAAGAAACATCTGAAATAATACTTAAATAAAGCATAGTATCAAAGCTTTAAACCGAAAGCCGTAAAACAGTTATAAAAACTAAAAAGTACTGAATAAAAACCGTCTAAAAAACCAATAACCAATGTTACTAAGTTGCTAGACTATGCTCCCCCTAACACTGTGCAAGCTCTTCTCTAGCTCCCCCTCAGAATTTTCTCCCCCTTTTTGACCGGAATGGCCAAAGGGTCAGAACTGATCTGACTCTGAATCCGAGCCGTGCTCCATAGATAAGTCTTGTACTTGAGAAGAGAGCGCGGTGATCTGTCCTTGAAGGTATGCAAACTGGTCTGCGGTGTACTGCACATGGGAGTCAAGCACTGTAGACATCTGATCCATCTTAGCAAGCAACTGATCCAGTTTGCTTAAGCCTTGTGGAGGAGCCGAAGATGATGGCTGTGCAGAGGGCTCAGGAGCCGAGGTGAACCTGTTAATCTCTTCCTCTGTATCTTCGCCTTCATCCTGCCGAACCCGTCGTGGTGGTGGTATGGTATGCACACCGGTCTTAGATCCCTTGATGTGTGCAGTGCTCCTAGTCAGTGTATGACCACCAATGGGATAGTCTCTCTGAACAACCGTGAGTCCACTAGGTAGCTTGAGCTTTGCCTTGGCAATCAACCCCATGATCAAAGAGGGGAACGGCATCACAGTCCGTGAATTCTGCTTTGTGATGCTTTTCTTCAGGACATGCATGATATGGCCACAAATGTCAATCTCCTTATGTGTGAAGAGATCATACAGAAATCTTGTTCTTGGAGCAGAGAGAGTGGTGAGATTGGTGACCGAATAAAGATTGTGAATCATCACATAGCTTAGGGTCCTCATTTCTGGAGAGAACTTGATGGTGTTCATGGATGATTTCTTTGGTTCACCACCAAGGATTTTAATCATCTCATCAGTAGAACCCATTATGTCCTCATAAGCAACTGTGATTTGCTGAGATGGAGGACGAGTCTCCAAAAAGTCTTGAATGCTATCTCTTGTAATCTGAAACTCCTTGTGTCTTACCCAGCACTCAATACGATCTTCGTTGACAATGGAATTAGAGAAGAACTCCTTGATAATCTCTGAATATACCACTCCAGTCGGGTTTAGCAGCTTGGTCCACGTTCTATCCTTGAACACTTCAGGGATGCAAGTGTCCTCAAGAGTCTCTAACTGGACTACCCGTTCCATGATGATTGTCTTGTCCTTGCAGCAATCATTGTACCTCATATCAGCATCTGCAGACCGGAAATGTTCAGACTCAGTTTGGGCTCTCTTTGAAGTCGATTTCTTCCTAGCTGCATGCTTGGTGGGAGACATCTGCACATTTGCACAAAGCAAAGGAGAAAAAAAATATACAAACACAAACCAGAAGATAAACTCCATTAGATTCAAGTTAGTGCCACATCAGAATTAAACTAACTGAAAACTAGAGCATGGTGGACATTAAACATCATACTAAAAGACTCCAACTTATAAAACATAACTACAATGCAACAAATTAAGAAATAGTGCAAGAGTGTGTGTCTGTGTGCATGTGCTGATGAGTGTGTGCGGCATGAGATGCAAGAGGGTGCCTAAGTGTGCCTAGTTGTGTGCCAAGAATGTGCAACATGAACAAAGTGATTGAAACACAAAATCAATGACCAAACCAAGTAAAATAAGGTCAAACAAGTGAGAGTCCATGGATTGAAATCACTTGATTTCAAAATCGCACAAAAATGTCACTCGGACATTTTGACAAACACTTAGTGTGCACAAATGCAAAAAATACATGAATAATGCATGAACATATGAAAATCTACCCTCAATACATGATAAAATGCCACAAGGGGCCAACACAAGTGCAGGAACAACAAATGGGACACAGCCCAATCAAAAGATTTGAGAAAAATACTCCCAATTTTGAAAACCAACCCAAAGTTTCGAAAATCCCCAATTATCAAAATCCTAACACAAAAATCTGCATAATCTAAGTAAAAACTTGAAAAGAAATAGTTAAGAAACATACCTTGAAGAAGAAAATGCAGAAAAAGTGCTTGGATTGAAGGGGAATGAATGGAATAGTGATTTTGGGTTGAAAAAAACTTTGAGAGAGGTTGAGCGAGGGAAGTTTGATAGTTTTGAAAAACTGTCACATCAGCTATATAAAAACTGAAAACACGCATTTTTCGCGGGTTAGAGAGTGGCGACACAGTCGCGATACAGTCGCGAGAAAGGCCACTGAAGCACAAAGTTTTTCGCGAGAAGCATTAGGTCGCGAGACAGTCGCGACACAGTCGCAGTAACTTCTGTCTGAAATTGGAAAAATCTAATTTTTTAGCCAAACAGCATTTCGCGAGTAGCTTTTGGTCGCGAGACAGTCGCGAAAGTTTCTGTGTGACATGATAAAATAAAAAAATTCCCTCAACTCCTTTTCGCGGGAAGCTCTAAGTCGCGAGCTTCTCGCGAAATTTCCCCTGAACCAGTTTTTGAAGACACACAAAAACATGCATTTAAATAAAAAAAAAAAGACAAGAAAGTATAAAAACACTTTCAAAAACAAATAAAACACTCAAAAATCTTTTTGGGTTTGATCAACAAAGATAGAGCATGTGAAAACACATTTAATCAAGTACAATCACACAAATGAATAAGGCATTCATTGAACATAGACTTGTGTGTTGTGTGTGGATATCAAAAATGAGATAGTCCTTAGTCCAATGTGAAGCTTCAATGATCAATTCAATCAAGGCATACACAACTAGCACTAGATTATGTGACCTATCTCAATTATAGAAACATGCATATATGACCTCCCACATGAACTTGATAACAATTCATTGAAGCTTTTCATTTGGCTCCATATTTAACATATCATTTGCAACTTTTGAGCAAAGAGAATCTCATTTAGAGAAAGATGTCTGAAATTTTAGATATTTCAATTGATGAGATAGCCTTTGGCTTGTTGGGCATCATACATTTTATTTTGGTCGCTTTTCCTTTTTCCTAGTCGAATACTAGTTTGTGCGACAGGCTTTTGCAGCTCTATATCTCTTTTCATTTGGAGATTTACAATTAGAGAGCTCTTTTAAGCAAAAAAATAAAAGTGGGAAGATATATAGGCATGAGTCTATGCATGTCTCAAGATCAACAAAACCATTCACTAATCATTCATGACAAGGTTGAAGATCTATTTACAACAGTCACATAGATTTCAGAATTTCTTCCACAATGATATGAGTGCATGAGAGACAAGCTAAGCTCGTTAAATGCACAAAGCCATAAGTACAAAGGTACAAGGCAAAACATGCTTTGAGACAAAACTCAACAAAGTGATCAAACATTTTGGATTTTCTATTTTTTTTATGTGTTTTTGAATTTTTTGAACACACCCAAAACAGAACAAGAAAATAAAGATTAACAAAGACAACCGGTACAAAGCAATCGGACAAAATAACAACAGTAAAAATAGAGCAATGCATGAAAAGATGCAACAGCAAATGTCCCTAAACATTGAAAGAATTTATGTGTGGACATGTTATAATGCTTATGCATGAGTACCCCTCTTCACCCACACGTCACGTGCGTTTGGGGTGATATCCTTAACGGATTGGGTACGAGAATTTGGACTGTCAAACCTTCTGGTGAAACTCTCCAAGCAGGTGGTGAAGGCACCAATCATTTTCATCACGTCCATCATGCCAGGATCACGATTCTGACTTCTCGGTTGTTCACCACCCCAAGACCTCATGTCATTTCTCCTTCCTCGTGACCGAGGTGCACTTGAATTGTTGTCTGATCTCAGTTTTTGACAGTTGGGTCTGGTATGTCCTTGCATTCCGCAGTAGTGACACACATAGTCCATTCTGGGACCCCGTTGTGATCTTGGGAGAGATCTTCCTCTGGTTTCATGTCTACCCATGGAATGATTTTGGGGCTTATTCACCATCCGTTGCTCACTCACATTCTTCTTCTCAGCCTTAACATTCTCAGGGATGGTTTCTTCTAATATAGGTTCTATGGCCTTCACAAATTTCACTTCTTTGGTAGCTTTGGCTGATGAGCTGCTTCCTCCGGTGTATCCCAACCCAGACTTGTCTGAAGAGGGTTTTTGAGATGAGATAACATCATCTAACTTCTGGGAGGAGACTCTCTCTATCTTGGCATGAGCTTGCACTACCTCTTGCTCAAGAAACCTCACCTTCGTATAGGCTTCAGACAACTCGCCATTTAGTGTCTCAATCTCACACTTAGCCTCTTTATATCTGATCAAGAGACTTCTATAATCTTCCTCAGCTTTCTTCATTTTCCTTACAGCCGCCTTGGCTACTCTGGTATACTCTCCCGACTTCTCAAGTAATAAGGAGTAATTTTCTTGAAGATTAGCTGTATTCTCTTCTTCTTCTTCAGCATCTGATTCTTCCACAATCCCAATAGATTCTGAGTCAGTATGCTCACCAAGCTCCTTCATAAGTGCACCCAAATCATCCGATGACTCCACATGAGCAATGGTCATGAATGCGGAGTAGTTTCCCTCTCCGTCACAACTCTCTTCCGAGTCAGAATCAGAGGAGTCTGAATCACTGAGTGTCGTGGCATAAGCTTTGCCTTTTCCCCTCAGAAAATTTGGACACTCCTTCTTTAGATGTCCATGGCCATTGCACTCATAGCATATAATTTCTGAAGAAGGTTGAAACTCCCTCCCTTCTTTCTTTGTAAACTCTTTCCTATCACCTCTTGAAGATGAAAATTTTCCTCTGTTGAATGGTTTCCCACTGTTCTTCATCTTCAGAAATTTGCGGAAGTTTTTTGCAAGAAATGCTACCTCCTTCTCCACCCCATCTTCTTCGGAGGAATCACCCATCCTTTCGGTGATGGTTTTAAGAGCAAGTGATTTACTCATCTTATGGGAAGGCAGTCCCATCTGATATGTTTGGAGAGACCCAACTAATTCTTGAATCTTAATCTCATCCAAATCCTTGCTTTCCTCTATGGCTGTAACTTTTGCTCTAAAACTTTCAGGCAAGGACCTCAATACTTTTCTCACCACCTTAGCATCTTCAATCTTCTCCCCAAGATTGAGTTTAGCAATCACAATTTCATTTAGCTTCCCATAGAATGAATCAAATGGTTCATCATCACCCATTTTGAGCTCTTCAAATTTGGTGGTAAGCATCTGAAGCTTTGTGTCCTTAACTTTCTTTGTACCCTCATAAGTGGTCTCCAAAATCTCCCAAGCTTCCTTAGCAACTGTCATATGAGAGATCCTGTGGAATTCATCAGGAAACACAGCACAAAATATAGCGTTTAAAGCTTTACTATTTGCATTGGCTGCTGCGAGAGCTGCCTTATCCCAATTTGCCTTAGGAGCTTCCGGCTTAGTCCAGCCGAGCTCTACCGCATCCCAAACGATATCTTCTATAGAGCATAAAAATGCTCTCATTCTGACTTTCCAGAATGCGTAATTGTTCCCATCAAAAAATGGTGGAACATTGAGCGATTGAGACCGGTCCATCTCAAATAGGGTCAAGGATCACACTAAGGTATTTAAACCAAGCAAGTGTACCCGCTCTGATACCAATTGAAAGCTCGAAAGCGTGTTGAAAAAAAAAACACAAGAGCTGTTTAGACCCCTAATTAAAATTACGGCTCGATAGATTTTACACAACTTTAATACAAAGTGCGGAATAGTGTAAAAGCGAGCGGATGAACAAATAAACTACTCTAATCCATAAACTAAACAACACAGCAGTATAATGGAATATAAAAGAGTAGGGAAGAGAGATGCAAACACAGAAAACACCAAGACGTGTTTTCGAAGAGGAAACCGAAGAACTCGGCGAAAAACCTCTCCGCCGCCCTCCAAGCGGAAATCGATCCACTAGACAATCAGTTGGGATACATGAGTAAGCAAGAGACCCTCCAAGCCTAATCTACCTGATGTACCTAAGCCCTCCAAGCTCCTACTCCAACAAGGCTTCTCGGAACCATGTCTTTTCTTAGTTCTCCGGATCCCGTAACAAGCTCCATGTTGCATCTGCCATTCCAGGCTTCTTCCAATGCTTCCCAGCAGCACCAAAACGTCACTCAACACTCTCAAAAGGTGTGGTAAGTGTTTGGGCTATCAACCTCTCAATGGTGTGGAAATGGAGAGGGAAGGGTTGAGGAGATACCACAAGCAAGTGTATAGAGAAAGGTGGGGATGACAATCTCTAATTACAAATGTGTTTGGCTAGGGTTTTCTCTCTGAAGCATTCCTCAACATTTGTGGGTAATGGGGGTTTATATAGGATAGGTGCAAAATGTGTGAGTCAGTCAGTACAGGCTGGCAGAACAGCATGTCTCGCGGGTGTCTCGCGGGAAGGCCTTACCCGCGAGATACTCGCGAGAGACAGCTGTCTCCATCTGTCATGACTCTTCGCATTCCAGCATGTGCAGGGCACATGCTTCACTTCGCGGGAAGCTTAGTCGCGACATACCCGCGAGATTCCTTCAGCTTCCAAATTGCTTGAGTCTTCACACACTCTCTATCACACACCCCTTACAACAATTCCCACAACAAATACAGGGTATAAACAATTGAAAGTAATAATAATCAAATTTGGCACAGAATAAAAGCCAACAAAACACATAGTTGTAAATCACAACTTTACAATCATAAACTATGAAAATACACATTATACTCTCTTAAACTATACCACTTTTACATTTATTCCCTTAAAATATGAGAATGCAACCTTACTTCCCTAAATTATTACCCATAGGATGGGGGGCTAAGTGTTACACGATTAATAATTTAAGGGCTAAATGGACACTTTCATAGTGGCTCAACTCTTGAGGAGGAAGCTTCACACACATATAGACTTGATTAGTCTAGAGTAAAATTTCTATCTTTTATAAAAAAAAATAAAAAAGAAAAAAAGAAGTCATTTGCATCTCCTATGCTTTTACTTGTATAGGTGCAGGGATAGAACCATGTACAAGCAAAGGCACCCCCCCCCCCCCCCCCCCCCCCAAAAAAACATTTTATAAAAATACTAAATAATAAGTATGTATTTAAGATTTTAGAAAATAAGTCCATGAAAAAATATATTTGCCCCTCTCAAGAAAATTATATTTGCCCCCCTCGTCTTTGAATCCTAGTTTTGTCCCTGTATAGGTGTTAGATTGTAACTGGCTAGAGTTCTTAAAGCAGTTGTGTAACACCCCAAATATTTTTTTTTAAAGCAATTTTTCCAATGAGAATAATATCTAAATTGGACTTTTTTTTTATTAGTGTGGTTAACTATTTATGGAGGAGTTTTGAATATTTGGGCATGTGATAGTATTTAGTTAATTTTGGAATGGGCCAATTTAAATATGGAGAAACTTTAAGGGTAAAGTTGTAATTTTGATCCCAAGATATTTCGGAACAAGTGGTCCAAATGCTCCCATCAACACAGCCCCTTTCTCTTATCATCATACGTTTGCCCTTCTCTCTATTTCTCTAATTTCCTATTTCACTCAGCCACCGAAGCCCACACACATAAACACTCCAGCTCCCTCTATTTCTCTCACTCCCTCACCGGTAAACCAGCCATCCACCACCACCTTTGGCGGATTTCACCGAAGAACCCCATTAGAAATCCCATATGTTCCATTCTCTCAAAGCTTTTAAGGTAAAACTCTTAATTGTTTGGTAGCTTTTCAAGTTTTTCTAAGATTTCTTTCTAATCTAAGCTACATGAGTGGTATACATGTGATTGAGTACGTGGGTTTTTGATTTGGTGGATTTATTTGTTAAATGGTTAAGGGTTTTACAAATGATGATCATTTGGGGTTTCTTCATGGTTAAAAAACTTGGGTTTCCTTGAGCAAATCGTGTGGGTGGATTTTGTGGAAGTTTGGGTTGATTTTTGGAAGTGTGTTCTTGCATTTTAAATGACTTTGGCATATGTGGGTGTGAGTGGAGTGATAACTACGAATTTATGCAAGTTAAGTGTGAGCATGTGCCTTTGCATACCAAGTGTTTGATAAGTTGTTTATATGAGATTTTGGGTTTGATTCCTTGTTTTTAATATGCTTTAAATCTGGTGATTTTAATGTGAGAGTAAATTCTCAAATAAGTTGGGCTTGTCTTACAACTATAACAATTTCTAAAGCTGTCATGACAGGTTTGAGTCAGCCGCAATGCATGATTTTTAATAAATTACAGAAAAATCGTTTTGGGCTGAATTTTCTGTGGTACATTGTATACATATAGGGGAATGTTCTCTTAAAGTTTTGAGTTAATCGGATAACTTTTCATTGACCAAAAATTTTTTACAAATGGCTGCCCTGTTATGTGCTGAATCTGAAAGCAAGACTAAAACGCTGAGAAATTGTGGAATTAATCCCAAACCTCGGTTGATCTTATCTTGGCTTAAATATATTATTTAGTACTCAAAGAGATTCATGAGTATGTCATATTATCTTATGATGCACATTTTTGCAGTAGTGAATTTAAAATGTTTTGGTTGTGTTAGCACTATGAGTTTCTGGGATGCTTGTTTGGTTCTTGCTTGGGAAGAGTACTTGTCTTAGGACGGGCAAGCTAGACTTTAGGGCCTTTGATTTGATTTTAGGGTATTGTTACGATTTATGGAGATAAGTGTGATGGTACTTTTTGAAAGGCCTTGTTATTGATAGGTTTGATCATTGTGTTTCTAGGTTCCAATATTCTTGGTGATGGACCTAGTGACTAGATTAGTTGATTTTGTGGTGCCCGGTTGAGGTAATTTTGGAATGGATTACTGAGGTAAGTAGTTTTTTTAATGGGATTTTGGAAAATAACCATGTTTTGTAAATGTTATTTTTGGGTCAAATACATTTTGGAAAATTATATATGGATATATGTTTTCATAAAAGCATTGTGTTGTAACCCTATTATATATTATTATATATGAAAATGCATCATATTTGGTATTGCATATGGGGAAATGTATGAATTGTTAATATGGAAAAATGAGCATCTTTTATTTAATCTTTGATAGGAAAATCATAGATTTTATGGTATAGTAGAAAATTCAAAGATGCTTATCTTATCTTATTATGTGGAAAATTGATAGAAAATCTTTTTGACAAGAATGAAGTTGAAAACCTTATAAACTTTGTGAAAGTTAGATTATTTAAGGTTTTTTTTTTAAACTACCTGGATATGAACTATGTGTTTCAAAGAAATGTATACCTGTAAGCTTTATGTGGTTTTGACACCATGCCATATGTGATTTCCCAGTGATCACCCGATTTGGTTTCCGTGGTCTTTGTGACAATGGAATCAAATCCAGGTCAGTGCCCTTTCACTTTGGATGACGCGTTCTTCCCTGCTGTCCATGGGGGGAAGAGGTTCCTTGATTGTGTGTGGGTGAGGTTGCTGCCTATGGAACCAAGAGACCACATGTAAGAGAGGTCCTATTTGACGCGCTCTTTCTGCTACCCATGGGGGGGGAGAAAAACCTTGAGGGTATGGGTGAGGCTGCTGTCCATGGGGCCAAGAGTCTGCATACCAGAGAGGACAATATCATGCCAGTTGTGAATGGGTGGATCCCCTGACCGGTCTATGTGGTAGTATGGTAGATTTGTGATAAATTACCGTATGTTAGATTTAACAGCTTTGGAAATTATATTGTTAGTGCTCACAGATTATAGTATATAGTTTTAAGGTATTTACTTTGAGAAACTTTGTGTTTCATTATTAAATCATTCTTGTCATATTATTATTATTGAAGATGAAACTTGCATTTCCCTCACCCCCATTAATTATGCTACTTATTGGGCTTTAGCTCATCCCATCCTCCAACAGTTTTTCAGATAAATTTGCTATACCTCGGGCATGGAGCTTGTTTTATTGGTGGTGATTGGAGCATTATGCTAATTGAGAGATTTATGCTATGATTGGTTGGTGACTCAACTTTCTAAATTTATCGAGGCCATACCTAATGTTATTGGAGATTGGGTTCTTGAGGTTTGTTAGCCTTGAGTGTGGTAGGCCTAGATTTTTTTTGTTGGGGTTGTGTACCTTAGAGAGGATCGTGATTTTGTGTTTATTTTATTTGGAGCGTTGGATTGTTAAGTACATTTGGAGACACGTGATTTATAATTTGTATTGTTTGTAAATATTTCATAGAGCTCTGACTTGTATAGTGGAGAGATCTATATATTTATTTATTTTATCAAATGGAAAAAAAAAAAAAATGTTCTACGTTCTCGCTTTTATGGTTCTTCTCTCACACTTTGGACCCTTTTGGGTTTGGGGCGTGACAAGTTGTATGAGTTTGTTAGAAGCTGTTATTAATGTTCTAATGGCTAGTTAGTTATGTAACTTAATGGTAGCCTCTGTTTTCAATATATAAAACAAAGGCACTTTTAACAGATTAGTCGATTTAATGAACTCAATCTTTCATTCTGATCTACTTGCTCAATTGATCTTCTCTGCATACTTTTAGCACATTCCAAGTGAAGTTTTTCACATATATAGTTGGGAAATCATGCTTGCCATTTTGCTCGCCCTCTTCCTTAGAAAACTTCGAATTTCGTCATTGCCATACATTATCTCCATGGTAACTTGGCATGCGCTTTTCTCCATGAAAATCCTATGTGGAGTCTGAGCCCAAATCAGATTGCCATTTGGTAATCTTTAGTTTATAGTATATTCAGTATTTTTTTTTTTTTTTTTTTTTTGATTTGTTTCTGCCTTATGTGGTAAGGATTTCATGACCATATCATATCCTTGCTACATCATCTTTTCCCCCATTGGTAAACATTAATGATTCATCCACAATGCGTGGCTCACGTGTTTTCTTTTGTGCTTTTTCTTTCTAAGAGAGAGGGAACACACTATAAATTGGAGCACAAGAGGATTTTAACCAGAGCTATCAAGTGTACGAGTTTATTTATTTATTTTTTATGAGTGAGTTTTAGCAATATCAGGAGAGAGGATTCTTACCCCAAAAAATAAAAAAAAGCTTGCTTCATTGGACGTGATCTCTAGAAGATTTTGCTGCTTCTTGGAATTAAGTATACAAGCAATTTCTTTCAAATAAAATCTGCAGGTTCTTTTCTTCATCCTTTCACTTTATTTTTGTTCTTCAATATAAAGTTAGCCAAAGATTTATAATTTAGTAATTTAATTGAGTTCATATTTGTAACGTGTATTTTGGGATTTTAGTTTTAAAAAAAATATACCTTGCAAGGTTGGATTTTAATGTTTTTATAATCAACTAATTTTCGTATAACAAGTATTAGGGGGCGCATGATTTTTATATATTTATTTTTATAAATGGAAAGTAGATGTTTGGGTTTCACCGTATTAGATCATGAATTTGTTCGCTAACCTTATGGGAGAAAACTGCTTTTTGGCCCTTTCAAAAAAAAAAAAAAATCAGCATTTTGTCCTCTTTCTCAAACTAATTAGGAAAATGCCCCTCTTTTGAAAATCGAGTTTCTGAAAATCGATTTAGGCCCTATAGCGGCGTTTTTAAAGACCCTATAGTAACGTTTTAAGGACCTATAGTGACGTTTTTTAACTCGATTTTCATAAAGTCGAGTTACATGCAATTTTTTTTCTTTTTTTTACCTATAACTGGACTTTATGAAAATCGAGTTACAAAACGTCACTATAAGTCCTTAAAACGTCGCTATAGGGTCCTTAAAAACGCCTCTATAGGGCCTAAATCGATTTTCAAAAACTCGATTTTCAAAAGATGGACATTTCCCTAATTAATTTGAGAAATAGGGCAAAATGCTGGATTTTTTTTTTGAAATGGGCAAAAAGCAATTTTGTCCTAACCTTATGATCTGTTTGGATTGAAAGAGAAGGAGGAAGAGTAGACTAGAGTAGATTTAGCATAAAATTAGCTTATTTTTATCCAACTCTACTCTACTTTTCTTCACTCCCCCTCCTTCCCTCCTCTATCTAAACAGACCATTAGTTATTTAGTAAAATCTTGTCCAATTGCTAGTAGTTGCTACTAAAAATTTCTGTTGTGAATGGCTTATGAGTTCTATTTACGTGATAAAATGGATGGTTTAGGAGGAAAATAATTTCTTTTGTATATTCTCAAAAAGGACAAATTAAAGCTGTATTTGGCGTGGAATAAAATATTTTCTTGAAAATGTTTTCAATGTTTTGGTGTGTTTGGTATGACATAAAATCTTGACAAAGTTTCGCTCCCCTCCCTACATGTACACCTTTTGAAGTTTGCACCACCCCCTCCCTAATCCCAATTCCTTTCAATAGTCTTCTCCATTATCCTCCTAAACTGTCAGCTCTATACCATAACTTTGACTATCTTTTACCCTTAATTTTTACTAACGTTTAGCTTGTTACTATTAACGTTTTTTAGAGCATTCACATTAAAACTTTTAAAAAATATAATTTTTAACAACTCAAAAATCTATTTTATATATTTTAACAATCCACTTTACAATACACCCAACATTAAACGTTCTATATTTTTACAACTTTATCTAAAATAATATAAACAACTCATGAAAATAATATTAAAAAAAAAAAAAAAAAAAACAAAAAAAAAACAAAAACAAAACAAAACAAAACAAAACAAAAAACAAAAAACCTACAGACAGCCACCTCCCCCACCACTCCACCAGCTTTATGGTACCATGGCAACTACAACTCATTGCAGAAGAAAAAACCAAAACAAAACCACAACCATCACCACTAGCCACAGCCACAGCCACAGCCACAACAACCCACCATCACTATAACCCACCACCATAGTCAAAATCAACCGCCACCGCCACCGCCACAACCACCTATCCACAAAACCCACACCCGAAATCAACCACCACCGCCACCACAACCACCAACCCACAAAACTCACGACCAAAATCAACCACCACTGCCACCACAGCCACCAACCCACGAAACCCACACCCAAAATCAATCACTACCACCATTGCCACCAAGCCCAAGCAGAAGAACTCAAATTAAAGGAAGAAATTGGAGGATCTTTTGGGCAAAATCTCCATTAATCTCATTTGGTACAGAAAGTTCAAACCTTCCCAAAAAGCCATTGTCACCTATTTCATTACCTCTCTATCATCTTCACTGGTTTCAACGATGATGTGGCTCTAGATGGCATGGTTATTAACCTAGCTAGTCATTTAGCTCGGACAATGATGAACTCATTTGGAAATGGTTACTTTCAAGATCCAAAGGAGGCACCTGTAGAAGTTGCATTTGCTTATCCTGGGTTTTTTGACCCTGCTTGACTATGTCACGACTCTAATGAAGTCCAAGATCAGAGGATTGGGTCAGCTTGACGTGTTGTTGAGAGAGAGAGAGAGAAGAGAGGCATGGGAGAGAGAGAAAGAAAGAAATTAATAAAAAAAAAATTGTAGCAACTTGCTAGAGCACTCATAACAAGGGTGGTGTAACTGCTATAATGCTATTTTAGCAACTAAAATACCAAAATGCAAGTTACAACAAAGGAGCTATACATTAAAAATAAAAAAATAAAAAATAGCAATAGAGCTACAGTAGTGACAACCTAGTGTAGCACCAAACTTATAAATAAAATTAATATTTTATTTACTCTCTCTCTCTCTCTTCTTTTACTTAAAAAAAAAAAATATTTTCATTTTCTCTTTGTTATGTCGGTTTTTCCTCTCACCCTTTTTTTTTCCCTCCCCTCCTCTAAGTTGTTTCTTTCTTCTTCCTTTTTTTTTTTTTTTTTTTTTTTTTTCTTTTCCTCTCTTTTGTTATCCTCTGTTTAGTGTCATTTTTCTCTTTTGTCTTTTTCTTTGTTTATTTTCCTTCTCTCTTCTCTTCGGTTCTCTTTCCTTTTCACTGGTCAATCGTCGTGGTGGTGGATCATGGATCGCGGTTCAGATCATGGTTCTCTCTATATCGAATCCAAGCTTGAATGATCTAATAATTTTTGGTTTTGTTTGGGTCTTAGCTGATCTGGTGGTTTTTGTTGATTTGGTGGGTTTTGGGTTTGTGATTGGGTTTTGATTTGGGTTGAGGTTGTGGGTGGTGGTGCTGTGGCAGTGGTTATGGGTAGTGGTGGCATAGGTGTGGTAGTGGGTTTTGGTTTTTGCAATTGGTTTGTGATGGTGGGTTGTGACCGTGGGTGTGGCAGTGGGTTTTGGTTTTTGCAATGAGTTTTTGATGGTGGGTGGTGGCTTGGCAGTGTCTGATGGGGGTGGTGGGTGGCGGTGTCTGTTGTGGTGAAGGTGGGTTTTGGATGTTTTTGTTTGGAAAACGAGAAATACACAGAGGAAGAGAGGGGAAGAAAGAGAGAGGAAGAGATGAGATTGATAATAAAAAAAAATAAAAAAAATAAAAAAATAATATTTTAATGAAGTGGTAAAATATTGTATGGTGTAGTATAAAGTATGTTGTTAAAATAAATAAAGTAGTGTTTTGAGTTGCTAAAAGTTATAATTTTTAACACCCTTACTGTGAATGCTCTTATAGTAGGTTGTTACTAATAGCAACTTATTGTAACAAGTTGCTAAAAAATTTTAAGTTTAGCACCATTGATGTAGAGGGATTTTTGGTGATTTTGTTGCTAAAATAGCTTTTTAGCATTTATCACATCTTTGATGTGAAAGCTCTAAAGAAGCTACATTCAACTTTTCATGCAGAAAAATGCTAAAATAAACAACAAATTTTACTACAATTTTCTGTTTGGGAAAAACTATTTTGCCTATTTTTTGTCCCAATTTAATTTATTTATTTACTTTCTTTTTTGCAAATAATCTAACTTTTAGTTTTTTTTTTTTTTTTTTAAAGAGCTAGTTATTAATTTTTTCGTCACACATTTAAAATAAAAGTTACAAGAACTATAACTTTTGATAAACACTATGCAAATAAATTAAAACAAATAAGTTGTTCTTAAATGCATTCAAAATGTATACAAACTAATGTATCAGTTTGTAAGCATTATATAATAAAATTTGTTGTATATATCTTTATCATAATTCATTTCCAAAACTCGTAGTGTCCTTCCACCTTCTAGCCACCAAAAAGACTATCACATAGTCGCATTTTCTTTCGCTCCTCCATCTCTCTTAACAAAGATTTTTCTTAATTGAAGTTAAGCGAATCTTGCGTGTTACAAAAATTCTTTTCCTCTTCCATTTCCACTTTAGTTCAATTTCTATTTAGTTGTGAGGTATGTAAGTACTTTGAATTTTTTATTTTTTACTTTTAGCATAGTAGTCCAATTTGATAGAATTTAAATTCTATTCATATATTTTATGGTTTTTTTTCATAATGATTTTGTTATATTTATTATTATTATTATTATTATTATATCTTCTTGTATATGTAGTTTACAAGTGATCGATAACTCCAATATAATGGCATCCATTATGACGTGTCATATCTGTAGTTCAATTGGATTAAAAATGACCTTAAGATGCTTAATTAGTCATTTAGATTTATTAATAAGTTACCCACATGTGGTTTAACTGAAATTTAAGTTGCTTAACTATAGTTTTAAACCACATGTGGCTAAGTTATAATTTACCCTATAATTTCAATGCTAATAAGAATTACATTGTTTAAAATTTTCTAACAATAACATACTCACACACATATACATATTACTTTGAATTAATATCTCTTGAGGTGCAAATCAACGTGATAGTTTTATCTTGGCTCCCCAAATCAAAATTACTAGTTCTACTCTTGAATACAGACCATCTGTACAATTTTCTTTTTATACTACTTTGTGTTCCACTAATTACGACTTTCCACATTTTGATTTTACTTTCCTTATAAAATAATTGAAGTCTAAAATAGAAAGCAATCATACACATTGTAATTAGTGATTGATGGAACATAGAGTTGTATACAAAAAGTAGTACAGATGATTTGCATTCTCTACTCTTGCCCATCATCAAGCAACTCCTCCACACTCTTGCCCATCAGTCAATCTGCTGGAGTCTTTGTTCTTTTGATGACCTCTTCTACCACTGATGTTTCTGACATTTTTTTTTTTTATTTGAAATATTTTAGGAATGAATTAATATGAATGAATACAAAAATACTAAAGAAATTTTTGGTTGGATTTCTATGAAATAGTGATGTGTTTATATATATATATATATATATAACGGTTATTTGGGTTTAAATTTTGATGTGTTGTGATATTGATCTCCTTTATCCTGTGGTTTTATGTACAACTTCAGAAAATATTTTTAGGAGCATTGTCATGAATGCAGCCAAACACGGGAAAATAGATAGTCCTCCTTGAAAATGTTTTATGTTGAAATATTTTCTAATGAATAATATTTTATGTCAAAACAAGCAGAGGCTAAATCATATTTTTCACCACAGGAGGGTGAATTTCTTGGTGCACGTAGCGTGGTTATCAATTCTATTCCCCTATTGTCTTTCTGTTTTTTAATCAAAATCTTGGCCATTCCATATATTTTGTCAAGTAGAATGCTTCATTTCTCTCTACATAGAATGTCATCAAAAAATGTTTTTAATTGAAAACATGTCTAGGGCAAGGGAGACGATTTCGTACCGTACCGGCCGGTATGGCCGAAATATCTCGTTCCGGCGACCAAATCGGTACAGGTAACCCTCCCATTTCGTACCGGCTTTTATACCGGACTGTTTCAGATGATTTCGGCCATTCCGGGGCGTTTCGGTCATTCCGGCCGAAATATTGAATTCCGGCCGAAATCATTTAAGAACAGATATTACCTCTTTGAAACTAATGTTTGCTTGCAAAAACCCATAGATCCATGAGACTGAGACAACGATGAAGTTCCGGCGAAGCATACCTCTGCATCACGGCCTCGTTCTGTTGATTTGCATCCCTCGTACCAGACTTTTTTTTTTTGTCTTCTCTTCTTCGCTCATGAACACCAGAGACCATTTGGCTTCTCAGTGCTCTTTTCTTTTTTGATAACCGGTCAGAAATAAAACATGTAGGACACGTTCTGAGGATTTGGCTTCTCAAGGCAAGGCATTGAATTCTATTTAGAATTCACGTGATTCTATTTAGAATTCACGTGATAGTTAGGTGAGATGTTTGACTTGTTTGAATTTTTTTTTTTTTTTAATTTTTAGAATTTAATATAATGATTATATAATTTAAATTTATTGGTAGTGGATTGGGCCATTGTAGAAGGACTAAGATAATGATAAATTGGGCCTAAATATAGTTAAAGACATATGATTTAAATTCAGCAAATATATATATATATATATATATATATATATATAGGATTTTATATGTATAGCGGTAAACTCGAAACGGTACGCCGGTATTGACCGGTATTCGAAATATATCGTACCACTTGTCAAACCGGTACAACCTCCGGTACGGTATTAACTTCCTTGGTCTAGGGTAAACATTTTTTTCCCTAGTATTTAGCTGTGTTCTTTAAAATGTTTTCCAAAACATTTTCCAACGTTGGTTCATATAAAAAACCTTACTAATTTTTTATATTTTTATATAGATATTAGTAATCAATTCAATGGGTTTGGTTTTTAATTTTTATTCCCCAATTAGGTAGTTTTAAATAAGGTTGTGTAAATGAATTGAGCCTTTTATAAACAACTTACGTTTGGGTCGATAAAAAGCCCATTTCATGTTTATTTGTCTGTAAACAAGTCAAGCTTGAATCATAATTTTATGCACATCTAATTAATGACAGGCGAAGTAAAAACAAATGTTCATGAACAAACTCGTAAATAATAGGACTTGATAAGCCAGGTTTAGATTGGTTTATAAGCTTGGTAATAAACTTTATATGAGTTTGAAAAATGAATTCATACTTTACTAATCCTTTAATTAATTGCGAGTTTAGACTAAATAAGCTTGATAATGTATTTGTATTGGATTTCAAACTCTTGAGCTTGAGTTTGTGTTTGATATTAAACTCGAGCTCAGCTAGACTAATGAATCAAATCAAGCCAAACCAAACTCAAGCTTTTTGATTTTTTTGACAAGTTGAAACTCAAACTTTGTTTACATGTTTGGTTCAAACTTAAGCCAAACTTGAACATTTAATATTTGACAAAGCTCGGTTCATTTACAACAATAGTTTTTTTTTTTTTTTTTTTTTGGAAGCATTCAATTTGTTGGAGGTTTTGAATGTATTCTTGTTATTATGGAAGTTTCAAAGTTATTTTGATGATTTTGAAAATTTGGTGGTATTTGGAAGATATTTTAGAGTATTTTGCTCAATTTGCAAATGTTATGACTTAGGAGTATTTTGCTCAATTATTTTGATTCACTTTTGCTCACTTAATCATTAGAAAGATATTTAGCCAAACTAAAATCATTCTATAATAAAATCTTATTTTATATATATATATATATATATATTATAATTATAATAAACATTGGTGCAGTTAGAAAACAATTACACGTTTTTTTTAAGAGAATAAAATAAATGTTCTTTTATTAATATTTTTATTTTTTTATTAACAAAAAAATTTCCTTACTATTTTAATCTTTCAATCTTGCACTGTGTTCGGATGAAAATGATAATAATTAACAAAGGGTTCGTGCAAGACATCTGTACTTTGTTGATAGATCTTAAGTTTTCTTTGTATCAAAAGGAAAGTTAATGCCGTTGCTCATGCCCTTGTCAAATGGGCATTCTCTTGTAATTTGCAGGCCCTATTTCATTTACTATTTGCCCCCTATCTGTCTTCAATGTTTTGGAGGGGAATTATGCTTATAGTTTTTTTGAATAAAATCTTTCTTAAAGAAAAATAAATGTTGTACTTCAACAAGGAAAAGTTCTTAATTTTATGAACCTTTCGCCAAAGTTTGTCACTACTGTCGACAATAATGCTTTTTGACCCGAACCTATAAGCTCGAAGTCGAAGCTATTTGCAAATTGCAATTAATGCCTCTTGGAATAAGCGGTGAAATTAATGATTCTATTAATGTACATTTAAAGAAGTCTATATGATTTTTCTTTGTGATCTGTCACTAGGAAAACGGAAGTAGACGATTGTTAAAGATGGAGCCCAGTTCTACTACTGCTGCTGATTCACTTGCAAATGAAAAAAAAAAATGCGCCCAGTTCTACCACTGCTGCTGATTCACTTGCAAATGAAAAAAAACTTGCAACCAGTTCTACTACTGCTGCTTCACCTGCAAATGAAAAAAAAAATGCGCCCAGACCTCCAATTGATTGCGAAGAAATTATTATTGACCTTCCACCACAAGTCCTGGAGCCACCACCCCAGTGGGCCAAGTGTTGCATCTACAGAGTCCCCAAGAGACTTCGCCAGGTAAAGGGAGAGTCCTACACTCCAAAGCTAATCTCAATAGGCCCTTTTCACCACGATAAAGAAGAACTAAAGGACATGGAAAAGCTGAAATTGACCTACTACATGGAATTCCTTCAACGGACTGGGAGAGACCCACGGGATATAGCAAGTATCATTGCAAAGAGGCAACAGAAAATTATCTATTGTTATGATGGGGGCTTAGAGATCAGCAGCCAAGATATCTTGAAAATTGTTCTATTAGATTCCATCTTTATCGTTGAGTATTTCGTTAGGACTACTGCTGGAGGAGAAAATGGGAACAATCATATGGAACGTACGGTTAGTAAACCATGGTTGAAAGGGCATATAATGCTAGACTTAATATTACTTGAGAATCAAATTCCTTTTTTTATTCTCCATAAGTTACACAAGAAATTTTTCAGACGAAATCCTGAAGACTCCTTTTTTAAACTTGCCTGCGAATATTTCTGGAAATATTTATTTTCAGCGGAGAAGCAAAAACCACCTGAGAAAAAAGTAAAGCATTTAACTGATTTGATTAGATATATCTACTATCCATCAGAGCTCACAACTGGAGATGCTGTTTCTTATGTATATAGTGCAACAAAGCTATATGAGACAGGAGTGAGATTCAAAGTGATTGAAGAGGGAAGGTTTGATAAAATAAAGCTCAAGAAGTGGAAGCCCCTAGGAAAATGTCAATGCTTCAATTTCTCATGGCTCTTAATTTTCATACCATGCTTGAAATGTATTACTTGCTTGGAATCCATGCAATCATTACTGTATCTCCCAAGCTTTGTGGCAGATAATAGAACTGAAGACCTTTACAGAAACATAATGGCTCTGGAGCAGTGTCATTATCCATTTGAAGCTTACTTATGCAATTATATGGTGCTATTGGATCATCTTATCAACACTAGCGAAGATGTAGAGTTGCTTGCTGACAAAGGGATTATTGTTAACGCGCTAGGAAGCTATGAAGTAGTTGCCACTATGGTTAACAGAATTGCCGTTGAAATTGTGGAAGAAAATTCCTGTTACAGTGATGTTGCTAAAAATCTTAAGAACCACTATCAGAAAGGTTGCAACCGTAATATTGGATACTTGAAAAGTACCTACTTCTCCAATCTCTGGAGAGGCACTGCAACAGTTGTTGGTCTTATAATCTTGGGATTCACTCTCTGGGATTTCGTTAGGTCTACTATCAAATAGATTCAGAATTTGTGTAGTTCAACATCTGAGTGCTTTGGTTTGGATTACATGTATGAATTGCATCTGAACTAGTCATTTTGTGTAGCTTTTGATATCCTCTTGTTCCTAATAGGGTCTGCTACAAAATATTTGGATGCTGGTTGTTTGAAACGTTGTCTCAGCATCCTTGAAGATAATGTATTTCAGCCAATAATAATGTTCTATCCTCTGTAATTTCACTTTACCACTGAATGCTATTAATAATATCATTGTTTCTGGTGCTTGTAATGCCTTATATAGAATTTTATCAAATTCTGCACGCAGATTAGAAATTTCCTCTAAGGTTGTAACTAATTCATTCAGCAATACAACTCTGTTCTATATATATTGTTAGAATCTTTAACTAACTTCTCTAATTAGTAATTACGTGCTTCTTATATGCCAGATATAAATAAGCAAAGCTACAACAATATGAATAAGTTCTCTCTTAAACGACAGCCGTTTTATCTTCAAGCTTATTTTCTTGAGAATTTTGACAATTTTATTATTTTTATTTTTTGAATTTTATTTTTTAAGAGTAATCAATTTGTACCCATAAAGAATAAGATAGAGAATTGAGGATCATAGGATAATTCAGGTGTATCTTGAGCAAGGAGTTAATCCATTATATATACTCCAACCAAATAGCCAACCCTCCTTTATTACTACTACCTGAGCCCCAACCCCAAGAACCCGTATCTTATGAGCCCGAGCAAGCTCATAAGATAATTAGTTCAACCCCAACCTCAATTCTAATTAATGTTCCAATGGAGGTTGAAACAAATGACTTGAAGGTCTTAGTGATTTTCTCAATGAAATTAATGGAGGGTGAGGATGATATTAATAAGGAGTGCCAAGGGTTGTCTTATTTTCCATGAGTGATGAAGGAGTTGATGATAGAGATATCTTTGATGAAAAAAGAGAAAATTTTAAAATTTGGGATTAAGAAAATACTGGATAATAGAAGACAATCTTCTAGGAAGTAACATGGTGGACAATGGAATGGTGACCTTGGCTCTAAGAATATAAGTTGATAGTGATGAAAAATATTTGAGTGTTGGGTTTTTGAAAAATTGTTTCAGCATTCTTGAATTTCAGCCAATAATAATGTTCTATCTTCTGTAATTTCACTTTACCACTGAATGCTATTAATAATATCATTGTTCCTTGTGCTTGTAATGCCTACTATAGAATTTTATCAAATTCTGCACACAGATTGGAAATTTCCTCTAAGGTTGTAAGTAATTCATTCAGCAATACAACTCTGTTCTATATATAGAATAACTGGGCAATGAAGTTGTTAGAATCTTTAACTAACTTCTCTAATTAGTAATTACGTGCTTCTCACATGCCAGATATAAATAAGCAAAGCTACAACCATATGAATAAGTTCTCTCTTAAACGACAGCCGTTTTATCTTCAAGTTTATTAGAATTTAAAATTTTAAAATTTTAAATCATAACTAGTGTCAATGTATTTAGAAAATCCCAAACCTTTACTATTAGATTCGAATTGAGTTCAAAAACCCATTAAACATGACCCATTGGCATCCCTAATTAACTAAGGGATTAGACAATATAATGTGATTTGATATTGTAAAGAAGAAGAAAAAACTTTGATCTACACACTCTAGCTTCCATAACTTCCTGAAATCGGGTTGATAAAAAAAAAAAAATTTAATTTTAAAAAAATAAATAAAAACTTAGCCCGTGTTTGGTTTAAAGAATTTAATATGCCCCCAAACATCTAAATTAATATTAGGATCGATTGTGATGCATGAGAACTTGGATATCTAAAAATGTAAGTATATCTACGTTCGATTTAATTAGCAATCTGATAAGCCAATCAAAACCAACTTGTTTGGAAAAGATAGCAGTAATTTCCACAAGTACGTGGGCCTCACAGGCCTTAGGTCCACATTCTTGTTTCTCCTAAATGATGATGCTACCAAAGTTGGGAGAGACCAGGTGAGGTAAGGTGACTGGACTCTTTATAGAAGATCCACCGATGTCCTATGGGCTAGCCTGCCCTTAAAGCGATCCGGTTACAAAGACTTTGGTTTTTTTTTTTTTTTTTTTTTTTTTGGGAAAGATTTGGGCCCAAAAAAGTTTGGTGAATTGTCTTGAGAGAGGCGTTCGGTACTTTAGTGACTGGACTTCGTAAATCAGGCTTGCTAATGGAGAAAATTTGAGGCCCGGACCCATTGAGTTTGAGAAAATTTACGAACACAACTTTTCTACCATAAATTTTGTCATAACTTTGAAGTGATAAATTGTAAGTGATCAAGAAAAATAAGTAAGTCTATGTAAAAGTGATAAATAACTACTCATAATTGTCACATTAAAATTGTGAAGAATAGGTTTTCGTGTACTTGTTCCAAGACCAATGCGTTATGCAAGAGAAAATAACCAATTTGGTATAGATCCTTACCTTGATCATGCAGGATCAATTTTGGTTCCTTGAGACCACTTCACTCAAAGAATCTAAATAAAACCAAGCCAATCATAAACTCGATTAGCTAGGGACATCACCTTGAAATAAGTTGTTAGTGTGTTACGTACATGTAATATACATTCATGCACGTACGCTCTTTGTTTTAAAGTCACGGACACAGTGTAAGTTGAAAGACTGTGTAACTGCGATAAGTTTTCTAACTATGCTTTTTAAATCAAGAAGCTGCTGCAATAAGATTGTAGAAGCTAAGCTAAGAATGTTTCTGCAACTATTTGATAGTGATTTGGTTGTTCTGCAATACATACATTACACTCCTTGTTTTGAACTCACGATGTAGATTGAAGTTCCGTGAAAATGTGAGTATAATTGATTTCGATTTTTTAAACAAGAAGCTATACTGAAGTACGACTCTCTAAACAAGCTAATAATGTTCTCCAACTATTTGATGGTGTACCATAACTTGTTTAGTGTTTATTCGTCTGAGAGAGAGAGAGAGAGAAAGGATCACAAAATCTATAAGCGTATAAATAGAATTGCAAGAAGAGAGATCACCTGCGAAAGACTCAATCATATAAGTGCTAATTTACTATTTATGAGGTGCTCTCAACTCTCAAGGGTAAAAGCTTTTCGTTATTTCCGGTCCTCTTTGCTTGGTAAGACTTGGATCTGTTATTGAGATTTAAAATTTCTATGAGTTTTATTTAAACTTCTGCCTACTTAAATTTTTGATAAATTAGATCTTATCGTTGAAATAGCCCTAATATATATATATATATATATATATATATATATATATATATATATATAATATAAAATATTTTGAGTTTAAAGTAAGTTTAGTGAGAGAAAAAAAATTGTGTATATTACCAATACTCCATTACACACATATTTAATACACGCACATGAAAAGGCAACTAAAACTATGACTTGAAGACATAATTTTTGAGTTGAAAATTATAACTTCAAATTATAATTTCAATTCCTTTTTTATGTGTGTAACAGTGTGTAATTGTTTTTATCAACTAAAAAAAACCAGGTCTAGACTCTAGAGTAGAGACTTGAAAAGAAAAGTCCATTAGTGATTTGTTATAACCATCAACTTTCAAGAAAAGGTATGATAGAAGTCCAAGCTTTCAAGAAAATACAAATGTTACAGTGTAAGGAATTTTTCAAAATATTATTTCAATATATATTTGATACTATATTATTGATTTACTCTCAAATTAAAAATTTTAAGAGGTGAATGATTCTCTAGCTCTAATTTGATATTGTATTTGTAGCTTCCTAATATCAAATCAATTATTTATTGAATACTTTTGTAATCATGAGCTTCACTCTTTTACATTCCTTGGCTTAGGATAATATACACATCATCATGTTGTAATTATTATGTGTCAAATTTCACATAAAAGTTCTCTATTGACAATTGTGATGCCAACATCAAATGCTATAATCATTCTATAAAATATTAATAAAAAACATTATTAGCTTTACTATTCTCTTTTTAATGGTATTATACAAAATATTGCAATTGGAAAATTTTTCTATAAGCAGAATTGCACAATATTTTTAAGGCATTAAATGTTTATTAATTAATTTTCCTTTTCTTCAAATGATAATGATATTAACTACAAAATTGTTATCATCATGCACCCTTAACGTAGTGATCACTTCACAAGTCTAAATTTTCGTTGGATGAGGGGGGTAAGGGACATGGTTCATGTCTCCAGGAGGTTCTATGTCAAATAAAAAAAAAAACTACAAAATTAAAGAATCTCTGAAACCTAACAAAAAGGTTCAAAATATTATTTCCCTTTCACCAAGGTTTACTATTGTCCTCAGGGTCTTGCTTCCTTTTTGCACTGAAACTAACACTATTCTAAAATAGTCACATGTTCATCTTGTATCCCATCTTGTGTTATGCATAAGAAGGTAGTTGCTCACCATTATCAAAAATATTGTGTGTTTTCTATTGTATAATTGAATATCTTATTTTCAGTGGGCCTCACTCTAATGAATTTTTAAAAAATTCCCAAAAAGGAGCAAAAGATGGTCTCATTATTAAAGCTATTGGTTCCATTATAAAGGCAATCCACCTACTGACACACCTAGACTCACACTTAATTTTACAACATCCTTAGCTATCAACTTTTGATTAAATTTCAAGACTTACACATGAAACTACTATGAATACTTGCTGGAAAAAAAGAAAAAAAGAACACATTAGGTGCTCCAATTACAAGATAACACTCAAGTATATTATGGATTTGGGTCTATAGTTGGATGTGTCCCTAAAATTATTCTTATAGTGGTTAAGAATTGTGTAATTTAATAGCATTACCTGGTTTTCTTTATTATAGGAGAATAGGGTTGGAATCTCCCCTCCTCATTCACTATAAAAATTGAGTTATAAATATATATATATATATATTATCACAGTGCATGTGATTATTCTGCTTGTCATTAGGAAAAAAAAAGGAACTTGGCGATACGTTGCCTACTACTGTTGCTGGTTCACTTAAAAATAATCGTATGTGCAAAGAGCTGAGCATTGACATTCCAATAGTCATGGAAAATGAACTTATGTGCCACGAGTCGATCATTGATGTGCATGAAATATATATAGCAAAATACTCTCATAATTGCATTTCTGGCCATACTTTTAAGCTATCTTGTGACTGATTATAAAAAATCTTTGTTTTGTAGGTGATAAAGGTTTTACATGATAAAGGGAATTAATCAAAGAAAAGGAATAGAAAAATCATTGAAGAAGCAATTCACGTGGAAGTTAAATGCTACAAGATGGGCCCAAAGTAAAGTCAAGCCAAACCTTGAAGTGATCCAGTGAAGTAAAGAAAAAGAAAAGAAAAGAATGAAAGAAAGCCCAATCCAGGTGTGATGCGTAGAAAGAAAAAATGAAAATAAAGTCCTGGAGGCCTACAACTAATAATAAAGTCCTTGTCCGGCTTGTACTAAGAATGTGTCAGGCGACTTCTCCCTTTTAAGTGGTATAGGTCGGTCTATGTGTGATATATAAATATGATAAAATGATAGAAAATTGGAGAAAAAAAGCAGTACTGCATGTGGCTTTTCTCTAGCATTGTAACTATTTCTTTCTCTATTTTATTTTTGTATTTTATTTCAATTACCGTAAGTAGTTAAATTTATAATTAAGGTTGAAGATGAAACTTTATTAAGGATTATCAATAATATTTATATGATTTGATTTTTCCTACAATGGTTGTTCTTTAATAATTTAAATTGTTCTTACTTCATATCAATTGACTAATATGAGATTTTAGATATGAGTTCAATCATATTTGTCTCACGATTTAGGATTTGTCTTAATTAATTGAATGTTTGGTTTATTATTTCTTGATTTAAAAATTGGATATCTCTTATGATTTGTTTGGCTACAGATACAATTGATGATTTGATTTTATACTTAAGAAGCGAAGAAGAGCATACTTTAGATATTTAAATAGAAGTTTTAATGATAATTGTAGGGACTCAAAAGTTTGGGCCCAAATCCACTTAGAATAGTGAGGCTTACACAACCAAATTAGGCCCAGAGAGATAAAATTTGTTAAGAGAGGGGGGAAAACAAGTCGGGTTCAAATCCGATGATTCAAGTAAGAAGGGAATAAAAGGAAGTGAAAAACAGATAGTATTGATGGTTTTTCTCAAGTCTGCCTGAGGACAATTTCTTACACTAGGATATATACTCCTTTTCCTTTCTTTCTTCTTACTGTTCTTGTTCTAATATCTTTTCCTTGATTTTTTTCAGATCCCTTCATCTGGAGGTTCTCTTCGTTTATATACTCCTATGTTTCTTGCATCTTAACCCTCCATCTACGTCCCTCTACATTCTCCTTAGGACACTTGTCCCATTAGACTCCTGTTAAAGGTGGTAGAAGGGGCTGCTTTGCTATGAATCTACTATTTAGGTGTCATTTCCTCATCAATGTAGCTGATAAAGCTATTGCCAATCATTTAAGGCAGAGGTAGTAAGTAAGCTTTCACAGGAAACTTCTTTCAAATACCTTGACCTCTTCCTGGAAGACCGTTTCTATTCCTTGGGCACCCAGGAAATGCTACGCACCTTTCTTCTCTTCTTCTCGGGTTAGGGATGCTTTATGAATGGACTAGCAAAAATATCGTTTTGCCCCTTCTCGGTCCTCGGACTCCCCACAATAATATTTTCCATGGTAGCAAGATTGATTTCTAGATTATCATGTAGTGGTTGGGAAAAATTAATGATTGTAAATATATGCTGATATGAATTAACAAGGCAGATTCCAAAACCTTAATTCCTTTCTCTATATTGTTACATCTCTTTACTACTTTATATTAAATCTTTGCTTAGTTTAATTATTTGTTTAGTTTATTTAATTGTTAAAAAAAAAACCAATTTTATTAAACTAAATTAGGATTAATTTGGTTAAGATTTGATTAATTTTTCTACATTCTTACAAGTCCCTGTAGGTTCACCTCGTTCTTATCAAACTGTATTTCGGTACGGTTCATACACTTGAGTACTTTAAAATTTCACAACAACATGCGTGTTAACGATTTAGTGAATATCTAACCTAACAATTAGATTTTCAAAATATTATTTCAATTAAAATTTATTAGTTTGTGCAATATTAAGTTTGAGTTAGCCAATATCATGTGTATTACACGGTTCATTTTGAAACATATTGCTAGAAATTATATTATGTAAGATGTACAATACTTATTTATGTTATAATATTTAGGGAATCAACTTTAATTATATACATGTCATTAATTAGAAGAGATAATCAAGAATATAAACTAATTGCTTGAGTGAATTGATAACTATTGAATTATTTTCACTAATTTAAGTCTACAATTATCTATATATTTTTTATTCAATGTAAGTAATTTTTTTTTTTAAAATAAAAATCTTTTGTTGTACGTTACTTCTATTGTTGCCAAAGCAAGTTAATTTAAGCAAGAATGTCATATTCCAAATCGATTTTTTTTTTTTTTTTTTGCCAAGAGTCTTGTATCTCAACTAACACCTCTTGATATTTCCTACAAGAAGACATCCACGGTTCTGATACCCCCTTCCTCATTATAACTATCAAATTAAAAAAAAAAATATTTGTTATAAAATTATTATAAAAGTAATAAAAAAAATTCATTTTTACATAAACAATTAGTACTATACCACCTATAAATAATTAAGACATTAAAATAAACGCATTTACTTTATGACTACTTTGTTTAATCACATACAACAAATTTAGGCAAGTATATTGTAAGCTCATATATATTTTAAAAGTAAAAATTTAGGAAATGTAAATTTTTAATATTAATATAGTTAAAAATAATTTAATTATCATTTTGGTCGCTAATGTTTCAAATGTATCAATTTTGTCTTTAAACATTTAGTATTGGATCGAAATAGTTCTTGTCGTTAAGTGGCGGATGAATAATACTATAAAAACCAAATCAAAATTTCAAATTAAAAGATCAAACTCAATGGCATGGGAATTGGAGAAAGAGATCAAACCTCTAGGTGCCAAATTAATTACATTTTAGTAGGGAAGAAGTTTTTGAGATTTGGTTTTCTGTATTAAAGAAAGTGTGATTTAGAATGATAGTGCTTAATCTTTTATGGGAAATGCTAATAAGTGCCCTTAGGGCACTCTTTAAAAATCTATTTAAAGAAAGTTTATATGAGAAAAGAAAAAATAATAATAATATTTTGACAACTTCTCATAAAAGTGATGTCAAAATTTCTTAAAATGAATTTTTAAAGAATGCCCTAAGGGCACTCGTTAACCTGTCCCATCTTTTATTTGGAAAAATCTATTATTATTGGAGGGCACGTTTACACTTTACACCACTTATTACGGATTAAATTTAATTATCTTACGAAGATGGTTGACTCACGTGACACTTGACTGACCAGTGAATATGCTACATGCGTGAACCACAGCAACAGGAAATCTTATTCCCAAGAGGAAAAAGCTACGTCAAAAACTAAGGCAATAATGCAATGATTATATATATATATATATATATATATATATATATATATATATATATATAAAATAATAATAAAAAATAAATAAAAAAGAATGCAATAATGCAATGCAATTTCTATCACACCAGTGTCGCCATCATGGTTGACGACTTCAGTGTTAACGTGTATAATATATTGTGGGCTTTAGGCCCAATAAGGTTACTTGTATAGCACACATATTTACTTGTACTGCACACATATGCCTCCTATATAAAGGCACCTATGTACATTCTTTTATCATGAAATACAATTATATTCAGTATTTATAACATGGTATCAGAGCCACTGCTCTAATTTTCTTGTGTCTTGCAGTCTTGTTTTGTCAGTATTTTCCGCTGCCTTAACTTCTGTGGTTAGTAAACCCTTTCAGTGCCCTCTCCTGACTCCTCCCCGCCGTCAGAGGTCCTCAGGGTTGAATCTCCACCACCAGAAGCTACTCCCCCACTGCCAAAACCACTGCCATCATCGGATCTGTCACCTCCGACCTCCGATTAGGACATAAGACATATCACCGTGTAGCTATTCAATTGATCTACACATCGCTGCCAAAAACATCCACATCTGACCATCCATGCGTCGCCACGCGCCGGTCAACGTTTCAGCCAATACTCTCACGCGCTCCACGTGCCACCAGGGCTGCTCCAATCTTGTTTCCGCCGACACCAACAGAATCGTTCTTCTCCGATCTGCATCTTCGGCAAAGAATCACCTTCATCGGCTGGCTCATGCGCCCTCACGCGCCGCCAAAATCTTTGGCGAAGCTGACCCACGCACCTCACGCGCTACACGCGCCACTGGGACACCTGCTGACGTCATCACTGCCACGTCAGCCCTAGCTAACGTCACCTGATTACGTTAGCAACACATCATCTGCTGATGTCATCAGAAGGCAGCCTGCTAACATCATCCGTTGACCCTTGCTAATCGGTTGACTTTGACCAGATTTGACCGTTGACTTTGGGGCAGAGTTGACTTTTTTTGCAGTCCAGGTTCTCCTTACCCAGTTTTTCGCGTAGATTTCATTTTTGCAGTCCATTTTTACATATCTTGCTTCTAAATGAAGAATAAGGACAGGTCTTCTTCTTATTGCAATAATCATCGCGGCCAATCCATCAAACGTTTTTGCAAATTTCGCAAACGTTTTGGCCACAATATTGAGACTTGCTACCGTCGCAACAAATCAGCTGTTTCAATTGTTGATGCTACTGTTGCTAACGCTGAGAGTGACCAACCAATGGCTCCCGTTTCTGCACAGTCTAAGTCTTTGAGATCCACTTTCTCCATTTTCAAAGATGACCTTATAGATATCATCGCCAATGTCATTTGTATGGTTGGTAATGCATCTTATTACTCTTCTCTCTCAGCTTTATCTGGTATGTCTCCTATCTCTTGGCTTATGGATTCTGCTTGTTGCAATCACATGACACCTCACTCATCCTTATTTTATGACCTTAAACCTGCACCGCACCCTCTTAATATTCGCACAGCAAATGGTTCCACAATGTCTGGTCATAATATAGGTTCAGTTTCAACCTCCAACCTCTCGGTTCCTGGAGTCTTTAATGTTTCTGACCTTTCTTATAATTTATTTTCTGTGGGACAATTAGCTGAGTTGGGTTATCGCATTACTTTTGATTATTCTAGGTGCATTGTGCAGGATCCTAGGACGGGACAGGAGCTTGGGACCGGTCCCAGAGTTGGGCGTATGTTTCCCGTGGACAACCTTCGTCTTTCACTTGTTGCTCCTGTTTTTGTTGCTGCAGCTGCTGCAGCTTCTTCCACTCCTTCCCTTGCACTTTGGCATACTCGACTTGGTCACGCATCTTCCTCTCGGGTACAACAATTGGCTTCTAGAGGTTTGTTAGGTTCAGTGTCTACAGAAAATTTTGATTGTGTTTCATGTCAGTTAGGAAAACAACCAGCTTTGCCTTTCAATATTAGTGAATCAATATCCACTGATATCTTTGACCTTATTCATTCTGATGTTTGGGGGCCGTCCTCTGTCTCTAGTATTGGTGGGTCTAGATATTTTATTGTCTTTGTTGATGATTACGCTCGCTATAGCCGGATTTTTAATATGAAACATCGTTCTGAATTATTGGAAATATATTCTAATTTTGCAAAAATGGTTGAAACTCAGTTTTCCAGACGCATCAAAATTTTTCGATCTGATAATGCTCTTGAATATACTCAATATGCTTTCCAAACTATTTTGCATTCCTATGGCACTGTTCATCAACTAACTTGTCCAGGTACCTCTCAGCAAAATGGTAGAGCCGAACGAAAACTTCGTCATATTCTTGACACTGTTCGTGCTCTCCTTCTCTCTGCCAAAGTTCCTGCTCCTTTTTGGGGTGAAGCTGCTCTTCATGCTGTTCATACTATTAATCGCATTCCGAGTCCTGTTATCCAAAATCAAACTCCATATGAGCGCCTTTTTGGGTCACCTCCAGACTATCACCACCTTCGCTCCTTCGGTTCTGCTTGTTTCGTACTTCTTCAGCCACATGAACATAACAAACTTGAGCCTCGGTCAAGGCTTTGTTGTTTTCTTGGCTATGGCGAAACTCAAAAGGGGTATTGGTGTTATGATCCTGTCTCTCATCGTCTTCGTATCTCCCGCAATGTTGTCTTTTGGGAACATCACCTCTTTGTCGAGCTCTCTCACTTCCATGCCTCCTTGTCTTCCTCCTCTATCTTAGATCTTTTTCCAAATGAGGCACATATTCCTTCTGTAGCTGCTCCTAATCCTCCTGTAGTTGCTCCTGATTCTCCTGTAGACTTCTCTATCCAATCACCAGATATCACTAATCCCTTTCCTAGTGCACCCTTTAATGAACAGGTGGAAGATGAACAAGTTGAAGATGAGCTACCCCCCAACCTTGAGCTTGGGTCCCCTGCTCCTACTCCGCTTGAAGATCTTGCACAAGACATTCCACCTCGTCACTCAACTCGGGTAAGATCTATTCCTGCACATTTACTTGACTATCATTGTTACACTGCCCTTGCTACATTACACGAGCCTCACACCTATCGTGAGGCTTCCACTGACCCTTTATGGCAGATTGCAATGAAAGAGGAACTTGATGCATTATCTAAAAACCATACTTGGAATTTGGTGACACTCCCCCGTAGGAAATCTGTGGTTGGTTGTAAGTGGATCTACAAGATTAAGACTTGCTCTGATGGGTCCATTGAGCGCTACAAAGCTCGTCTTGTTACAAAAGGTTTTACACAGGAGTATGGGATTGATTATGAAGAGACATTTGCTCCGGTTGCTCGTATCTCATCTGTTCGTGCCCTCTTAGCTGTTGCTGCTGCCAGTAAATGGGACCTTTTTCAGATGAATGTCAAAAATGCATTCCTTAATGGGGATTTAAGTGAAGAAGTGTATATGCAACCTCCTCCTGGTCTCTTTGTTGACTCAAACAAGGTTTGTCACCTTCAACGTGCACTTTATGGCCTTAAACGAGCTCTACGAGCTTGGTTTGCCAAATTCAGCTCTACCATCTCTCACTTGGGTTACATGGCCAGTCATTATGATTCTGCCTTATTTCTTCGTCGCACTGACAAAGGCACTATATTACTTCTCCTATATGTGGATGATATGATCATAACTGGTGATGACCTCAGTGGCATTCAAGAACTCAAGGCTTTTCTCAGTCAGTAGTTTGAGATGAAAGATCTTGGACATCTCAGCTACTTCTTGGGTCTTGAAATCACCAATTCTGCAGATGGACTTTATATTACTCAAGCCAAGTATGCCTCTGAACTCTTGTCTCGAGCTGGACTCACTGATAGCAAGACTGTTGACACTCCAGTTGAGTTTAATGCGCATCTGACTCCCTCAGGGGGGAAACCATTGTCTAATCCCTCTCTTTACAGACGCTTGGTTGGCAGCTTAGTTTATCTCACTGTCACTCGTCCAGACATTTCCTATGCTGTTCACCAGGTGAGCCAGTATCTGTCTGCACCACGATCGACTCACTATGCTGCTGTTCTGCGCATTCTTCGATACCTAAAGGGCACTCTCTTCCATGGTCTTTTCTACTCTGCTCAGTCTCCTCTTATTCTCCGTGCATTTTTTGATGCTGATTGGGCAGGAGATCCCACTGATCGCAGGTCCACCACTGGTTATTGCTTTCTTCTTGGTTCTTCTCTGATTTCTTGGCGAAGTAAGAAACAAACTCATGTGGCCCGCTCCAGTACTGAAGCAGAATATCGTGCCCTTGCTGATACCACATCTGAGCTCCTTTGGCTATGATGGCTTCTCAAAGACTTAGGTGTGTCTACATCCTCTGCTACTCCTCTTTATTGTGACAACCAGAGTGCTATTCATATTGCTCACAATGATGTCTTCCATGAACAGACTAAACACATCGAGATCGATTGTCATTTTATCCGTTATCATCTTATCCATGGTGCTCTCAAGCTGATCTCAGTCTCCTCTAAAGATCAACTTGCAGATATCTTCACCAAGTCACGTCCTAAGAGACGCCTTCGTACTTTGGTTGACAACCTCAAGTTAGTTTCACATCCACATTGAGTTTGAGGGAGGCTGTTAACGTGTATAATATTGTGGGCTTTAAGCCCAGTTAGGTTACTTGTATAGCACACATATTTACTTGTATTGCACACATATGTCTCCTAAATAAAGGCACCCGTACACATTCTTTCATCATGAAATACAATACTATTACATTCAGTATTTCTAACATTCAGAAAATCATTTGGCATAATAATATATTAATTATTAAATGGAAGTGATATCCATCTCAGTCTATATCATGCGTATGGATGATGATATGCTCGATCACGAGCAGCCAAAATATGGTGGTTCTCTTCTGGAATCCTTTTGTTTGTTTTGGTCTTGTCTCATATCCTTGTATTTTGATGATTTTGGAATAGTGTACAATGTTATTCTAATACTACTTTTGTAACTTTATTATACTTGTACTAAGCTAATGGACACTTTCTTTCACTTTTACTTATTGTAATATCATTTTTCGATAAAAAAGGAAAAAAAAAAGTCATTGATTATTTCCACATTCATAAAAAGCCAATAAAATTGAATAAATAATTGTTATATTGTGATTAGAGTCAATTTGAGACAAATTGTTACCTAACTGTGAAAAAGATAAATAATAATCTTTCAAATATAATATTTGTCTTCATCAAAAAAATATAATATTTGTGATTTGTCTTTGTTCAATGAAACTGTCATTTGATCCTTATCCTTATCAAATAGTTTAAGTGCACACTCTTGAACTTTAACCTTTCCCATTAGTGCGTGTCAATTCATTAAAGTGTTGAAAACTCGAAATTCGCGATGAAAATTTGACTATAGGGCTAATCATGCAAGGCTTTACCGAATACCACGTGAATATGCACGTCTATGGGTTTTCAGAAAAGTCCTTTATCTTTTGCCTGCAAACAATGTGGGGAACACATGGAATATTTTTGCCCTTCCTTTCTGCAAAAGCACAGCGCGATGTGTGTTTCACTTTCATCATCATTAGGCAAAAATCAAAAAATAGAAAAGAAAAGAAAGACTTCGTACTGCAGTAAATATATAATATGACCTCTTTTCGGTATGTGGGAATTTTTTAGCTAGAGTAACAGTTCATAGGGTTGGTGGTTTGCATAAAGAAAGACTTCATCCTGTAGTCACTATATTACATTATATTAAGATTTTATTTAAATACCACTTATTTTTGTTAAAAGTTACTAAAAATTAAAAATATTATAGCAAAATAAATTTTAAATATGTAAATAGTGTCGTGAGACTCATGAACAATATGTAAATAATATTTTGTCTCTTGTATAGTGCTCATATGTGATGTTACTGTTCACAAACAGTACTTTGTCCCTGTGCAGTGCTCACATTTCATTACTGTTCACGCGCTGAAAAAAAAAAAAAAGCAAAAAGCGCAGACGTGAATTTGGAAACGTAGAATCCAAACCCACACTAAACTGTTTTCGGTACGTGAATTTATTTTTGGCAGCACTTACCGTCACTCTATACAGTATTTTAAAAAAAAAAAAGTTTACTAGAGTACTCTACATTAGTAAAATTTTTTTTTTTTTAATTTTATAAAAAATTTCATAAAAATTTTCTTAAAATAAATGATTAAAATATACCCTAAAAACATACAATATCAGACTCAATAAAAAAAAATACATAAGATTTACACAATTTTATTTACTATTTAATTTATTTTTATTACTATTTATAATTCTCATTACACATTTTACTTTTGCCTCTCATTTTTGCAAAAGCACAATGCGTTGTGTGTTTCACTTTCATCATCATTCGACAAAAACCAAAAAATAGAAAAGAAAAGAAAGACTTCATGCTGCAGTAAATATATATATAATATGACCTCTTTTCGGTATGTGGAAATTTTTTAGCTAGAGTAACAGTTCATAGGGTTGGTGGTTTGCATAAAGAAAGACTTCATCCTTTAGTCAATATATTATATCCTATTAAACTGTTTTCGGTACGTGAATTTATTTTTGGCAGCACTTACCATCACTCTATACAGTATTTTAAAAAAAAAAAAAAATACTAGGGTACTCTACATTAGTAAATTATTTTTTAAAAATTTTATAAAAAATTTCATAAAAATCTTTTTAAAATAAATGATTAAAATATGCCCTAAAAACATACATTATCAAACTCAATAAAAAAATACGTAAAATTTACACAATTTTATTCACCATTCAATTTATTTTTACTACTATTTATGAGTCTCATTACACATTTCACTTTCGCCCCTCCTTTTTGCAAAGCACAATGCGATGTGTGTTTCACTTTAATCATCATTCGGCAAAAACCAAAAAATAGAAAAGAAAAGAAAGACTTCGTACTGCAGTATATATATAATATGAATTCTTTTCGGTATGTGGAAATTTTTTAGCTAGAGTAACAGTTCATAGGGTTGGTGGTTTCTTTAAAGAAAGACTTCGTCCTTTAGTCAATATATTATATCATATTAAACTGTTTTCGGTACGTGAATTTTTGTTTGGCAGCACTTACAATCACTCTATCCAGTATTTTAAAAAAAAAAAAAATTACTAGGGTACTCTACTTTAGTAAATTATTTTAAAAAAAAAATTTAATAAAATTTTTTTAAAATAAATATTTAAAATATGCCCTAAAACATATATTAATCAAGCTCAATAAAAAAATAAGTAAGATTTACACAATATTATTTACTATTCAGTTTATTTTTACTATTATTTAATATTTATAAGTCTCATTACACTTTTTAGTATTGTCACTTTTTGGTGACATTAATTTTAAAATATATTAATAAAATTTTTAGTATATATAAATCTAAATCATGCATAGTTCTCATTTATTTTTTCTGCAATGAATCAATAGCAACGTACTATGGTGATAGGTCTAGCCACCATGATTATTGCTTCAATAACCTAAGTGTCGGCAAGAGTTAAAAAAACAATGGCAACGTACCGTGGTGAAAGCTGTAGCGGTTATGAATATTCAATATTCTTCAACAACCAAACGATCTTCAGACTTGAATTTAAATATGGTAAACATAATAGCAGTGAAAAGGTCATTCTTCCCTGAAAAACAAAAGTAAACATGGACTTAGATCTCTCGGTTTTAAGTCACGTGGTAATTGGTGAAGGGCAGATGAAATTTCCGTGGAAGTTAATGCTCCGTTTGTTCGGCTTGCAATGGTTAAATCTGAATATGTTTTCTTTTGACCGTAAATTTTTTCTAAAGTTGTGTAAACGTTTTACCTCTAAATTATGTTTAGTTATACGTAAAATATTTTTCAATAAATTTTTATTTTCAAGGGTTTAGTCACATTTTTTGAAATGCTCTTAAAAGTATATTTTAAGTTTTTGGCTATGTTCCTAAAAATGCTATAAGAAAAACCTCTAATACTTTTTCACATTTTTCTCATGTCCTAAGAACGTATATAATAAAAAATAGATTAAGGAGAATTTTAGATCAAAAATATTTGTGACTAGTGACCGTGGCGGCGGCGGCTGCAACGGTGGTAGGTGAACAGAGACAATGGTGTGGTAGTTGAGTGACTGAAAGTGGGGAGTAGAGATTCGATTGATGAGTTTTTGGTGAGATAGAAAATGTCTTACTGCAAATGATAAACAATTTTCCATCAGAATTGCCTTTATTTTAAAGTTAACGAAAACAACAATTTATTTGTCAACCAATTGATCACCAATTTCAATCGCCCCAAACACTCATAAATGCAAAAATATTTTTCTAAAATCAATTTTCGTCGAACAATACACAATATTAAAAACTTAGTAAAACATTTTATAAACATTTGATGGTTGGATTGCCAATTCAATGACCAGTGCCAGCAATCCTATTTGTACGTTTTTAGACCCCTTAACATAAGTTGTTTAACCTAGTTATTTAGCCAAGTGATTACTTAGATAAATTATTCAGTTCTTGGTTAACACAATAATATATATCATATCATGCAAATAATGAGGAAATATAAAGAACACCACGATATAATGACCCAAGAAAACCTAACCGGTTAAAAACCTAGGGAGGATTAACCTAGCTATCTTCAAGATAAAAACAGATCCACTACGAAAGAATTGAAGTTTTTACAATAGAACTTAGACCACTAACATTCTATTGCTACGTCAAGTAGAAAACTTACTACCATGACCACATGACAGCTACGAGTCCACGGACTACTTCTTTTTTTTATCTATAGCAACCACAAGTTCTCCTACTTGTGACTTTGAGACTCCACTCAAAGGTTTCAAATCTTCTTTAAAGTTCTTTATGCAGCAACTGAAGAGATAATCAAGTTCTTGATGCAAATCTTGATTTTGACAACTCTATGTGTGTGTATAATGGTAAACACCTCTCAGATCTCACAGAAGATTCAATACACGACTCTTCAAAAAACTTTTTAATCGTAGCTAGGGTTTTTCCTTTTATACTTGGAGTGAAACACAAAACCCTACACATCATACGGGCTTGGGCTGAATTGGAATTTCTGCAGAAAATTAAATTTGAACGAGTTTCGATAGATTGAGTCTAATTTTCAATCGGTTAAGCCTTGTAGATTTTGTCCAATAAATCCTACAATCACTCGATTCCAATTTTACATTAAATCACACTTTGAGCAAGCCTAAACCTAGACTCTATGTTTTGATCATGGTTTGCCAACATAATACATATTGAAGTTCGAATACATTAGTTCCTAAAGTCTTAGAACCTAACAAACTCTCCATTTGGCAATCCGTGACAAAACACATTATAAAAAGTAAAATGCTCAAAGTAAAAACAGCCCAATCAATTATAAAAAGCCCTGATTACAATTCAACCTAAACACTATCTATCAGTTGCAAAAGTAAACAGCAACCATGACTGAATTAACCTGTAAATTCCTGAAACACTAAACAAACACATAAACGCATGTGTGGAAAATACAAGTAAACCATAATAAACTTCTTGATTTCACAAAACATAAAATAAAAGACATATACCATGAATAACCTCATAATATAAATCAAAATCAATGTACCATATGTGAAACAAGAAATATAAAAGCATAAAAACAATAAACACATAATGTCTCCCCCTAACATATACAACCCATAAGAAAAGTAAATACATCAAAACCAAAAAATACATATCATGTATCTCCTAGATACAATCTAACCAAAAAAAAAAAAAAAAAAAACAATCTCCCCCTATCTCCATGTACTCCCTATTTTTATGACGTATTACCAAAGGGAAATCATGACTCATTAGAAGGTGAAGCCAGTGGAGTAGAACCTCTAGAAACCACCAAATATGCTCATAAGGCTGCAACCTCATTGAGCAAATCTAACAAAAGCTGTCCATGCGCTGCCTAAACAATGAGAATTGCATCCAACATAGCACGCAAGGAAGAGTTGCTAGATGAAGATGGTGGAGGATCCACAGCAGCTGTGGGGTCAACATAATCCTCAGCAGAAGGATCACCAGAAAGAGGAGCTTGAGATGCATCACCTGTAGAAGACTCAACACGAGGGCGTTTAGAGCTTGCTTTCAACTAAGCAGCCCTTTGCCTAAGGAAGGTGGCACCTATGGAAGCAATGATATGTACGGGCTCGGATGCGAGGAAGTCCTCTAAACATAAATCTAAAAGAATCCTATGAATAAAAACAGGGAAGAACAAACCATGGGATTTTGCACTACTCCTATGAACCTCAACAAGTGAATGAATGAAAAGGGTAGGAAAACTCATAGGAGCATCAATGATGAGAGTGTACAAGAACACACATCTCTCAATAGGAATAGTATGGACATAAGAAATAGGCCAAATACTATGACAGGAAATTCTAAAAAACAAATAATTGAGCTCAGTAAGCTCAGAAGAGGTAACCCTAGGATCAGTACCCCAACTAATGGAAGTACCGGTAATGAGTGACATGATATCATCGAGATGAGGAGGCTCTGTGTAAGGGTACACAGGCTTCTGTACCAAAGGTACACCAAAAGCAGATGCCACTACCTCAGGAGTAATGACATACTCTTCACCCCTTATCCAACTGTTCACAAATTGACTGTTAGAAACATTGAAGTAGACAGAGAGGTTTGAATAGAACTCTCTAATCAAAGCAGCCGGAGGGGTTTGCTCAACATCTAAGAGTGGTAACCAACCTCTACGCTCAAAGTTCCTACAATTCTCGGGATCTACCCCATCTAGGATAACCTTACGCTCAGCCCAAACAGGTCTAAACACAATTAGCTTCTCATAAGCTTCTTGGTTTTTCCTTTTCCTAAACCTAAACCTATCACTCTGGAAATCAAAAAAGGATGGGGTAGAGGTTTTCTTTACTTTAGTCTTCCTAACCATGATTCTAAAAGTATAGAAGAAAAGGAAAACAGAAAACAAAACAAAGACCAAGCGTAGACTTCATTAGAGAGGGTTAGAGCACAAAATTTATCAACAAAATCTATATGATGCATGTAATGAATGCACATATGATGCATGCTCTAATGCATAAAAATTTGTTCAATTCCTTAACATTTAGCAACAATTGATTTGAACTAAGAGTTTTAACCAAAAACCCCAAAATTTGAAAAAACCAATTTCAAAACCAAATCAAATTAATCAATTAATCATTACACTAGTTAGGAAACGTCATATAATGATATAATTTATCAATTTCACAAGCCCATTTCATCAATTTAAGCCTAATTGAACAAAAACCCCCAATTTTCTCAAAATTCCAAACCCTAGAAATTTCAATTTTTTCTCAAATCACAAAATTGATCAAATTAATGCATGGGAATCATGTTTATATCATCTAAGAACAAAAACCCAATGATCAAATATGATTAAAAACAACCTAAAAATAAAAAATCCCAATTTTCTTTTGTTCAAAATTTTCAAAGAAAAATGCATGGAAACTGTAAATAAATTGAAAAAGAGAGGGTATTTAGGTCTTACCTACAGTTGAGACAAAAACCTTGAAGATTGGAGGAAGAAAAAGTCAAAAAGCTTGAGTTTTTGGATCGGTCGAGGCACAAGAAGACAAAGGAGAAAAGAAAATTTTTGAAAAAACTGAAGGACACGTGAGGGGAAGGAACCTTTTTGTTCTTTTCTTTCGAAATTTGATCAGTCGAGTACCGATTGGGTACCAATTGAGCCAGGCAGAAGCTTTCCACTAAAAATGTTAAAAATTTCGATCGGTCAAATATTGGGTTCGATCAAACGAAAAACAGATTCGATTGATTGAGCACCAATCTAGCATCAATCAAACCAGGCAGAACCAAGCTTAAAAATTTAAGGCATTTTCGATCAATCGAAGAACACACCCGACCAATCGAAAATTTGAAAAAAAAAATGAATTTTTGAAAAACAGTAGTAGTTTTATTCAGAAAACACTCAAACTAACTTATTTCATGAATGAAATGCATGAGTATGAGTTTAAAAGTTTTTCAAAAACACTTGATTTCAACCCAAATCTTCCAAAACAAGATTACGATACTTTTTTCCCCTAAAAATCAATCAAAAAATATAGTTTGTATCAGAATCAAAGAACATATAATCTTGGATGGCCAAACCATAATCACACATCGTTTCATGTACTAAGTTTAGTAAAGAATAACTTGTGAAGTGTGTGCAACTAGTAACAGCATGAGATACATGTAAGGTGATATGTAGATAGTAATCAATCACAATTTCTATATTATTCATCACATAAGTTTGAAAGTGACTATCACCTACAGAGTTATATCCTATAAGTCCCACCTAAATAGTTATATCCTATAACTCCCACATCTCCTAGAAACAAGCTTGCAATCATGCATTTTTTTATTTTAGCCTTATAATGTACATATCATTTTTATTTCTTTGCCTTTTTTTTTATTATTCTTTTATATTTTTTTTATTCCAAGGCTACACCATATTTTCTTTTTGTGCATGTGCTATACTTTCTTAAACACAAAATCTTACGATACGCACTAAGATGTTCATGATTGGGTAGTAAACAATGGTGAGATAGTTATTTATGCCATTCTCTTAGGACTTTTTAGTCCTTACGATCAAAAGCATGTGACTTCAAAATCAAGATCATGTGATCAAAAACTATAAACAACTCCTACACAACATGCACTACATAGCTAAAACTAGCAAAGTGTAGAAAAATAAGCTCATCCAAGCTAAACAAGGTACATAGGCATGAAATGTAAACTTCATATGGCCAACCTTAACTACACATCCATGATGTGTAATACAAAACAAAAACAAAATCTTTTTGGATTTTCAAAATTTTTATAACCGAAAATAAAAAGCACACATTATGCTAAATGAACAATGCAAAAGCAATGCATGATAGTGCATAACTAAGCTATAGAGGGTACACAAACAAGAAATATCAATTTCTTAATTAACCCTTGAGTACATGTACAAACTAGTACATACTCACACAAAATTAGAAATAGCTTAGCACTTAGTTGAGCAATACATACTATTCAAGTTTCTCCACAATGTCAAGCATGTTCTAAATTAAGAGAGAGATATCATAATTCATGTAGTCCTCAAGAAAAATAAAACTAGACACAAAATAAAATACTTTTCACTTTTTGAAAATTTTCAATGTTTTTGGAATTTTTTTTTTAATAAAAAACAACCTAAAAAACAAAACATGTTCACAAACAATTGAAAAAATTAAATCATGGACAAGTAAACAACACTCACCTTAGCAAGTCTTTTCTCACCCATATAGCATAAGTCTTCGGCTTTGTAGGTGAAAATCCATGAGAAGCAAAATGTATTTGAAGGATTACACCAATCTTCTAAGAAAGACTGAAATCCTGCAAATTTCTTTCACAAGCCTCAAAAAGATCAAAGTGCAGAAAAATAAGCTTATCCAAGCTAAACAAAATACACAAGCATGAAATGTAAACTTCATATGGTCAACCTTAACTACACGTCCATGATGTGTAATACAAAACAAAAACAAAAGCTTTTTGGATTTTCAAAATTTTTATAAACAAAAATAAAAAGCACACATTATGCTAAATAAACAATGTAAAAGCAATGCATGATAGTGCTTAACTAAGCTATAGGGGATACACAAATAAGAAATATCAATTTCTTAATTAACCCTTGAGTACATGTACGAACTAGTACATACACAAAATTAGAAATAGTTTAGCACTTAGTTGAGCAATACGTACTATTCAAGTTTCTCCACAATGTCAAGCATGTTCTAAATCAAAAGAGAGATATCATAATTCATGTAGTCCTCAAGAAAAATAAAACTAGACACAAAATAAAATATTTTTCACTTTTTGAAAATTTTCAATGGTTTTGGAATTTTTTTTTTTTTTTTTTTTTTTAATAAAAAACAACCAAAAACAGATTCAAAACATGTCCACACACAATTGAAAGAATTAAATCAGGGACAAGTAAACAACACTCACCTTAGCAAGTCTTTTTTCACCCATATAGCACGAGTCTTCAGCTTTGCAGGTGAAAATCCATGAGAAGCAAAGTGTATTTGAAGGATTACACTAATCTTCTGAGAAAGACTGAAATCCTGCAAATTCCTTTCACAAGCCTCAAAAAGATCAACTGAAACAATAGTGTCCTTTTTATTCAAAACATCACAATAAAAAATAGTAAGACACTTAAAATTATCCATGATAATAGGGATCAATGATCAACTTTAGGTATAATAACCTAAATAAAGAGCCAACCCGCTCTGATACCACTTGTACGTTTTTAGACCCGTTAACACAAGTTGTTTAACCTAGTTATTTAGCCAAGTGATTAATTAGATAAATTATTAAGTTCTAGGTTAACACAATAATATCATATCATGCAAATAATGCGGAAATATAAAGAACACCATGATATAATGACCTAGGAAAACCTAACTGGTAAAAAACCTGGGGAAGATTTAACCTATCTGTCCTCAAGGTAAAAACAGATCCACTATGAAAGAATTGAAGTTTTTAAAATAGAACTTAGACCACTAACATCCTATTGCTACATCGAGTAGAAAACTTACTACCACGACCACGTGACAGTTCCAAATCCACGAACTACTTCTTTCTTTGATTTGCAGGAACTACAAGTTCTCCTTCTTGTGACTTTGAGACTCCACTTAAAGGTTTCAGATCTTCTTCAAAGTTCTTTATGCAGCAACTGAAGAGATCATCAAGTTCTTAACGCAAATCTTGATCTTGACAACTCTATGTGAGTGTTTGGATCTAGATGAATTGCACGTTTTGCGTTTTGCGTTTTACTCTTTTTTTTTTTTCCCTACACGCGTTTCTGCTTTAGGGGATAAGAGTACTATTCATGCACTGTTGAGCACTGTTTAGCACTGTTCACGGGTTAGAAAATATTAAAAATGGGTCCTACAGTATTATTCACTCATTTAAAAATTATTTTGCTACAGTGTTTTCAGTTTTCAGTTTCAGCAAAAATAAGTTGTATCCAAACGGACTTTATGTGTGTGTATGAATGTAAACACCTCTCAGATCTCACAGAAGTCCCACGCTTGGAGGTACACGACGAAACTAAAGGCATTTTCAGAAATCTCATGGCCTTGGAGTAGTGCCATTATTCATTTGAAGCTTACATATGCAATTATATGGTGCTATTGGATTCTCTTATCAACACTAGAAAAGATGTGGAGTTGCTGGTGTTAGGTTCTAAAGGTTTAGGAATTTATGTATTTAGAACTCTAATTTGTAATGTTGGCAAACCATGATCAAAACAACATGTTTAGACTTGTTAAAGTATGCTCAAAGTTGATTAATTATTGTAAAGTTGGAATCGAGAGACTGTAGATGTATTGGGGCATTTCGGTCTGGCTCGATCGATCGAAGAATAGATTCGATCGATCGAAAATCGACCAGATTGCGTTTTTCTGCAGTTTTCCAACTCAGCCCTAACTCTTTAAAATGTTTAGGGTTTTTATGTTTTTGACCTAGGTATATAAGGCAAAACCCTAGCCACGTTTTAGAGTTGCTCCAGTTGTATTGTTGCTTATACATTGCTGTTTTGTGTAAATCTCTTGTGAGATCTAGAGGAGCTTTCCTTTACACAAAGCTTAGGATTTTCTAGATGGAGATTACTTCAACATCTTGATGATCAACTTGGTTGCTGCCTTTGAAGTTTAAAGAATATCAAGCGTGGGTGCTTGTAGCTGATTGAAGAATTCAAGAAAGAAGGAGTCCGTGGATTCGGAGCTTGCACGGGGTCGTGTCAGTAAGTTCTACTGGTAGGTAGCATTAGGAAGTCGAGCGGGGAGCTTGTAAGTCCTTTTGTAAGAACTTCAATTCTTTCATAGTGAATTCAGTTTTGCCTTGAGGATCGGTGGGTAAAATCCTCCCCAGGTTTTTTACCGGTTTGGTTTTCCTGGGTGATCATATCATGTGTTATTTATTATTCCGCTGCTATATATTTTCATGATATGATTGTTTGATTGTTTTAACCTAGATTGCTTAATTTGACTAAGTAACAACTTGGCTAATTAAGTAGGCTACTCAATCTGGTTGTGTGTTAAGGGGTCTAAAACTGTTTAAGTGGTATCAGAGCAAGTAGCTCTTTTTGTTAGAGATTTTTTATCTCTGAGCTGATCCTTGACCCCTGTTGTCATGGAGCATGGACACTCTCTTTTTGTTCCTCCTCACTTTGATGGGAACAACTATGCTTATTGGAAAGTAAGGATGAAAGCATTCCTGAAATCCATTGATGAGGGAGTTTGGAATTCCGTTGAATACGGATGGCAGAAGCCCACTACTCCTGTGAGTGAGTGGCAAACTTCTGAAAAAGAAGCAGCAGACTTCAATAGCAAAGCTATGAATGCCATCTTTAATGCTGTTTCTATGGAGGAATTTAAGAGGATCTCTAATGTTGAGGTTGCTCATACTGCGTGGAAAATCCTCCAAACTGTGCATGAAGGCACAAAGGCAGTTAAGATAAACAAACTGCAGCAATTAACTTCTAGGTTTGAGAGCATTAGGATGTCTGATAATGAATCATTTGATGAATTTTATGCCAAACTGAATGATATTGTTAATTCTGCTTTTAACTTGGGTGAAATCTATGATCAGCCTAAAATTGTTAGGAAGATACTTAGATCGTTAACTGAAGACTTTAGATCCAAAGTGACTGCCATTACTGAGAGCAAGGATGTGGACTCCATCCCTGTTGATGAGCTTGTAGGATCTCTTCAGTCCTATGAGTCTGACTTACCCAAAACAAACAAATCCAAATCAATGGCTTTTAAGTCTGTTGATGATGTTGAGGCTGGTGGATTTGATGATGAGCTCTTTGCTACAGAGATAGCTTACCTTGCCAAGAATTTTAGAAATTTTCTGAGAAATACAAACAGAAGGGCAAGAGGTACAAACACTGTTGAACCTAGAAACTTTAGGAAGAATGATCTCACTAAGGTTAATAACTTTGAAAAACCTAGAGAAAGAATAGGTCAATCTTCAAACAATTCTTTGGGTGCTCAGTGTTTTGGTTGTCAAGGGTATGGTCATGTTAAATCTGAATGTCCTACTTTCTTGAAAAATAAGGGTAAAGCTATGGCTGTAACCCTTAGTGATAATGAGGTTTCTGATGATGAGTCTGAATGTGACGAGGATGGAAACTTCATTGCTTTCACTGCTACTGCAGTAGTCAATGAAAGCATATCTGCTGAGGAGAACCCTTCTGATGGGGAACTCTCTGAGGATGCAGATCTTCAAGAGGCCTATAATAAACTTTGCAAAGTTGCTGCAAAGGATGCTATGAATGTTGAACTTGGCCTGAAGAAAATTGATTCTCTTGAGCTTGAAAAGAAAAATTTGCTTGTTAAATTATTTGATGCTAATGATCTTTTGAACGATGTGAAATCTGAGAACATGCTTTTACTTGATAAGGTTAAAACTTTAGAACATGATTTATCTATTGCTAGAACTGCTAGTTCTAAACTTGATCACATGCTGAATGTTCAAAAGTATCATTCTGATAAATCTGGGATAGGATATGTTGAAAGCATCTCTGTGTCTACTCCACATACCACGAACTTTGTTCCTGCTTCTTCTTCTGAACCTTCTGTGAGTGAGGTTGTGAGTGAAACTGTCAAACCACCTGTGAGTGAGGTAGTCAAACCTATAGAAGTTTCACCTCCTAAGAAGATTAGGGTTGATTTGAGAGAAACTAAACCTACCCTACCCAAGGACAAGATGCATGGTAAACCTGCTTGGGTTTGTCATTATTGTGGTAAATCTGGACACATTCGTCCTAACTGTTACAAGCTTCAAGCTGCTAAGAGAGCAACTAAACCAAAGGTGCCTGTGCCTCAAGCACAAGATCCAATGGCACTTATTGGTGAATTGGTAAAGGTGTTGAACCTTTATTCCAATCCTGGAGTTGGAAATCACTCGAATGTGAATAAGAACTCCAATGCTCGTGGTGCATCTAAAAGGTTTTGGATGCAAAAGACTCGACCTAATTGAGTCTTTCTGACATGGTCCTTGTGCTTCATTGCTCATTCCTTTGTGACCATTGTTCTTTGGTTTTTGTGTTTCTTTTGCTTTTGTTTCTAGGATTTGCATTGCATTACATTCATGCATTTCATTCTAGGATTTATTTGTTTTCCCTTAATATAAAAAAAAAAAAAAAAAAAAAAAAAAAAAAAAAAAGGGAGAAAAGGAGAAAGCAAAAATTTGTTTGACATTATGTTTCTTGGTTTTTGAAAACAAGGTTGGTCAATTTATTTACACATATCATGTCTTATGTACCTTGTTTAGCTTTGATGAGCTTATTTATTGCACTTGACTAGTTGAAACTTTGTAGTGCATGTTGTGTGGGAAAGATGTTTATGGTGTTTATCACTTTGTCTTAATCTTGAAGTCACATGTTATTTGACTGTCGGACTTGATCCTTTTGAGAAAGGCATAAATAACCATCTCACCACTGTTCACTAGTCAATCATGAACACCTTAGTGCATATCATAAGATTTTGTGCTCGAGAAAGTGTAGCACATGCACAAAAAGAACATAAGGTGTAGCCTCTTTAAATGCTTAATGCTTAAAACTGGTGTGTACTATTAGGCTTGATGCCATTTCACATAATCTAAACTGGTGTGTACTATTAGGCTTGATGCCAAATTTCACCTAAATAATGGGGCAAAATACAAGAAACTTACATGATTGCAAGCTTTTGTTCTAGGAGATGTGGGAGTTATAGGATGTAACTCTTTAGGTGATAGTCTCTTTTGAATTCTATGTGATGAATTTTGTAGACTTTGTGATTGATTGCTATTCACATATCACCTCACATGTTTCTCAAAGTTTTTGCTAGTTGCACACACTACACAAGTTACTCTTTGTTAAACTTTGTACATGTTATTGTGTGTGTTTTTGGTCTGACCAACCAAATTTGAAAATACTTTGAGAATTATGCAAAACATTTTTTTTGCTTGAGAATTTGAAAGGAAGAATGGCTGAAATTATCTGTGAAGAAACTGGGATTAAAATTTGGGTTTTTGAAAAAGCATTCCATCTCATACTCATGCATTTTGTTTCTGTAATTTAATGCTTTGAGGAGTTATTTTCAAAATATGGTTTGTGTTTTTCAAAACTGTGATTTTTCTCAAAAATTTTGTGAGTCTCTGCCCATTTCGATCGATCCAATGTGATTTTCGATCAATCGAAAAAGTGCTTTAATTTGTCTCAAAATGACTGTTTGTTTCGATCGATCGAATGTATTTTTCGATCAATCGAAAGTCGCGAATCAGGTTTTTAAAAACACTGTTCTTGACTTTTTCAAACACTTTTTCAAAAGTTTTTCAAAGACTTTTCTCTCTCTCCGACTTGGCAAGCTCAACTATTCCAATTTTTTGTCGTTTTCCTCCGGATTTTTTGCAAGAAATCTCTTTCCTCAAGCTGGTATGTCTGTCTTACCCCTCCTTTTTGAGTTTATTTACATATTTCATGCATTGTTCATGCATTTATGCTCAAATTTTCGGAACCTTTTCTTTTTGGGATTGTTGGAAATTTAGACCCAATTTTGTGTAATTAATCAATGGGTTTTTGTGGGGACACACTATAAACATGTTCTTAATGGTTTAATTTGATTAATTTTGGGTTTTCTGAAAAATTTAAAATTCTAGGGTTTCTAATTGATCCAATTTGGGGTTTTTGTTCAATTAAGGTTCAATTGATGAAATTGGCTTGTTGTATTGATGAAATTGGTTATTATAATCTGTTTTCAACCTTGTGTAATGATCAATTCATCAAATTTGTTGCAAAATTTTAACAAGTGGTTTTCAAATTTTTAGGGGTTTTGTTAGAAACTCTATGTTCAAGCCAATTTTGTGTAATTGAACTTAATTTGAACTATGTTTACTGCATTAATTCATGCATCACAACATTGTTATTGTACATGCATCATATAGATTTTTGTTCTATTTTTTATTGTGCTAATTTGCAGTCTGCCCTTGGTTTTGTTCTCTTGTGTTCTTTTGGTTTTCACTTTGTGTCTCTGTCCTTTCCTTAGCACTATGCCTAGGAAGACTAGAGCCTGTAGGAATGTTTCCTCACCTTCTCCTTCACCCCTTCCCTCCTTTGACCGCGAGAAGTTTTCGAGTGAGAAAAATCAAGAGATTTATGAGAAGCTAAACGTTAGGAGAAAGATTTGGGCTGAGCATTCTGTTCACTTAGATGAACTTGATCCTGCCATTAGGGCAAACTTTGAGCGTAGGGGCTGGTTACCCTTGGTGGATATTTCTGATCCTCCTCCACCGTCTGCCATGATTAGAGAGTTCTACTCGAACATCTCTATCCGCATCTATGATTCCAACACTTTAGTCAAGAGTTGGATACGAGGCGTAGAGTACTCCATTACTCCCCAGATAGTGGCTGATGCTCTAGGGGTACCTTTGGTCCAGAATCCTGTCTATCCTTATGATGTGTCTCCCGAGATTAGTGATGTCTTGTCTTACATCACTGGGACTACTGTCCAGTGGGGTTTTGATCCTCGGATCACTTCTGCTGAGCTCTCCGGGTTGCACTATCTTTTCTTTAGGATAGCTTGTCATTCTATCTGGCCCATCTCTCATGTTCACACCATTCCTCTTGAGAGGTGTGTATTTTTGTATGCTCTAGTTACTGATGTTCCTATTAGTTTTCCCCATCTTTTTCTTCGTTCTTTGAACGATGTCTATAGGAGTTCATCTTCTGCTCATGCTCTTGTACATCCTATTTTCATTCATAGGATTCTCCTTTATCTTGATCTTGGTGGCTTCCCTTCCTCTGAGCCCGTTCATGTGATAGCTCCCATAGGTGCGTCTTTTCTTAGACAAAGGACCGCTCATCTTCGAGCTGGTTCTAAACACCCTAGGTCTGAGCCATCTAGTAGCGCACCTCCTCCTTCTTCTTCTGCAGGTATTGCTGGTGAGGATGTTCCTGATCCAGTTGGTGATGCTGCTGCTGTTCCTCCAACTCCTTCGACCGACTTTGATGTTCGTCGTACCCTGGAGACTGTCATGACCGTTCAGGCGGCTCATGGTCAGATTTTGGTAGACTTGCTAGATGAGTTTCGTGCTCTACGAGCCGACTTTGCGCGTCTTCATTCACCCTCACCACCTCCTTTTGATGGCGACTTGTGATTGTCCTTTGGCATTCCGTCACAAAAAGGGGGAGTGGAGTTTTGACTTGTAAAGGAGTTTTTGTAGTTAGGGGGAGACTTTTTGTTACTTTTTGTTGTTGAGGAGCTTGTGGAGTTTTTAGATTGTATCTAAGTGCTTCACTTTGTATATCATTTTTGGGGATATTCATGTTAGGGGGAGTAACATTGATTGATATACATGTTATATTCATTGATTCTTGTTGCTTTGTGATTCACTGCTTATTGACTTATATTTATGAGTTGTTCATTCTTATATGTCTTTATTTTGTGTTGTGTGAATCTTACAAGAATGTTATACCTGTTGTTTTACTCTTTTCTGTCACACATGTGTTTATGCGTTTGTTGAGTATTTCAGGAATATACAGGTTGATTCAACAAAGCTGCTGTCTACACTTGCAACCGATGGATAGTAGTTAGGTTGAATTTGAGTTTATGAACATTATTTTTGTAAAGGGTTTTTTACTTGTAAACTTTGAGCTTTTAATTAGGGTTTTGTCACGGATTGCCAAAGGGGGAGTTTGTTAGGTTCTAAAGGTTTAGGAATTTATGTATTTAGAACTCTAATTTGTAATGTTGACAAACCATGATCAAAACAACATGTTTAGACTTGTTAAAGTATGCTCAAAGTTGATTAATTATTGTAAAGTTGGAATCAAGAGACTGTAGTTGCATTAGGGCAATTCGGTCTGGCTCGATCGATCGAGGAATAGATTCGATCGATCGAAAATCTACCAGACTGCGTTTTTCTGCAGTATTCCAACTCAGCCCTAGCTCTTCAAAACGTTTAGGGTTTTTTGTTTTTGCCCTAGGTATATAAGGCAAAACCCTAGCCACGTTTTAGAGTTGCTCCAGTTGTATTGTTGCTCATACATTGCTGTTTTGTGTAAATCTCTTGTGAGATCTAGAGGAGCTTTTCTTTACACAAAGCTTAGGGTTTTCTAGATGGAGATTACTTCAACATCTTGATGATCAACTTGGTTGCTGCCTTTGAAGCTTTAAAGAATATCAAGCGTGGGTGCTTGTAGCTGATTGAAGAATTCAAGAAAGAAGGAGTCCGTGGATTCGGAGCTTGCACGGGGTCGTGTCAGTAAGTTCTACTGGTAGGTAGCATTAGGAAGTCGAGCGGGGAGCTTGTAAGTCCTTTTGTATGAACTTCAATTCTTTCATAGTGAATTCAGTTTTGCCTTGAGGATCGGTGGGTAAAATCCTCCCCAGGTTTTTTACCGGTTTGGTTTTCCTGGGTGATCATATCATGTGTTATTTATTATTCCGCTGCTATATATTTTCATGATATGATTGTTTGATTGTTTTAACCTAGAATTGCTTAATTTGACAAAGTAACAACTTGGCTAATTAATTAGGCTACTCAATCTGGTTGTGTGTTAAGGGGTCTAAAACTGTTCAGTTGGTTGAGAAAAGGATTATTGTTAACAAGTTAGGTAGCAATAAAGCAGTTGCTACTATGGTTAATAGACTTGCCCTTGAAATAGAGCAAAAGTGATCTTGTTACCAAAAACTCGCTCAACAGCTTAATGGGTACTATGCCAACGATTGCAATCGTAATATGGGATCCTTGAGAACAATATATTTTGGTAATATTTTGGTGATATTTGGAGAGGCATTGCAACTTTTATAGGGACAATAGTCCTGCTTGTAACTATCTTGAATTTCCTAAGGCTTTTTTTTTCAAGATTAATATTTAATTATTTTTATTGTAATATTATCAATTAGTTGTAAGTTTGGCATTGCTTGTGGTTGGTTTCGAAATTGCCAAAATGTTAAGTTTTTGTTTTTTGTTGGAGTTGTTAGTTTTTAGATCCCTGAAATTAGATTGTTTAACCTAATTAATTAACCAAGTGGATACTTAGGTTTATTATTCAGATTTAGATCAAACAAACATAAATCATATATGTAAAGCAGTGGTAATATAAAAACCACAATGATATGATCACTCATGAAAACCAAACCAGTAAAAAACCTAGGGAGGATTTAACCTAGTCATCTTCAAAGTAAAAAGCAAATCCAATATAGAGAATCGAAGTTTACAATAAGACTTAGACCACTAACATCCTACTGCTACCACATGTAGAACTTACTAACAAGACCACGTGCAAGCTCTAAATCCATGGACTCCTTCTCTATTAGGCCTTTGCAACACAAGCACCCACATTTGTGACTTTGAGACTCCATTCAAAGGTTTAGCAACACAAACTCTCCTATTTGTGACTCCAAGACCACCCTTGAAGGTTTAGATCTTCAACTATTTTTGATCTTGATGCAGCGACTTTAGATGTACCGGATCTTAAGATTCTTCGAGGAATAACATCGGTAGAAGATATGAGAGAGCTTTTGGGTACAAAACCCTAGATATAATAAGAGGCACACTTTTCTCTCTCTAAAAAGCCTTACAAAAACATACTTAAGATTTCCATTATATACTAGAAGAAGTAGATTTGAAACCCTAATCCTTAATGGACTTGAACTGCTGTTGGGCCAAACTTAAAATTTTGTAAATACGTGTTTCAATCGGTCGAGCCTGTTTCTCGATTAGTCGAACCAGGTAGTTTCTGAACTCTTCTTTCTACAGCTTGTATATTATTGAATCTTGACTTATATCACCTTGAGCATTGTCTAATAATACCTATAGATTCTAGGATATATATCTAGACAAGTTTGTTTTCGTAGTTTGCCAATTGTTCTAAACTTTTAGAACCTAACAGGAGCCTCACACCATTGTGGACTCTCACACAATTTTTTGTTTCCCTCGTGCCCTTCTCCCATTATTATAACTATTGGATTAAAAAACAAATTGTTGTCAAAATAAATTTTGCATCAACTTGTATACCTAATTACATTTGTTGATTTTTTTTAGAGAAATAGATATAGTAGAGGAAGGGAAGGTGGAGTGAGTACCTAAATACTTTAGTAATATTAACTTGGTGCACCTATGGTACACATTCACTCACTTAGAGCCTATCATGTGGCAGGCATGTGAAACTAATTGCGTATTTCATGTGTGCATGCATCTCTTAAGGTCTGTTTAGTTGGTGTTGGATTAAGATAGCTTGACCCCGGTTAATTAATTCAATTATCCAAGTTGATTAATTGTGGTCAGTTGCATGTAAATCGTGGAGGCAACAACGAGGCACCAAAAAGACTAAATGCAGTGGAAAATAAATTTGACACTGTGATTTGTTGACAAATGGAGAAAATCTCACAAGGCAAAAACCTCAACGGGTGATTTTAAGGTCACCACTTCCAAGAGTCCACTAATCAACAATTAAGCAGTTACAAATATAAGGAATCTTACTAACTACCCTGGCCTATCCCGAAATACCAACCTACAGTTAAACCTTTGCTCTAATACCCAATTGAACTTGATCTTATAGTAGCCTTCTTTCCCTTGATGTACAAACCTCCAATTTGTGACTAACTCCTTTGCACAGATTTCAGTACATGACTAACTCCACAGAAACCCTTTGATTGTTGTAGTTGATTTACAATAGCTTCACATAGAAACACCAATAAGAAAATCAATGTTGGTGCTAGAGAATTTGCTTGGTTATAGAACCCAAAAGCATACAAGAAACGAAGCAAGAACTCTTATGATGCTTTCTAGGTTTAGGGTTTTCTTTCTCCACCTCTTACTTAAATAGGAGCTTGATGGGCCTTTTAAATAGGCTCTCCTATTTCAATTAGGTTTACACAAACCTTGGGCTTTCCTAGTCCTATAAGGACAATGCAAACCCATAAACAAATAGTCTTTAGGAATCAAAATGTTGTAGGCTATATTAGAAATCCCGTAAGCTTGATAGCTCAATAGGTATCAAGCTTTACTAAATCTCGATAGATCGATAGGTGTCGAGACCTACAAATTCAGCTTTTCTTGAGCAGGTCTTGAGTAATCTCCATGTCTTCAATGTAATTGTTAAAATCTAAATATTTAGAATTAAATATTTAGAATCATTATTGTATTGTTTTGGCAAACCGAGAACAAAACATGTCTAGTCTAGGTGTTTAGGCAATGCTTAAATAAAGTTGTCTCAAGTTTTGAAGTCTAACTGATTGCAGAAAAGAAAGTGAAGTTTTTCCTTTCTCGACCGATAGAGAATTAGGCTCGACCGATCGAAAATCGCAGGCACAGTTTCTGCAAAATTTTTAAATAGGCCCAAAGCCTATAAAAACGTTTAAGGTTTCACTAAAACTTCTCCACATATAAAAGAGAAACTCTAGCCACGTTTTGAGTGTGCTGAAGAAGACTTATGTGTTACTCTTTGTGAGATTTGAGAGGTTTTGTACTTTCTAACTACACAAGAATCTATCACAGCCAAAACTACAATCAAGCATTGGTAGGACATAGTTGCTGCATCAAGATCAACAAGTGAAGGTGATCTGAAACCTTTGAGTGGGATCTCAAAATCACAAGCAAGGTGGCTTGTGTTGTTGTAAATCCAAGAAGAAAAGGAGTCCGTGGATTTGAAATTTGCACGTGGTCATGTTAGTAAATTACTACTAGAGGTAGCAATAGATTTAAGGTTAAATCTTTTGTAAAAACTTCAATTCTCTTATAATGGATTTACTTTACCTTGAGGATAGATAGGTTAAATCATCCCCAAGTTTTTACCTTGAAACGGTTAGTTTCATTGGTTTTCCTGAGTCATCATATCAAGGTATTATTTGCTTTTCTGCATCTTTGCATGATATGATTTATTTGTGTTTAACCTAGGTCTGAAAATTAATCTAAGTAATCACTTGGTTAATAAATTAGGTTAAACAATCTGTTTTAAGGGGTTTAAATAAACATACAGTTGGAATCAGAGTAGGTTAGCTCTTGTTTATAGATATTTTTTACCTATAGTTGATCCTTGACCCCTACTGTCATGGAACACGGTCAATCTCTTGTGATCCCCCCAAACTTTGATGGAAATAACTATGCTTACTAGAAAGTTAGGATGAAAGCCTTCTTGAAATCGTTAATGAGAGAGTATGGCTATCTGTTGAGAACCGTTGGGAAACACCAACCATTGCTATTGGTGAATGGACAACTGCCCAAAAGGAAGCAACAAACTTCAATAGCAAGGCTATGAATGCAATATTCAATATTGTGTCTATGGAAGAATTTAAGAGAATTTCAAATGTGGAGATTGCTCATACAGCGTGGAACATTTTGCAAACAGTGCATGAAGGCACTAAGGCAGTGAAAATTAATAAATTGCAGCAGTTGACATCTAGATTTGAAAGTATTAGAATGTCTGATGATGAATCTTTTGATGAATTCTATGCTAAGTTGAATGATATTGTCAATTTTGCTTTTAATTTGGGTGAAGTTTATGATCAACCTGAAATTGTTAAGAAAATTCTTAAATCTTTGATTGAGGATTTTAGACCCAAAGTGACTGCCATAACTGAAAGTAAAGATGTTGACTCTATCCTTGTAGATGAACTTGTAGGATCTCTTCAATCCTATGAATTTGATTTTCCAAAGACTAATAAATCCAAATCTATGGCTTTAAAATCTATTGATGATGTTGACGATTATGGATTGGATGATGAACTCTCATCTACTGAGATTGTTTATCTTGCCAAGAACTTTAGAAATTTACTGAGAAATAATAATAGGAGGTCAAGAAATAGAAATAATGTTGATACTAAGAATGTGAAGAAGAATGACTCTGCCAAAAACAATAATGCTGAAAAATCAAAAGAAAAAGTAGGTCAATCTTCAAATAATTCTTTAGGACAACAATGTTGTTAGGTTCTAAGTACTTAGGAACTAATGTATTAGAACTCTAATTTGTATTGTTGACAAACTATGATCAAAACTAGTTGTTTAGTCTTATTTTAGACTTGCTCAAAGTATATGATTTATGTAAAGTTGGAATTGAGCTGCTGCAGAATTCATTGTGCAATTTGGTCTGACTCGATCGATTGAGAATTAGACTCGACCGATTGAAAGTCGCGCAGAATGTTTTTTCTGCTGAATTTCCAACTCAGCCCTAAGCCCATATGATGTGTAGGGTTTTATGTTTTGTCCTAGGTATAAAAGGGAAACCCTAATCACGTTTTTGAGGTTGCTCTACTTGCTGTGTGTGTGAATCTCTTGTAATATCTGAGAGGTGGTTGCCTTCACACATGCTTAGGATTATCAAGAAGGAGATTCCATTGAGAGCTTAATGATCATTTAGTTGCTACACTAAAGAGCTTAAAGATATACAAGCGGGAGTGCTTGTACTTGCTGGAGAATCTAAGAAAGAAGGAGTCCATGGTCTCGGAACTTGCACGTGGTCGTATCAGTAAGTTTTCTACATAAGGTAGCAATAGGATGTTAGTGGTCTAAGTCGCTATTATAAAACTTCGATTCTTTCAAAGTGAATTCAGGTTTACATTGAGGATAGTTAGGTTGAATCCTCTTCAGGTTTTTTACCGGTTTGGTTTTCCTAGGTCATCATATCCTTGTGTTCTTTATATTCGGCACTCTACATTGATATGATTGTTATTGTGTTAACCTAGATCTGGAATTTGGACTAAATAATAACTTGGCTTGTTAACTAGATTAATCCAATTGTGTTTTAAGGGGTTTAAAAACTCACAAGTGGTATCAGAGCGGGTTGCTCACGTGTTGTAGATCTTTTGATCTCTGAGCTGATCCTTGACCCCTGTTGTCATGGAATACGGACACTCTCTGGTCATTCCTCCTCACTCTGATGGGAATAATTATGGTTATTGGAAAGTAAGGATGAAAGTATTCCTGAAATTTATTGATGAGAGAGTCTGGAACTCCGTTGAGTACGAATGGGAGAAGCCCACTACTCTTGTGAGTGAGTGGCAAACTTCTCAAAAAGAAGCAGCCGCTTTCAATAGCAAAGTTATGAATGCTATTTTTAATGTTGTTTCTATGGATGAATTTAAGAGAATCTCTAATGTTGAGGTTGCTTACAATGCTTGGAATATCCTCCAGACTGTGCATGAAGGCACAAAGGCAGTTAAAATTAATAAGTTGTAGTAATTAACTAATAGATTTGAAAGCATTAGGATGTCTGAAGATGAATCTTTTGATGAATTCTATACTAAGCTTAATGATATTGTTAATTCTGCATATAATCTAGGTGAAATCTATGATCAACCTAAAATTGTTAGGAAAATTCTTAGATCTTTGACTGAGAACTTTAGACCCAAAGTGACTGCCATCACTGAAAGTAAGGATGCGGACTCCATCCATGTTGATGAACTTGTAGGATCTCTTCAGTCCTATGAGTTAGACCTACCTAAAACTAGCAAATCCAAATTAATGGCTCTTAAGTCAGTTGATGATGTTGATGTTGGTGGATTTGATGATGATCTCTCTGCTACAGAGATTGCTTACCTTGCCAAGAACTTTAGGAATTTTCTTAAAAACAACAACAGAAGGGCAAGAGGTAAGAACACTGCTGAACCTAGAAATTTTAGGAAGAATGATCCCGCTAAAGTTAGCAACATTGAGAAACCTAGGGAAAAAGTAGGTTAATCTTCTAATAATTCTATGGGTCCTCAATGTTTTGGATGTCAAGGGTATGGTCACATGAAATCTGAATGTCCTACATACTTGAGGTCTAAGGGTAAGGCTATGGCTATAACCCTTAGTGATAATGAAGTTTCCGATGATGAGTCTGGTTCTGACGAGGATGAAAACTTTGTTGCTTTCACTGCTACTGCTGTAGTCAATGAAAGCTTGTCTGTTGAAGAGAACCTTTATGATGGGGAACTCTTTGAGGATGCAGATCTTCAAGAAGTCTACAATGAACTTTGCAAAGTTGCTACAAAGGATGCTATGAATGTTGATCTTGGCTTAAAGAAAATTGCATCACTTGAGTTTGATAAGAAAAATTTGCTTGTGAAACTGTTTGATGCTAATGAACTTTTGAAAAATGTGAAAACCGAGAATATACTTTTGCTTGATAAAGTTAAGAATTTGGAACTTGAACTATCTGTTGCTAGAGAACAAACTAGTAGATCTACTAGTTCCATACTTGATCATATGCTAAGTGTTCAAAAGTCTCCTTCTAACAAATCTGGATTAGGTCTTGTAGAAAGCATCTCTGTGTCTGCACCCCATTCCACAAACTTTGTTCCTTCTTCTTCCTCTGAACACCCTGTAAGTGAGGTTGTGAGTGAGATTGTTAAACCTAGGAAGATTAGGATTGATTTGAAAGAGTCTAAACCTAAGGAGTCCACCCTTTCTAAGGACAAGTTGCATGGTAAGCTTGCTTAGGTTTGTCATTTTTGTGGAAAGTCTGGGCACATTCGTCCAAACTGTTTTAAGTTGCAAGCTACTAAGAGAGCAAATAAGCCAAAAGTGCATGTGCCTCAAGCACAAGATCTTATGATACTTATTGGTGAATTGGTAAAGGCTCTTAACCTTTATTCCAATCTTGGAGATGGAAATCACTCTAATGTGAATAAGAAATCCAATGCTCGAGGTGCATCTAAAACGTTTTGGATGCAAAAGGCTCAATCTAATTAAGTCTTTCTGACATGGTCCTTGTGCTTCGTTGCTCTACTTTTTGTGACCATTGTTTTTTGGTTTTTTTTTTTCTTTTTGTTTCTAGGACTTGCATTGCATAACATTCATGCATTTCATTCTAGGACTGTTTTTGTTTCTCCTAAAAAAAAAAAAAAAAAAAAAAAAGGAAGCAAATTGTTTTTTGCATTATTTTCTTGGATTTGAAATCAAGGTTGGCCAATTTATTTTTGCATAACATGTTTATGTACCTTGTTTAGCTTTAATGAGCTTATTTCTTGCACTTTACTAGTTTGAGCTTTGTAGTGCATGTTGTGTGGGAAAGATGTTTATAATTTTTGATCACTTTGTCTTAATCTTGAAATCACATGCTTTTGATTGTCGGACTTGATCCTTTTGAGAAAGGCATAAATAACTATCTCACCACTGTTTACTAGCTAATTATGAATACCTTAGTGCATATCGTAAGATTTTGTGCTCGAGAAAGTTTAGCACATGCACAAAAAGAACACAAGGTGTAGCGTCGGTTTAAATGCTAAAATTGATGTGTACATTATTGGACTTTAATTAAATCAATCAAATAAAATTGGTGTGTACATTATCCCGGCTATTTTAATAAGTTTCTGCTCAATTAAAATTGGTGTGTATAATATGAGGCAAATCAAGAAACTTACATGATTGCTAGCTTTTATTCTAGGAGATGTGGGAGTTATATGATGTAACTCTTTAGGTGATAGTCTCTCTCAAATTCTATATGATGGATTTTGTAGACTTTGTGCTTGATTTATATTTACATATCACCTCATATGTATCTCAAGTTTTTGCTAGTTGCACACACCACACAAGTTACTCTTTGCTAAACTTTATACATGTTATGATGTGTGATTTTGGTTTGGTCAACCAAGTTTGAAAATTCCTTGAGTTTTATGCAAAACATGTTTGAAGCTTGAGAATTTAAGGAAAATTGATTGAAAATCTTAATTTTGGGAAATCTAGGTTCAAAACATGTGTTTTTGAAAAGCATTTCATCTCATACTCATGCATTTTATTTATAAAAATCAATGCTTTGAGGAGTTTCTACATAAAAATGCTGTGTTTTTCAAAAATCTTATTTTTCTAGAATTTCTACCGATCGAAACCTATTTTTCGATCGATTGAAATTGCGATTAAAAAATTTGGTCAACCTCTGTCTGTTTCGATCAGTGCTCGATTGGTATTGGATCAATCGAAGCATTTTCGACCGATCGAATCTATTTTTCGATCGATCAAAAATCGTATGGAGAGTTCTTTAAAAACCTCTAGCTTTTCACGTGTTCATCACTATTTCAACTTTTTCAAAAGCTTTTCTCTCTCTATCCGATCGGTCAAGACTACCAATCAAGATTTTTGTTGTTTTCCTCCGATCTTTTTGCAAGTTTTTTTTCTCTCCCAAGGCCGGTAAGACTATTTGACCCTTCCTTTTTCATTTATTTTCAAGTTTCATGCATTTTTCATGCATTTCTTTGGGAAAATTCGAACTTGTGCATAATTGGGGTTTTCGATGATTCAAGCCTTATTTCTTGAAATTGATTAATGGGTTTTTGTTAGGGGATGATATAAACATGATCCTTGGTGTTTAATTTGATCAATTTGTTGTATTGTGGGAAATTGAAAATTCTAGGGCTTGAATATACCCGATTTGGGGTTTTTGTTCATATTGAGTTTAATTGATGAAATTGGCTTGTTGGATTGATTAATTTGATCATTATAAACTGTTTTCTAACTTGTGTGATGATCAATTGGTCAATTTAGTACAAATTGAACAAGTGGTTTTTCAAAATTTTGGGGTTTTTGTTATAAACTCTATGCTCAAGCCAATTTTGTGATTCTTAACTTAAATTAAACTTGTTATCACTGCATTAGCGCATGCATCATGACATTTATCTGTTCATTCATCATATAGATTGTTATTTCTATATTTTTTGTGTGCTAACTTGCAGTCTGCCCTTGGTTTTTCTTTTTGATCTTTTTGGCTCTGTCCTTGTGTCTTGTCCTTACCCTAGCATTATGCCTAGGAAGATTAGAGCTCATAGGTCCGCTCCCCTACCTCCTGCTCCGTCTTTTGATAGTGAGAGGTTTTCGAGTGCAAAAAACCAAGAGACCTTTAAGACACTTATCCTTAAGAGAAAGATTTGGGCTAAGCGTAAGGTTTTGTTAGATGAGCTTGATCCTGCCATTAGGACAAACTTTGAGCATTGGAGTTGGTTGCCACTTTTGGATATTGATTATCCTCCTCCAAATACCCTAATTAGAGAGTTCTACTTGAACCTCTCTATCCACGTTTATGATTCCAACATTTTAGTCAAGAGTTGGATACAAGGTGTAGAGTTCACCATTACTCCTGATATAATAGCTGATGCTCTTGGGGTACCTGTGGTCCAGCATCCTGTCTATCCCTATGATGAGTCTCTTCCCTTGGACGACATCATGTTATACATCATTGGGTCTTCTATCCGGTGGGGTTTTGATCCTTGGATCACTTCTGTTGAGCTCACTTAGATTACCTATCTTTTCTTTAGGATAGCGTGTCATTCCTTGTGGCCTATCTCTCATATGCACACCATTCCTTTGGAGCGATGTGCATTTTTGTATGCTCTTGTTACGAATGTTCTTATTAGTTTTCCTCATCTGTTTTTTTGTTCTTTGAACGAAGCTCATAGGAGTTCCTCTACTGCTTATGCTCTTTTTCATCTTGTTTTCATTCATAGGATTTTGTTGTTTTTAATTTTAGATGACTTCCCCGCTTCTTAGCCCGTACACATTATTGCTTCCATAGGTGCCACTTTTCTTAGGTAGAGGGTTGCTCAGATGAGAGAGAGCTCTAAACGCCCTCATGTTGAGCCTTCTAATATTGTACCCCCTCTTTCTTCTACAGGTACTACTTCTGGAGAGGCATTTGCTGATCCTGTTGGTGGTGGTGGTGCTGCTGCTGCTGTTCCTCCGCCATCTACTTCAGATGACTTTGACATTCGTCGTACACTAGAGACTATCACGACCGTTCAGGCGACTCATGTTCAGATTTTGGTGGACATGCTTGATGAGATTCGTGCTTTGCGAGCAGATTTGGCGCAACTTAGACGTTTGCCTTCGCCACCTCCTTTTGATGATGGATTCTGATTACCTTTTGGCATTCCGTCACAAAAAGGGGGAGTAAATTTGGACTTGAACACTTGTAGAGGATTTATTTTTTGTAGTTAGGGGGAGAGTTTTTGTTTTGGAGCTTGTGGAGCTTAGATTGTATCTAGGTGCTTCACTGTGGTTGTATCCTTTTTGGCTCTTGATGTATTGTTTTTAGGCTATTCATGTTAGGGGTAAATACATTGTTATCTATGTTTCTTGTTTCATTGTTCATTGATTTATATTTATGAGTTATTAATGATATATGTCTTTGTTTTGTGTTTTGTGAAGTCAAGAATTTATTTTGTTTTACTTGTATTTTCCACACATGCGTTTATGCGTTTGTTGAGTATTTCAGGAAATATACAGGTTGATTCAGTAGTGCTGTTGTCTACACTTGCTACTGATGGATAGTAGTTAGGTTGGATTATTTTGTAATGGGCATTAATTTTGTAAAGGACTTTTACTTGTAACTTTGAGCATTGTGTTTGTTAGTCTGTTGTCTAAGTACTTAGGAACTAATGTATTAGACCTCTAATTTGTATTGTTGGCAAACCATGATCAAAACACGTTGTTTAGTCTTGTTTTAGACTTGCTCAAAGTATGTGATTTATGTAAAGTTAGAATCGAGCTGCTGTAGGATTCATTGTGCAATTTGGTCTGGCTCGATCGATCGAGAATTAGACTCGACCGATCGAAAGTCAAGCAGAATGTTTTTTCTGCAGAATTTTCAACTCAGCCCTAAGCCCATATGACGTGTAGGGTTTTATGTTTTGCCCTAGGTATAAAAGGGAAACTGTAGCCATGTTTTTGAGGTTGCTCTGCTTGCTATGTGTGTGAATCTCTTGTGAGATCTGAGAGGTGGTTGCCTTCACACATGCTTAGGATTATCAAGAAGGAGATTCCATTGAGAGCTTGATGATCATTCAATTGCTGCACTAAAGAGCTTAAAGATATACAAGCGGGAGTGCTTGTACTTGCTGGAGAATCCAAGAAAGGAGTCTGTGGTCTTGGAGCTTGCACGTGGTTGTGTCAGTAAGTTTTCTACATGAGGTAGCAATAGTTAGTGGTCTAAGTCGCTATTGTAAAACTTCGATTCTTTCAAAGTGGATTCAGGTTTACCTTGAGAATAGCTAGGTTAAATCCTCCCCAGGTTTTTTACCGGTTTGGTTTTCCTGGGTTATCATATCTTTGTGTTCTTTATATTTCACACTTTACATTGATATGATTGTTATTGTGTTAACCTAGATCTGGAATTTGGACTAAGTAATAACTTGGCTTTTTAACTAGGTTAATCCAATTGTGTTTTAAGGGGTCTAAAAACTCACAAATGTTATGGATGTCAAGGTTACAGTCATATGAACTCTGAGTGTCCAACCTTCTTGAGATCAAAAGGTAAGGCTATGGTTGTTACTTTGAGTGATGATGAAGTTTCTGATCATGAGTCTGAAAGTGACCGAGAAGGAAACTTCATGGCTTTCACTACTACCGCTGCAACAAGTGAAATTGAGATTGCTGATGAGACCCTTCTGATGGGGAACTCTCTAAGAATGCAGACTTGCAAGAAGCTTAAAATAAGCTTTGCAAGATAGAAGCTAAAGATGCTATGAGTGTTAAATCAGGGTTGAAAAAGATAAATACTCTTGAACAAGAAAAGAAAAATTTGCTACTAAAGTTGTTTAATGCTAATGAACTTTTGAACTCTGTTAAGATTGAGAACATGTTTTTGCTTAAAAAGGTTAAAAGTTTAGAATTAGAATTATTTGTTGCTAGAGAACGAATAGATAGAACTTCTACCTCTAAACTAGATAGATGTTGCATGTTTAAAAGTCTGTTTCTAATAAGACAGGTCTAAGGTTTGTTGAGAATGGATCTACCGTCGTAGTGAATCCTCCTAAGTTTGTACCTGCTATATTATCTTCTATTGTTTGTCAATTCTTTCTGATGTTAAGGTTCATAAGGAAGTAGTTCTTGCTTCTAGGAGAACTAGGGTAGATCTGAGTAAGCCTGAAACTAAAAATTCTAATAATTCTGGAAGCATGAAAAACCACAAACCTCAATGGTTTTGTCACTTTTGTGGTAAAGCTGGACATACTAGACCAAATTGATTTAAGTTGCAAGCTTTAAAGCATTCTCCTAAACAAAAAGTGCTTGTGCCAAAAGCACAAGGTCCTGTTGCACTTATTCATGAGTTGGTGAAGATTCTTAACCTTTATACCAATGCTGGAGCTGAAATTAGGACAAATCCCAACTCCAATTTTGCATCTAAAAGGGTCTAGATGCAAAAGAATCAATCTCAGTGAGTCTATCTAACATGGTCCTTGTGAAAATTCTTTCTATCTCTTGTGACCAAAACTATTTTTTTTTTTAGGTTTGCATTTGCATAACATTCATACATTGCATTCTAGGATTGTTTTGTTTCATGTTTTTAAGTTTAAAAAAAAATAAAAATAAAAAGGGGTTTTTGTATTATACATCTTCAAGATGTGTAATTGAGGTTGGCCTATGAAATTTACATTTCATGACTGTGTACCTTGTTTAGCTTTGATGAGCTTTATTTTTCTGCACTTTGCTAGTTTGTGCTATGTAGTGCTTATATTGTGAGTTGTTTATGGTTTTTTAATCACATGCTCTTGATTTTCAAGTCACATTCTTTTGATTGTAAGGAATAAAAAATCCTAGAAGAAAAGCATAAATAACCATCTCATCACTGTTAGTCGCCAATCATGAACACTTGTGTGCAAATCATAAAAGCCGTGCTCAGTAAGGTGTAGCACTTGCATAACAAAATTCTGAAGGTGTTATTGTACATTAGTTAAAAGAAGCAAAAAGAAAAATGAAAAACAAAGAAAAATATGCTTCAAAAGAAAAAGAAAAAGAAAAAGAAAAAAAAAAAATGCATGGTTGCAAGTGTGTTTTCTAGGAGATGTGGGAGTTATATGATGTAACTCTTTAGGTGATAGTCACTTTCAAACTTATGTGATGAATAATGTAGAAAGTGTGTTTATTCTCTATTTACATGTCACCTTGTGAGTATCTCATGCACTTGCTAGTTGCACACACCACAAGCAAAACTTTGTTAAATATGGTACATATGATTGTGTGTTATGTTTTGTGGCCTACCAAAATTAAACTTCTTGATGTGTTTAATGTATTTTTGGGGTGTGAGAAAAGAAAAGAATGAGAAAATTTGATACAATTGAGTTTTTCTTTGAAAATTTTGATTTTGAAGATCATTTGAAGTCATGAACATTCATGCCATATCATAAAAAAGTGGTTTTTCAAATGATTCTACTGAAAATTTTTCCAGAAATTTTCAAAATTTTTGTGTCTTTGAAATTTGATCGATCGAACTTGTTTTCGACTGATCAAAATGTGAAGGAGAAAAATAGTTTTTTTCTTTTAAAAGTCTCGGGTCCCTTCGATTCTTGCCCGATTCCTTTTGATAAGCAAAACCTGTTTTCATGTGTATTTCGATTCCTACTCGATTCCACTCGACTGATTGGATTTCGAATTTTAAAAACATATAGGTATCAGATCCGACTTTTTCAAAAGAGCTTTTTGTCTCTCTTTGATTTCTCTCTCAATTCCTCTTCTCAAATATTTTTTTTGGTCGTTTTTGTGGTCAAATATTCAAAGGTTTTCTTCATACACTTAAGGTTAATGTTCCTTTTTCATCTGTTTTACATGATTACATGCATTTTTCATGAAATTTTTAGGGATTTTTGCATATTTCAATTTTTGGGGTTTTTGTTGAAAATAGGGTTTTTGATCAATTCTGAACCATGGGTTTTTGTTCATGCATTATTTAAACATGTTTCACATACTTTAATTTCAAAAAATTTATGTTTAATTGAAAATTTCGAAATTAGGGTTCTTAGTTCTTGAGAAATTGGAAATTTTATGAAATTGAGCAAAATTGGGTGAAATTGGCTTTTGATATTGATGGATTGCGTGATTATAACTTGTAATGTACTTGTTGTGTTGTTCAATTAGTCAATATAAGGATTTTTGAGAATTAGGTTGTTCAAAATTGGGGATTTTTTAAAATTCTTGAATTTCCTTTGTCAATTTTTCAAATTATGATGGATTTGGACTGTTTAAAAGCATTAGATCATGCATCATATGAGTTTAACTGTCATGCATCATATAGTTTTTTCAAATTGCATGTTAGCTTGTCTCTAATCCTTCTTATGCAATCTGCCCTTGGTTTTTGTTGTTTTCCTTGTTTCTAACTCTTAGTCATGGCTCCTAAGGTTGGTAGGAAATTCAAAACTAAAGCAAATAGGAACCTAGGGTCTTCCTCTTCAGGTTTAGTCTTATGTCATAGAGACTGTTTTCTATCTTCTAAGTCTGAGGAAACATATGAGACCTTGACTGAATGCTCGAATATGTGTTGAAAACACAAAGAGCTGTTTAAACCCCTAAATTAAAATTACGGCTCGATAGATTTTACACTAACTTAATACTAAGTGCGGAATAGTGTAAATGCTAGCGGATAAATAAACAAGCTACTCTAATCCCTAAACTAAGCAACACAGCATTATAATGGAATATAAAAGAGTAGGGAAGAAGGATGCAAACACAGGATAACACGCCGATGTGTTATCGAAGAGGAAACCGAAGAACTCGGCGAAAAACCTCTCCGCCGCCCTCCAAGCGGAAATCGATCCACTAGACAATCAGTTGGGATACATGGGTTAGCAAGAGACCCTCCAAGCCTAATCTACCCAATGTACCTAAGCCCTCCAAGCTCCTACTCCAACAAGGCTTCTCAGAACCATGTCTTGTCTAGTTTTCTGGATCCCGTAACAAGCTCCATGTTGTATCTGCCATCCTTGGCTTCTTCCAATGCTTTCCAGCAGCACCAAAACGTCACTTGACACTCTCAAAGGGTGTGGTAAGTGTTTGGGCTATCAACCTCTCAATGGTATGGAAATAGAGAGGTAGGAGTTGAGGAAATACCACAAGCAAGTGTGTAGAGAATTGTGGGTATGACAATCTCTAATTCTCAATGTGTTTGGCTAGGGTTTTCTCTCAGAAGCACTCCTCAACATTTGTGGGTAATGTGGGTATAAATAGTGTAGGCACAGAAAGTGTGTATCAGAATGGACAGGCTGGCAGAACAGAATGCCTCGCGGGTGTCTCGCGGGAAGGCCTTACCCGCGAGATACTCGCGAGACACAGCTGTCTCCATCTTGGCCTGACTCTTCGCATTCCAAGATGTGCAGGGAACATGAGTTACTTCGCGGGATGCTAAGTCGCGAGCTACCCGCGAGAACACTTCATTCTTCAATAGCTTGAGTCTTCACACTCTCTCTCTATCACACAACCCTTACAATCAAATCCCACATTAAATACAGGGTATAAAAGATTGGAAAAAATTACAATCAAATTTCGCACAGAATAAAAGCCAACAAAATACATGGTTGTAAATAATAACTTTACAAGGTCTATTTGGGGTGAGAGGGAGATAGTGTTGAGTGAACTAGATCCTTCTATACGTAGGAACTTCGTGTCTAGGAATTGGGTTTCCTTGTGTAAGGTTTCTGATCATCCTCCTGTAGTCTTAATTAGAGAGTTTTACTCTAATCTTTCTATCTATTTTAAGGTTACAGGTGGTCATTATTTGACTTCTGGATCCGTGGTTAGGAGTTTACCATCACTAAGCAAACTGTTTCTGAGGTTTTAGGAGTACCTTTAGTTCGTAAACCCACATATCCATACATTGAGTTTCCTGTTGTTGATATGATGTCTCTTCTTTGTGGTTGTCCTGTTTCTTAGGGTTTTGAACCAAGAATCAATTCTTTTGAGTTCACTGAGCTTATCTCTTTATACTTAAGGATCACATGTTATAACATCTATCCCATTTCACATGTTCATATTGTTCCCGTAGAGAGATATTCTTTCCTTTATGCTTTCATTATTGATGGTTATATGTGTTTTTTGTCCATGTTTATACAAATTATTGTTGATATCTATAGGAGTAAGAGTAAGAGTCAGAAATTATTCTTTCCTATGTTCATTTTTAGGATTTTGAGGTTCTTAGATTTGTCAGATTTTCCTCCCCTAGAGTTAGTAAATATTACTGCCCCTATAGGAGCCACTACCTTAGATAGAGACAAGCACAGATGAAGAATGCTGAGCAAAGCACTGGGACTTCTAAAAGATCACGAGGAGATGCTGCTACTACCTCTGGTACTATGCCTACTACTGAGGAGACTTTTGTGGATCCGATTGCAACTGTGGATCCTGCTAGTGATGCTGAGGATGTTGATCCTATAGTTGCTCCTCCACTTGCACTCCATGCTATGATGCAGTCCATCATGACTACTCTTGCTGCTCATGGACAACTTCTTGATGAGTTGTTAATCAAGGTTGCCTCGTTGAGAGCTGATTTTACGGACTACAGGAGTGCTTTTCCACCTCCTCCATCCTTTGAGGATTGATTTTGCCTTTGGCAATACATAACAAAAAGGGGGAGTAGAGTTTAGGACTTTTGTACATAGGGGGAGTAGACTTATTGTAGATGATGATGATGAGGTTATTCATTTTGATGTGTTCACTATCTAATATGTTTTGTGAATTCAAAGTTCAAATTTTGATTTAGATTGTTATACTGTATTTTCCACACATGCGTTTATGGTTTGTTTTTAGTATTTTAGGAAATTATAGGTTAATTCTTTCTACAACTGTTGTCTATACTAGCAACTAATAGTTAGTAGTTGTGTAAGATTTGTATTAGGGCAGTAATTTGTATTTGAGGTAGTTTTTGATTTAAGCATTACATGTTGTATGTGTGTTTTGTCACGAATTGCCGAATGGGGAGATTGTTAGGTTCTAAAGATTTAGAATTAAATATTTAGAATCATTATTGTATTGCGTTGGCAAACCGAGAACAAAACATGTCTAGTCTAGGTGTTTAGGCAATGCTTAAATAAGGTTGTTTCAAGTTTTGAAGTCCAGCTGATTGCAGAAAAGAAAAGTGAAGTTCTGCCTTTCTCGACCGATCGAAAATCGTAAGCACAGTTTTTGCAGAATTTTTAAACAGGCTCAAAGCCGGCGAAAATGTTTAGGGTTTCACTAAAACTTCTCCACATATAAAAGGGAAACCCTAGCCATGTTTTGGGTTTACTGAAGAAGACTTGTATGTTACTCTTTGTGAGATTTGAGAGGTTTTGTACCTTCTAACTACACAAGAATCTACCGGAGAATCAAGCATTGGTAGAATATAGTTGCTGCATCAAGATCAACAAGTGAAGGTGATCTGAAACCTTTGAGTGGGATCTCAAAGTCACAAGCAATGCAGCTTGTGTTGTTGTAAATCCAAGAAGAGAAAAAGTCTGTAGATTCGGAACTTGCATATGGTCATGTCAATAAGTTACTACTGGAAGTAGCATTAAATTTAGAGTTAAATCTTTTGTAAAAACTTCAATTTTCTTATAGTGGATTTATTTTACCTTGAGAATAGTTAGTTTAAATCATCCTCAAGTTTTTACCTTGAAACGATTAGTTTCATTGGTTTTACTGGATCATCATATCATGGTATTATTTACTTTTCTGCATCTTTGCATGTTATGATTTATTTGTGTTTAACCTAGGTCTGAAAATTAATCTAAGTAATTACTTGGTTAATAAATTAGGTTAAACAATCTATTTTAAGGGGTCTAAACGAACATACAGTAACCACTTATAATAATCATCTTGGACTTACTTGAATTTACCCAAATACAAGTAAAGTGTGTTTTTTCATAGGATATGCCAATTACATAAAAATATGAACCTAACAGTTGGGATAATTTTAGGGGGTGGAGAAATTAGAGAGAAAATTATATATTTGAGTGTTTAATTGCAGAATAAAATGTGAGGGAAAACAATAGGGGCCTAGCTATTTTCTCCTAAGCCCATTAAAATGCAATCTCCATAAATTGGGGAGAAATTGGAAAGAAACAGGCTGCAAAAATGGTTGGGGTACCTTGGATTAAAATGCCCATTGCAGAATGTTTTGTTTTTATTTTAGCTTTTGTCTTTTTCTTCTTCCATTTTTGTCCTTTTCTGTTGCTTCTCATTTTGGGTTTTTTATTTTTATTTTTATTTGTGTTCATCTATTTTGGTTTTTTTCCTCCTCATTTGCGGGTTTTTATACTTTCTTTTTTTGTTAATGAAATGCCTATCCACACATAATTTTCCATTAAAAATATTTTACTACTTTTTCTTAATCTAATAGGGGTATGCAAATAAATTTTCGCAAACTACATTTTTCATCATCTCATTTTTCTTCTAAAAATCAAAAAACAAAGTTTCTCAAAAAAATTAAAAAAAAAAAACAATAAAAAAGAATTTACTATTCCTCAACTTTTCAACCCAAACCAAACATAAAGAGTAAAAATTAAGATCTCTTCTATCACCCACTTTTTAATCTCCTTCATATTTTTAATCACTGACTTTTTAACCACCAACCAAACGCATCCATAATGCAATGTGTATATTTCTCTTATAGGTTACACCCGGGTCCTGCTTCTAGCTACCATTCTGTGTGATTAAGATGTAAGTGAATAAGGTCATGTGATGTTTACTAAAAAAAGAAAGAAAGAAATCAGGTTATGTGTGTGGGGATCATATTTCTCTTGTCATGACAAAGACTAAAAACAAGTCAATACAACGTTAATCATTTATGGGGTATGGCCCTGCATCTTGACTGTTTGTTTTCACAGGCCAGCTGGTGAAGTTGAATAGTAACAACCTTAATAATTGTTGCTCTGAATGAAAAGAGACAATGATAATGGTGCTTGCGAAGCATCCACAGCAATGGAGTTAAAAATTTAATTATTTGACATCACAAAAAGTTACTTTATCTATTTTACCTACTTACATGCTGCAGCAGTGGATCTATTTTAGCTTTCAACATAATAAAATAATATAAACATCACAATAAAATAATATATCTACTACAATAAAATAATACATCTTACTAAAAAAAAAACACCACAAACTGATCATCGTCACAATTCACAACCACCGCCAACCAAGAACAACCACCCACAAATATCTTTCGACCAGCCACATCCACCTCCACCACCACTCCACTAGTAACAACCCCCATGTGACAACCACAACCCACGACAAGAAAAAAAAAAAAAAAAAATCAAACCACCACCAACACAGCCACAACCACCAACACAGCCCATGACAACCACAAACATAGCTACCAAACCACCACCAACACAGCCAACAAACTGCCATTTCAACCACAATCCACGGTCACAACCAAACCCAAAAAAGAAAAAAAAAAAAATCAAAAACCCACAAACCCAGCAATAGACCCATGAACCCAGAATTCCCGCCGTCGTCAATCATGGCATTGTAGGGACGAGCGATGTTACTAATTACCATTGACATTCTGCGATGAGCTGGAGCTGATGTTACTGTGGGTTTAGTGGAGAATCAACCCTGCGTCGATGCTGCCCATGCTGTCAACATCCTCGCCGTGCTTTGGTTTCTGATTATGCTTCAATCTCATCACTCTACCCGTACATCTCTCTTTCGGCTTGGGACTTGGGGCTTGGGTTGGCGAGTTGGGTCGGAGTTGGGTTTGTGGCTGTAAATTTGTTATTTACAACTATGTATTTCGTTGGCTTTTATTCCGTACCAAATTTAATTGTAATTGTTCTCAATCGTTTATACCCTGTATTTATTGTGGGATTTGATTGTAAGGGTTGTGTGATAGAGAGTGAAAGCTCAAAAATGTGTTGAAAACACAAGAGCAATTTAGACCCCCAATTAAAATTACAGCTCGATAGATTTTACACTAACTTAATACTAAGTGCAGAATAGTGTAAATGCGAGCAGATGAACAAATAAGCTACTCTAATCCATAAACTAAGCAACACAACAATATAATGGAATATGAAAGAGTAGGAAAGAAGGATGCAAACACAGAAAACACCGAGACGTGTTTTCGAAGAGGAAACCGAAGAACTCGGAGAAAAACCTCTCCACCGCCCTCCAAGTAGAAATTGATCCACTAGACAATTAGTTAGGATACATAGATTAGCAAGAGACCCTCCAAGCCTAATCTACCCGATGTACCTAAGCCCTCCAAGCTCCTACTCCAACAAGGCTTCTCGGAATCGTGTCTTGTCTTAGTTCTCCGGATCCCGCAACAAGCTCCATGTTGCATCTGCCATAATCGGCTTCTTCCAATGCTTCCCAGCAGCTCCAAAACACTCTCTATACTTTGAATAGGTGTGAGTTGTGTTTGGGTACAAATCTCCTATCAAGGTATGATAATGGGAGAGGGATGGAGAAGAGGCTACAGTGATTTCTCACTAAGGATGAGTAGCTCTCTCTCAAAAGATGGGTGTGTGTTTTTTAGAAAACCTCTCTAGGGTTTTTCTCTCTGAATAGCCTCTTCTACATTTATGGGTAATGAGGGTATATATAGTATGGGTGAAGGGTAAGAAAGTCACTCTTAAAAAACCTCCAGGCAGAATGTTTCGCGACTATCTCGCGGGAAGGCCTTACCCGCGAGACACTAGCAAAAACGATAGCCTGGCATGACTCTTCAGCTTCCAGTCATGTGCTTCTCACATGGCTCTTTCGCGGGTTAGCTTCCAGCGACACACCCGCGAGATCCACTGATCTTCAATAAAGCTTGAGTCTTCACCAACTTGATACTAAACTCAATACAATTAAATCCCACAAAATACAAGAAAATGAATTAAAGTAATTACAACACATTTTGTCATGGAATAAAGCCAATATAAAACATAGTTGTAAATCACAACTTTACAATCTCTCCCTTTGGCTATTCCGTGACAAAACACCCTATAACAGACTCTAGACTTAAACGTGAGTTTGGGAACAAAGGCAAAACTCACTCACACCTAATTCTAGATTCTGATAAGCTCTTGGACATATGAACAAGTAACTCCTGAAACACAACAACACAATAATATCATTGTATGCAGAAAACTTGAAATGCATATGGAGCAAATATAATGTGATCAAGCAAAATGGAATAAAAACAATAGACCATGGCAAGATCAAACAAGCAATCACTTAAACAAAAGTAATCACTATGCTCATTCACACAAGGAATGAACATCCGGACATGCAAGATGATAAGCTCATTTGAAGAGTATCATTTGCAAGTCCAACACTCAACCAATGCGAAATACACGAAGTATTTGCATCTAGGAACAATCCTACTAGGGCACAAGAGTGTTCATCACTCAACCAATGCATAGAACGTATATGCATCTAGGAACAATCCTACACGGGCACAAGAGTGATGTAGTGAAGTAAATGTATGACATTAAACTTCAATAGCACAAGCATAAAGGCTGCATAAGCAAAGTATTGCAAATACATGGCACAGACCATAAAAGCCTACAAATCATGCAATGAAACAAACCCTAAAAGCTTACAAAAGCAACATGGGTACAAAATATAAAGTACTTCCCTATCATATCACTCCCCCTATCATGAATCATGGGAGCTGTGATGAACTTGGAACATATATACCTGTAACCTGAAACACTTGCACAAACCACATTAGACCCTCAAGGTAAATCAGGTGATAAAAAGACAAGTATAATGTAACAAGTAAAATGCGATCAAGTAAACATGTTGTGAAACATATGAGCAACTTGATCAAACACATGATAATCATATGGAAATGACTACAATGATCATATAGCAAAGCAAATGATCATCCGAACATGCAACCAATAAAGCACAATAGCATAAGGGTAAAAACATGTCCAACACATAAGCACGATGCAATGAGAGCAATAAAGCATATCAAAGCACCATAAAGTAACGAGAAAACAAGCATAAAGTAAATCAAGGTTTTCTCAAAAAAATGTCTTCTCCCCCTTGGTATATGCATCTCCCCTATGGCTTTCTCCCCCTACGAATGTGCACAAGGTAGAATTTCTCCCCCTAATATTCTCCCCCTTTTTGTCACGAATAGACAAATGAATCAAGAGGAAGGAGGGAAAGAAGAAAATATGAAGATGATGCATGAAGGGTGCAAGATGAATGAGAAAATGAAACTCAAACATTAGACAAAAACATTTTAAAACAATGCTACAAAGTATAAAGAACATGACATGTTAAATGTGTTAGAAGGTCTAAAAATACTTAACAAGCATGAGTGAATGCAAAAACATGTCAAGTGTTTAAGTGTGTGCAACAAAGGTGCAACTAGTGTGCATCTAGTGTGCATGTGAGATGCATGACCAATGCATGAGCAAGGCACTCAAGGGGCAAAGTGTACAAAACACACCACCAATGATCAAAACATGATAAACATGAATAATTATGGTGATCCCCAAAATTTGGTACTCATCGGAGTCCAAAACAACGAGAAAATGCCATTTGGGCATTTTATCAAACACTTGGAGTGCACACACTACACAAGTATGATGAACAGTGCAAGAACATATGAAAAACTTGCCTAAATACATGTTATATTTGCCACAAGGGGCCAACAACCAAAGCAAAGCATCATTTTAAACACGGCCCAATGAAAAAGATTGATAGAAAATAAGTTTTCCAACTCCCATTTGAGAAAATCCCAACTATGAACATAAAACCCCAAAAACGTAATCTAAGGATCAAAATCAATAAAAAGAGTTAAAGATTACCTTAGAGATGTTTATGGAATGTAAAACACTTGAAATTAGTTGGGTTTTGATGTAGAAACATTAAAACAGGGGTTTGGGAGAAGATGGGAGGCGTTTAAAACAGATGACCCACGAAATGCCCTTTAAAAAGCTGATCTGGAAATTTTCGCTGGTATCTCGCTACTTAGAATCCTGCGAAAATCTCGCAGGTATCTCGCAGGTAAGCTTTTACTCGCGAAACAGTCGCGAAACAGCCGCGAAACTCTCTGTCCAAAACTGGAAAACTTGAGAATTGGACCCTTTCAGTCGTGACTGAACTTAAACATGAAATAGGTCACGAAAACACCCAGAAAACATGTTTTTCACACAAAAACAATTTGAAAACTTTGAAAAACATGGGTGATACAAATCACTTCCAAAAGCAAACAAAAAGAACAAAAATCTTTTTGGTTTGAACCACATATGGTTGAGCACACACACATCACATTTGAACATGTACAATCACACAAATGAAATAGACATTCATTGAACAAAAGTCTTGTGTGTTGTGTGTGAGGATCAAGTGTGGAATAGTCCTTAAACTAGAGTGAAGCTTCAATGATCAATTCAATCGGGTCATACACAACTGATACGAAGTCAAGTGGACAATCTCCATTATAGAAATGAGTATATATGACCTCCCACACATTGAATACATAACTTAGAAGCTTTTCATTTGGCTTCTGCATAAGGCATAACAATTGGTCCATTTTATTTTGTTTGGACAAAAACATCTCATTTTGAGATTGGTGCTTGAAATTTATGATATTTCAACATTAATGATTAGCCTTTGGCTTTTTGAGCACCATACAAAACATATTAAAAAGAGTCGCTTTCCCTTTTTCCTAGTCAAATACTAGTATGCGCGACAGGCTTTTGCAGCTCAATATCTCTTTTCATTTGGAGATTTACATTTGGTGAGCTCTATTTGCAAAAAAAATAAATAAAGTGGGAAGAGATATAGACACAAGTCTATGCAAGTATCAAGACCAACAAGACTATTGACCAATCATTCATGACAAGCTTGAAGATCTATTTACAACAGTCACACATAGTTTTCAAGATTTCTCCCACAAAGAACTAGGTGCATACAAAACAAGCTAAGCTCGTAAATGCACAACGCCATTAGTACGAACGTACTAGGCCAAACTCACATGTGAAATGTGCTCAAACATATACGATCAAACTTTTTGAATTTTTCACTTTTTATGTGGTTTTGGATTTTTTACACACACAAAACAAAGACATAAAAGTAAGATCAAAACAAAAGTAATGCATACAAATAAATGCAAAATGCACAAATGCATGAAGGTATGACATTTAATGCATGAAAGGTCCTACAAAGATCGAAAGAATTAGATCAAGGACCAAAAGAGCAAAAGCTCAACCATAAGAACCCTTCCTCATCCAAACAGAATGATTGCTTGGAATGAGTGTCTCAAGAGAAGTGAGACGAGGGTTGGGAGAATGAGAACCGGAGATGCACATAGTCAAGGAGTTAAGAGCATTGAACACTTTCTTAATCAACATGCTATTTTCACTCAAATCCGGTTTATCATTTTTAGCACAACTTGCCAGAAGCTCAAGTTTCTCTTTTCTTTTGATTCTTTTAAAAGCTTGAAACTGAGAGCAATGAGGTCTAAGATGACCAAGGGCACCACAATGGTGACAAACAATGTATTTAGGTCCATTAGGCTTTTTAGGAATGGATCTAGCAACTTGGGTTTGTTCTCTCTTCAACTTAGAACATTGAGGCCTTATATGACCAATCACACCGCAATGGTGGCAAGTTGGAACAAACTTAGATCCACTCAATTCCCTAGGATTGGACCTAAACAGAGGCTTAGGCTTAAGAGCCTTTCTCTCCACTTTTTGATTTCTTTTATGTGGAGGAATGTACACCGATTTGTCCTTTGAGGCAAAACACACATTAGGCACAAAATCAGGTACCACAACATGATTGCAACATATATTTTCATCATTTTTGACAATAGGTTCAACAATCAAACACTTGGCATGCATCTTAAGAGATTCATTTTCAGATTTAAGATCATCAACAAGTTTGTTAGACAAAACAAGTTTAGCATCCAAGTCCATATTCAAACACTCAAACTCTTCCAGCTTTTCAAGAGAATTTTCAGCAAGCTTTTTATATTTTTCAACCAATTTATTGGATTCATTGAGCTTAGCAATCAAATCATCCTTTTCACAAATGAACTTGCTCAAATTCTTTTGAAACTTCTTAGCTTCTCTCTTCAAGAGTTTGTCAACAACACCCATAGATTCATATAACATGGCATCACAATCATGAGGATAAACACTCATAGAGGCATTTTCACAAACACATGGCATGTTACAATCAACAACATCCATACAAGCATGTAAAGCATTATCCATGGCAAAACACACAAGGGGTCAAGGATCACACTTAGGTATTAAAACCACAGCAAGTGTACCCGCTCTAATACCAATTGAAAGCTCAAAAATGTGTTGAAAACACAAGAGCTGTTTAGACCCCCAATTAAAAATACGGCTCGATAGATTTTACACTAACTTAATACTAAGTGCGGAATAGTGTAAATGCAAGCGGATGAACACAAAGCTACTCTAATCCATAAACTAAGCAACACAGCAGTATAATGGAATATAAAATAGTAGGGAAGAGAGATGCAAACACAGAAAACACCAAGACGTGTTTTCGAAGAGGAAACCGAAGAACTCGGCGAAAAACCTCTCCGCCACCCTCCAAGCGGAAATCGATCCACTAGACAATCAGTTGGGATACATGGGTTAGCAAGAGACCCTCCAAGCCTAATCTACCCGATGTACCTAAGCCCTTGAAGCTCCTACTCCAACAAGGCTTCTCGGAACCGTGTCTTGTCTTAGTTCTCCGGATCCCGCAACAAGCTCCATGTTGCATCTGCCATCATCGGCTTCTTCCAATGCTTCCCAGCAACTCCAAAATACTCTCTACACTCTGAATAGGTGTGGGTTGTGTTTGGGTACAAATCTCCTCTCAAGGTATGATAATGGGAGAGGGATGGAGAAGAGGCTACAATGAATTCTCACTAAGGAGGAGTAGCTCTCTCTCAAAAGATGGGTGTGTGTGTTGTAGAAAACCTATCTAGGGTTTTTCTCTCTGAATAGCCTCACATACATTTGTGGGTAATGAGGGTATATATAGTATGGGTGAAGGGTAAGAAAGTCACTCTTAAAAAACCTCCAGGCAGAATGTTTCGCGACTATCTCGCGGGAAGGCCTTACCCGCGAGACACTCGCGAAAACGATAGCCTGGCATGACTCTTCAGCTTCCAGTCATGTGCCTCTCACATGGCTCTTTCGCGGCTTAGCTTCCAGCGACACACCCGCGAGATCCACTGATCTTCAATAAAGCTTGAGTCTTCACCAACTTGATACTAAACCCAATACAATTAAATCCCACAAAATACAAGGAAATGAAATAAAGTAATTACAACACATTTTGTCATGGAATAAAGCCAATATAAAACATAGTTGTAAATCACAACTTTACAGAGAGAGAATGTGAAGACTCAAGTATTTGAAGATTGAAGATTTCTCGCGGGTATGTCGCGACTAAGCTTCCCGTGAAGTGACACATGTGCCCTGCACATGTTGGAATGCGAAGAGTCAAGCCAGGTGGAGACAGCTGTGTCTTGCAAGTATCTCGCGAGTAAGACCTTCCCGCGAGGCATTATGTTCTGCCAGCCTGTCCAGTCTGATTTACACTTTCTGTGCCTACACTATTTATACCCACATTACCCACAAATGTTGAGGAGTGTTTCAGAGAGAAAACCCTAGCCAAACGCATTGAGAATTAGAGATTGTTATCCCCACATTTCTCTATACACTTGTTTGTGGTATTTCCTCAACTCTTCCCTTTCCATTTCCATACCATTGAGAGGTTGATAGCCCAAACACTTATCACACCCTTTGAGAGTGTTGAGTGACGTTTTGGTGCTGCTGGGAAGCAATTGGAAGAAGCCAAGGATGGCAGATGCAACATGGAGCTTGTTGCGGGATCCGGAGAGCTAGACAAGATACGGTTCCGAGAAGCCTTGTTGGAGTAGGAGCTTAGAGGGCTTAGGTACATCGGGTAGATTAGGCTTAGAGGGTCTTTTGCTAACCCATGTATCCCAACTGATTGTCTAGTGGATCGATTACCACTTGGAGGGCGGCGGAGAAGTTTTTCGCCGAGTTCTTTGGTTTCCTCTTCGATAACACATCGGCGTGTTATCTTGTATTTGCATCCTTCTTCCCTACTCTTTTATATTCCATTATACTGCTGTGTTGCTTATAATATGGATTAGAGTAGCTTGTTTATTTATCCGCTCGCTTTTACACTATTCCGCACTTAGTATTAAGTTAGTATAAAATCTATCGAACCGTAATTTTAATTTGGGGGTCTAAACAGCTCTTGTGTTTTCGACACATTTTCAAGCTTTCAGTAGCAGCGTAGGTTGGGGGCGGCGACGGCAGCGTGAGAGGTCTAAAAGTTGAGAGAGAGAGTTGAGAGTTGTGAGAAGAAAAGAAAAAGAAAAGGAAGAAAGAAAAAAAAATAATATTTTAATAAAAGGGAGGATAAATTTTTTTTCTTTTTAGCTTTCAACTACAATGCACATTTATTTATAGATGTGCACTATAACAATGAAGGTAAAATTTTTACCTTTTAACTCTAATGCTGTTGGTACCAATAATGCACAAAGTAATGACAAGTAGCAGTTGTATGTTTGTCAGAAAAGACGTCATGGTTATGACGTAGAGAAAATAAGGGTTGGGGGGTTCACTCAATAAATAGGAGGGCAAGAAGGTTTTGAGAATTGCTATGAAGTGTACAAAGTAGAAGATTGTTTCTTAGATGAGTGAGTTTAAGCTATGAGTGAGAAGAGAGAGAATCAAATAGTCTTAGCCTTGCTTCGTTGGACATGATCTCTATCATATTCTGCTGTTTCTTGGAGTCAAGTTTAGAAGGCTGAAGCATTTTCTTTCAAATACAATTTGCAGGTTCTTTGCTCCATCCTTTCACTTTATTTTTGTTTAAATAAAATTTGCTGGTGGCTGGTTCTTTACTCCTTCGTTTCACTTTAATTTTTTCTACAATATAAATTCGCCAAAAATTGGTAATTTAGTAAGTAATTGAGTTCATATTTCAAAATTCTAATTTAGGAGACGCTATTCTCTACACACACAAAAAAAGGTTTAAGAGATGTATTTTTTTCCCTTTTTTTTTTCGTTTGAGGTAGATTTGTGTGGATATCAATTAGTTCAGTCACTTCAGTTATTTACTAAATTGATTGACTTCAATTTACACGATAAATAGAATTAATGAAAAGAAAACGTTAATTGTTTTTGGGTATCCCAATAATTTAATATAATATATTGGAAATTACAGTCTACACCCTTAAACTATACTCTTTTTACACTTACTCTTTATACTATGAGAATGCACACTTATTAAACTATACATTTTTTTTATACATTCCATCTAAACTATAAAAAACACATTTTACTCTCCTAAACCATACCACTTTTTCACTTACAATATGAGAATACAAGCTTACTTGCCTAAACTATTACCCATAGGATGGGGGTTAAGTGTTACACGGTTAATAATTTAGGGGCTAAGTGGACACTTTCATAATTTATGGGGGCAAGTATTATACGGAAAATAATTTAGAGGGGATAAAGTATTCATTCTCATAATTTAGGGGGTAAGTATAAAAGAGGGTAAAGTGTAATTTCTCCTTTAATCAATATTATATATAAGGGGATTTCCTTCTTTCAACTGAACTATTACATGGTTCAAAAATAGCCTCATTAATGAAGGGTAACTTCATTTAGAAATAGAGTTATAAATGTCAAATAACAAATTTCATTTTGAATTCAAAAAGAAAATTCCTAAAATTAGGATTTTTTCCTTCACGTTCAAAAAAGAAATTGCAATTATTGTTTATTTCTAAATTTTATCATTTTTATTTGTTTAAAAATAAAAATATATATTTCTAAATTATAATAGATACAAATTATTAATTTTTACCTAAAAAAATAGAATAGTCTCTGAGCCAGGGATGTAGCTAGCTTTGGACTAGGGGGACAATGGTCCCCACTAAATTTTTTTTAAAATATATTATTATATATATGTGTATTAATTTTAGCTATTTCGTTTTATAAAATTACATTTTTCCCTTAAATAATATCATTGATTCTTTTAAAAGTAATGCTATACTCACAAACTTTTTTATAACATTTTTACAAACTATTTTAGTAGCAAATTCTTATTGGTTCACACATGGACTCACCACTTACATCATTTTTTTTCTTGCTAGTATCCACTTATTACATCAATAATTTATGAAAAAGTTTGTAGTGCTAGTATTTTCCTCATTTAAGTGACTATAAAAAAATTTGTAGATCTAAAATCTAAAACAAAATATACAAGCCCAAAAAAATAGCTCAACAACAAAAATTACCAATAGTAAAAAAATAATAATAAATAAAGCTCAATTAGCCAATTTTATTTAAAATAAACGACCCTGTCATTTAAAAAATTATAAACAAAAATAATTTTGTTCTTACCGTCACAAAAAAAAAAAAAAAAAAAAAAAAATCTCAACAGTTAAGTAATAGCAAAGTCAAAGGTTGAAACCACTGCACACAATCAACAATAAAGTTGCCCCCCTTAACTCAAAACTCTGGCTCCATCCTTGCTCTGAGCACACACGTAAGAGCATGCTCAAAGGTTAGTATAATATATGAGCATGATACCCTAGAATATAGGAAGGAAAAATATTAGATAAGAATTAAATAGAAACTCCAAATATCATCTTGATTAGGTAAAAACCGAAGAGATTTTTGAATTATCAAGAAAATTTGTCCAATTGAAAATAAGTAATTTCCTAGAATATATTTTCAATTGAAAATACTTTTGAGTGGAAAATATTTTATGTCGAAATCATTTACCAAAAAAAAAGAAAAAAGAACAGAGTTCAAACTTTTTTCCCATCATGTGAAGCCAAGTAGTAGCATAGCAGCTGTGCAACACGTCTTGAGGAACTCTACCCAAGCTACGGTCGTGTCCATTTTTCTGTTATCTTACATTATAAATAACTTAAGAAGTCATCTGCATCTCATATACTTTTACATGTATGGGTGTTAGATTGTAATTGGCTAGAGTTCTTAAAGCAGTTGTTTGAGTTTGTTAGAAGCAGTTGTTTAGGTTGGGGTTGGGATGGAACTTGACAAGTTGTCATAATGCTATATTATCTCATGTTTCACATATATGTATTGTTAAATACAAATCTCGTTTCATATTTTGTATTATATTTTATATTTCACTAATCATAATTTATAATGTATTTGTTTAATTTTTCTTATAAAATAAAAAAAAAAGTTTAAAATGAAAAAAAGAAAATAATCAAGCACATAATATATCTTGATTGGTGGAACATAAAGTACAATACAATTATGTATCCTCTGTTTGATAGTTTGTGCATCCTACAATTGTGAGACACAGAATTACATATCTTTTGCAATAAAAATTCTGATGGTCATAATAGAAGCTATTCCAAAAGTTGCTTCTGGGAATAAGTTTGGGTTTAGACTGTTTGGTGATTTTATTCTTATGTTTATGATTGTTGTTTGTCTATCATTAGGAAAAAGGAACCTGGTATATGAAAGAGATGTCCACGTCTTATGCTTCAGAGGTTATCATTGACGTTAAAGATGTCAGGCCTGCCAAGCGGCACCCCAAGTGTTGCATCTACAAGGTCCCCAACAAACTTCGCGAGGTAAGGGAAGAAGCCTACACTCCAAAGCTTATTTCAATAGGCCCTGTTCATCACAACAAGAAGGAACAGGACAACAAGAAGGAACAGGACACCAAAAAGGAACAGGACCACAAGAAGGAACTGGAGAATATGGAAAGTTTGAAACTAAGATATTTCAAGGAATTCTTTTGCCAGACAACTTGTAGAGGCCAGGAGGAATTTGCAAACATCATTGAGAAAAGAGAAAAGAATATCCGCGATTGTTATGCAGAAGAGATCTCTTTACCCGAAAAGAAAGATTTCGTGAAAATGATTCTATTGGATTCTATCTTTATCATTGAGCTCTTCTTGAGGACTGCTGCAAGGGAAGGATATGAAAAGGATGATTATATATTAAGTAAACCATGGCTGGTGGAAGGCATAAAGCATGACTTGATATTACTTGAGAATCAGCTTCCATTTTTCATTCTTGAGGAGTTACATCATCACATTGAATGTTCTCCAGGCATTCGTAAGTCCTTTATTGAGCTTGCCTGCAACTACTTTTTTCACATTGACAATTGCAAGATCATACCCAAAGAGAAGGAAGTAAAACATTTCACTGATTTGCAGAGATATTTCTACATTCCCCCCCACCTGAAAACTGGAGAAATCATTGATCATCTACATAGTGCAACAAAGCTGGACACGGCAGGATTGAATTTCAAGAAGTGGAAGAAAAAATCATCAGAAGATAGACGTTTGCTGGACATTCAAATCAAGAAGCCGGATCTCTCAGAAATTTGTCCACACTTCATTTGCTCATGTCTCTTGCATTGCTTACCTTGCTTGAAATACTTTCGGTGCTTGAAACGTATGCAAACTAGCTTGGTAATCCCACAATTTGTGATAAATCATGGAACTGAACACATTTTCCGAAACATCATGGCCTTGGAGCAGTGTCATTATCCATTTCAAGCTTATATATGCAATTATATCGTGCTATTGGATTTTCTTATAAACACTAGAGACGATGCGGAGTTGCTTGTTGACAAAAAGATTATTGTTCACTCGTTAGGCAGCAATAAAGAAGTCGCCAAAATGGTTAACAAACTTGGCAAAGAAATTGTGGAAAAAAATTCCTGTTTCCATAATGTCGCTGTAGAGCTTAATAAGCACTATAGAAATTGGTGGAATAAAAATATCGCATCCTTGAAAACAGTATATTTCCGTGATATTTGGAGAGGCACCGCAACTTTCGTTGGAATTATAGTCCTGCTTGTAACTGTCGGCAATTTTCTTAGGCCTTTTGTCTATCACAAATAAGTTTCCTTTACTATGGTACTGTAATATCAGTTGGAAATCTGGCTTTCGTTGTAGTTGTTTTTGAAAATAATTATGATTAAGTTTAGCTTGTGATATCCTTTCTTTCTTAACAAGTTTTACTTTCGACTTTACATATTGCATGTTTCAAACGTTATTTCAGCTCCCATCCATAGTCTGCATTTGGGCTAATAAGTTTTAGCCTCCTAGAGGTATACCCTCCAACAGTACTACGGACACTTTCCTTGTGGTTACTTCCTCATTTCACTTCGGCACAATACATTTCACTTCGGCACCATATGTATTGTGTACATGAATACAAAATTATCTATCCAAGTGTTTGTGTTCTAACATATATTCTACTGATTACAACTTATCATATATTTTGTTTGACTTTTCTTGTAAAATAACTAAAGTATAAAATGAAAAAAAATTGAAACACATAGTTATGATTGGTGAAGCACAAAATGTAAAACACAAAAAGTGTTTAAACACATTATTTGTATTCGTGCACATTATTTAGTGGCAAGCTTCCATGATCCAGCATGTTAAAAAAGTGCCACTTAATGTAAGGCGTGGGTGGGGCATGAACAAAGCCAACAAATAGACCCAAAACCTATGAGCTTGGAATTTCTCCTCTAATTAGTGGGCTTTAGACCCAAATATTTGACTTTATACAAACGAACTGAACGATTCGCTAATTGACCCGTCAAGCTAGATGGTCTATTCCTAAGCTTGGCTAGATGACCCGCACGGACGCACCCCAACTCGGGCTAAACCAGGGCCTGCCCAATGTGCTTTGAGGCATCTGGGGACAACTTGAAGAGAGGCATTTTTTTTAATATTTAAATCTAAATTAAATAATATTTATTTATATATATATATATACATATTTTAAAAAAAATCTATTTTTCTTGATTTTGAAGATACAAAATTACCAATTAAGTCTTTGTATTCAAATTCTGCTCATATTTTATTTTTAATTTAATATTGCTAATCCAATAAAGTTTTCTTCTAACATAGTTGATCTTAAATAGAATTCTATCAATTTTAATTATTTAAAATTTGTTTTATAGACGCACTTGTAACATGTATTGGTAATAATATTTTTTAATTAAATTTTTTATATCAAAAGAGTCAATTTCATACCGGATGCCTTTTAGTTTTGCTAAGAGAAGTAGGGAACGATATATTTTATTACCCGTCAATACAAATATACCATTTTGAAATTACCGCTATATATATATAAAATTTAAAAATATAAATATATGTCTTACCTAAAATATTAAAGTATAACCAACATTTCAATCTTCTAATAATAATAATAATAATAGTGGGGCAGATATTGAAAAATATATATCTAGTTTGATTTTTTAAAATTATTTTATTTTATTTTTTGTGTATTTTTTTAGTCAACGGTTACAATTTTACTCAATATTTTTTTCATTAAATGTGAACTTTGATAAAGTTACCATTGAATTACATCTTTTTTTTCTTATGTCCTCCATGCATTGCAAATTTTTTAGAAGATTGAAGATAAATAGTTATGTCATCAATTGAATGTTGAAATTTCAAGTTTTTGTAGTATAAAATTATGCATAAAAAAGGTTTATGGATCCAATGATAAATAAATTACAATTGGTATAAAATTTAGCATACGTGTTAAGAATATAAAGAACATGATTAAATTTTCAAAATTTGTAGTCATTCTAATTCTTTTAGTAAGAGTTTTTTTAAAAAAAAAAAAAAAAAAGAGTTGTATCCAAAATTTGATGAAAATTAAAATAAAATTTTAAAATGGGACTAAACTTTGGAATTTTTGATAAAATGGTTCAAACTTTTCACACTTCCTTCAAAGAAATTATAAATTCACTTAATATTCATTGCATATACAAGTTCATATGGGCTTATTACCTCTTTCCTTTAAATGAAATGCAATTTAATATTAATTTTCTCATGCCAAAAAAAATAAAAGAGAAACTACAACAACGACAACAAAGACAAAGGTTTGATTTATGGGAGGGGGATTCTGTTAGCTTGACTTCAATTTTGTGTCCATAGGCCCAATTGATTTAGACTATGGACAAATTTCTCTCTTTTAAGATCATTTTTGAAGACATATATTGAAAAGGAAAACTTCTTAAGTTTTTGAAAAGTCACATTTTAATTTTTATAGGAAAATATTTTTTTTATTGGGTTTTTGAAAAGGGAAATTATTATTTGAATTTTTGAAGGAGAGAGTATTCTCTTAGATATTTTAAAAGATATTTTGAAAATCTCATGACTTTTTGGCTATGAGATTGTATTTTCAAAAAGGGTCCAAATTTTGATGATTTTTTATTATAAATAAATTATGGAAATGATTTATCCGACTCACTGGCGTGTGGAAGTCCCAGTCGCGAAAAAGACTTAGAGAAATTTTTCAAAATCTTATTCAAGGGATTTTGGCGACTCACTCGTGAGTCAGTTGAGTCACGAAAATCGCGTGTTTTGTACAAATAGGATTAAAACTCAGACAATTTTTCAAAAACTTTTCAGTTTCTCTCGCATCGCGTGCCTTCCTCTTTGTCTTCTCCGCCTTTCCCTCTCTTAAAACCGCCATTTTCACTCCAAAAACCTCCATTTTCATCTTCAATCTTCACTCAATCTTCAAGAAAAGGTATGGGTTTTCACTTATTTTCACTCTATTTCAAGTTTAAAACCTTCTTTTTCATGGATTTTGTTTGTTTTTAGACCCCTTACAACAGAACCAGATTAATCTAATTAATTAGCCAAGTGATTACTTAGTCAAATTATGCAGTTCTAAGTTAACACAGATAAATCATATCAATGTAAAGTGTCAAAAATAGAGAATACAAAGATATGATGATCCAGGAGAATCAAACCGGTAAAAAACCTAGGGAGGATTTAACTTAGCTATCCTTAAGGTAAACTGAATCCACTATGAAAGAATTAAAGTTTACACAATAGCGACTTAGACCACTAACATCCTATTGCTACCTCGAGTAAGAAATTTACTACCACGACCACGTGACAGCTCCGAGTCCATGGACTACTTCTTTCTTGTATTCCCAGCAAGTACAAGCACTCTCGCTTATGTATCTTTAAGCTCTTGAATTTACAACTGAAACGATCACCAAGTTCTTGACATAATCTTGAATCTTGGAAACCCTAAGTATGTATGAAGGCAAACACCTCTAGATCTCACAGAAGATTCACATACACAACATAAAGAGCAACCACAAAACGTGGCTAGGGTTTTCCCTTTTATACTTAAAGCAAAACATAAAACCCTACACGTCAAACGGGCTTGGGCTGAGTTGGAAATTTTACAAAAAAATCAATTTGCATGACTTTCGATTGGTCGAGTCTAATTCTCGATTGATCAAGCCAAGCAGATTTACACAGTAAATCCTGCTGTAACTCGATTCCAACTTTACATAAAAAACATATACTTTGAGCAAGTCTAAACAAGACTAAAATGTTTTGATCATGGTTTGCCAACATTACAAAATGAAGTTCTAATATATTAGTTCCTAATTCCTTAGAACCTAACAGATTTGTTGTTTGTGTTGAGATATTGAAATATGGTTGATGAACATGGGTTTTTGTTGTTGTTGATGAAATTGTTGTGTGGGTTTTGTTGAGGATGATGGTATAATGCTTGTTTTACAAGCTATACATGTTTTTATTACATGCTCATGCATTATACTATGATTTGTGTTGTGTTGTGCATACCATGTTGGAGATAAAATGTCTTTTTGGATGTTTTGTGTATATATTTGGACTCCATTAAGTACAAAAATCTTGGGGATAATCATGTTTCTTTGTTTTGAAACATCAAATAATTATGTGTTTTCACACTTTGCCCCTTGCATGTTTTCATGCCTTATATGCACACTTTTTCATATGATGCACACACACACATCCTTTGACATGTTGAGTGACTAATGCCATGATTATATCATGCTTTGATGTTTAGCATCTTCACATGTCAATTTTGTTTGAATTGCTCTTTAAATTTCAGTTTTTAGGGTTTAATTCGTAGTTTATTGTTTTTGGTACTAACTTGTTACTAATCAAGTTTGTTACCAACTATTGTGCTCTATTTTTGTAGTATTTGCTGCTATGTTGTAGATGGCTCCATGAAAAACCACTGCACAGCGTGGTGACAAGAGAAAGTGCTTTGACAACTGCTTGTTTCGCTCCCCTCAACACTTTGAGCGATATTCCCATCAATTCGAAACAATTCCAATCATTCTGGAAAGATATGTGAATCTTACTGATCTCAAGGATTCCTTCATTCCTAGCTGTTTTGAAGAAAGAGGCTGGGAAAAACTCCTTGGAGATCTCCTTGGAGTTTGTGAACCTTTGATCAGAGAGTTCTATGCAAATGCATCACTCAAAGAAGATCACATAAAATGCTGGGTTAGAGGTCATGCATTCACTCTTGACATGGGGGACATTGATGCTCTACTTGGAATTGAAGAACAAGATCATGAAGGGTTCATTCCGTTCAAGGACAGAATGGTCTCTCTAGAATTTGTGCAACTCCACATTAGTGGCTATAGGGAAGGAAGATGCCTCCACACAACCTCCTTTCCTCCGAATTTGAGATGCCTCATCTATATAATGATGTTCAACTTGTATCCAGTAAGGAAGTTAACCACCATCAACAATGCTAGAGCCATATTCCTAGTGGAGCTTCGTGAGAAAATCTACATTGAAATTGGTGCTCACTTGTATACCATCATTGCTGAAGCTACAAAGGCAACCTCAAGGGGAAAGCTTGTTCTCCCAAGTCTTATAATGAGGATCCTTCATGAAAATGGTGTGGAGACTCCACAACACATAAGCCTAATGACTTCACCTCCTTCCATCAACTCTCAAACAATCCTAAGAAGTAGGGTTCGACTTCATGGAGATGAACAAGCTGAAGAGCCTGAAGAAGAACCTCCTGTTGAGACAGAGATTGAAGCAGAAGGACAACAACCTCCTCCAAGATGTGGTGGTCGTCAAGGTAGGAGCAAAGCATCATTGTCTTCATCAGTTCCTCTAGATACTTTCCAGATCATTCTTGAGAGGATTGATGGTCTAAGGGATGTAGCAACTGAGCACTCCAACATCCTTGCAGCTATCTAGGATCAAATCAACTTGTTGGCAGCCAAGTTTGATAGCTTCACTCACCAGCCTTAGCCCTTTGGCCATTCCGGTCAAAAAGGGGGAGTAGTATTAGGGTAGCTCTTAAGGGGGAGCCTATCTTAAGGGGGAGCACATTTCATAGTTTTCATAGCACTTATGTTTTTACAGTTTTTATGGTTTTCATAGCACCTTATTTTAGTACTCTATTGGTTTTAGTACTTTGGTTTTAAAATGCTTGGATATTTTGTGTTATGGATACTTGGATGTTTTAGCTATTTAGACTATGCTTTTATTATGTACCTTTGCTTATGTAGCTTAGTACTTTTAGTTAATGTTTTGCATTTTCTTTAGTACACTTGTGCCCTTGTTGGATCTTGCATCCTTGATGCAATTGCTTTAGTGGTATTGCATCGGTAGAGTATTGGACATGCAAATGATACTTTGCATTGAGCTTATTAGTTTGCATGTCCGGATGTTCATTCACCGTGTGAATGTTCATTGTGGTCACTATTTATAGTGATTGTTCTTGTTTGGTCAAGCTATGCTTTATTGTCTTATTCATACTTGCTTGATCGTATTATGCTTGCTTCATATGCATTATAAGATTTCTGCTTACAACGAATTTTTTATGATATTGTTTTAAGGAAACTTGTCTGTTTGGTTCAAGAGCTTCACAGATTTAGAATTAGGTGTGAGTGAGTTTTGGCAATTGTTCCCAACTCGCATTTTTAAGTCTAGAGTATGTTTTAGGGTTTTGTCATGAAACAGCCAAAGGGGGAGATTGTAAGGTTGAATTTATTCAACCATGTGTTGGCTTTATTTCATACCAAATTTGCTTGTAATTCAACATTTAAAAACCCCGTATTTAGGTGGGAATAATGTAAGGGTTATGTGTGAGAGAGTGTGAAGTGCGCACTCTCTCACAAAAGAGTGTAAACATCATGTGATGTTTAATAAAAATAAATCGGATCATATTTCTCTTGTCACAAAGACTAAAAACAAGTCAAGACGACGTTAATCATTCAATCATTCATGGGGTGTGGCCCTCCAATAATGATACTTGACTGTTTGTTTTCACCGGCCAGCTTGTGAAGTTGAATAGTAACAACCTTATAATAATTGTTGCTCTGAGTGAAAAAAGACAATGGCGATGGTGCTTGTTAGTTGTTACCAATAATGCACAAATTAATGACAAGTAAATACGACAGTTGTATGTATGTCAGAAAAGACGTCATGGTTATGACGTAGAGAAAATAAGGGTTGGGGGGTTCACTCAATAAATAGGAGGGCAAGAAGGTTTTGAGATTGGCTATGAAGTGTACAGATGTAGAAGATTGTTTCTTAGATGAGTGAGTTTAAGCTACAAGTGAGAAGTGAGAGACTCAAATGGTATTAGCCTTGCTTCGTCGGACATGATCTCTATCATATTGTGCTAGCTTTTTCTTGCAACTAGAATTTGCATGGTTCTTTAGTACATCGTTTCACTTTAATTTTGTTCTACAATATAAAGTTCGCCAAAAACTGATAATCTAGTTTATTTCTTATTTTTTATAATTTAGTAATTTAATTGAGTTCATATTTAAAAATTTTAATTAAAAAATATACATTTTAAGGTGGTTAATTATATTTTATAGTTTATACTTTCTAATGTGGTTTTTTCACTCAACTAATTAACTTCCTCTAACAAGTATTAGGAGACTCTAATCTCAAATATTAAAAAAAAAAAAAAAAAAATTCAGGAGACGCAATTTTTTTTTCTCGTTGGAATGTAGATTAGTTCAGTCACTTCAATATAATATATGAGCATGAAGGAAAAATACTAGATAAGAATTATATAGAAACTCCAATTATCAACTTAATTTGATAAAAACCAAAAAGATTTTTGAATTATCAAGAAAATTTGTCCAAACCACTCCCTCCCCACTCTGGCAGGCAGTCAGTTGCTTAGCTAGTGTCTCTACTTTTTCGACAATCCCTCCCCTCTCCACCCACCTCACCTATTAAGGTATTTGATTTAAACTAGATTTGTAGTAATATTGATGTCCTTTTCCACGGTTGCTTTCTATAGAAGTCAAGCTTCGGAAAATATTTTGATGAGCATTCTTAAGAATGAAACCTAATACTAGAAAATAAGAAGTTTCATAAAATATATTTTCAATTGAAAATATTCTTGAATGGAAAATATTTTATGTTGAAAAAAATAGAGTTTAATTTTTTTTTCCCATCATGTGAGGGCGAGCAGCATTATATAGACATGACAAAATGGGTCAAAATTTGTTGACCTGACCCGACCCGTAAAATACCTAACCTCAATTTTGAGTTAAAAAAATATATTTAAAATTATATACATAATTTCTTAAACTATTTACAATTAATTATAGACATGAAAATCTTGAGTTTATGGTGTATTAAGTATTGTTTCTGCCTCATGTGGTAAGGATTTCATCACTAGATCCTTAGTTAAAGCTCTACAGGGGAAACATTTGTTGGAACTCTTAAGACTATGATTGTCAAAGGCTTTGTAACTGAATTGACACCTCCTCATATACAAGGGTTTAGGGGGAAAATGGTTCGAGTTGCGGGGTTAGCAATATGTTGTAATTATTTCTAAAAAAAAAAAAAACTCTTAAGTCTATGATTGAGACTTGAGAGACAAGAGGCAAGGCCATGAGAGTTATTGACATATTAGAGGATTTTTGTTATTAACAAAAAGTTCTATAAAAAAGCTAACGTAGTGAGGAGATTACTCTGGGAGGGCTCAAAATTATGGCTCTAATACCATAACAAAAGATTTTTTTTTTTTTTGCTAAACACCATAACAAAAGATAGCAAACTAAATTGAAATCATGTCATAAAATTGTACATCAAGGAGCATGTGTTTGTATTAATTAATTGAGTTTGAATTCTAAAATGATTTCTTATACAACCTCATCATATTTTTATACCCTACCTTAATCTTCCCATGTCATATCTTATTGACTTATTCCAATGGTATTTATACACAAACATAATCATAATAATTACCATAATAGAAAAAAAAGACTAGTGGTCACGTGAAATTTTTATTAATTTTTGTACCTAACTAATTCAATAATCCTAACTACAAGTTTGGTCCACCTTTTGTATGCATTCAATATTCACAATGGTCACATAAAAAAAAAAATCACAATGGCACCAACCATTTGGCACGCATGTGCATCTATCTAAACGAGTGTTCATTTCTTACTATTAACAGACTTATTGGGTAATTCATTCAAAAAAACATAAAAAATAAAAAAAAAAAAGACTTTTTAGGTGATTCATCCAAAAAAAGAAACATTAAAAAAAGACTTATTGCTGGGTCTTGTTTCTTCAATTATGTGTGAATAAGATGTAAAAGTAAACGGTCAAGTCAGGTGTGAGTGGACTGTGGACCATGTTTTTCTTGTCGTACACAAAGTTACCTTTAGCAAGTCTTGCTTTTTTTAGTCAATCGCACGTTAATTATTGTGTTCGGGAAAATGACAGCAGTAATGGTCCATTGGTCCTCAGTATGACTAATGAGTTTTTTTATTTTTTTTTGGTTGTTGTTGTTGTTGGTGGGGGTGGGAATGACTAATGAACATATATTAGTGCAAGTTTCACGTTGCATAAAAATAATGCTAGTCCTGTAAAGTGTAGGATTGTAAGTTTACACTGTTGTTCATGTAAAGTTAATATAATTGTACTTATTTGCATGAATAAGTACATTGTTACAGTGACTTTAATAATGTTATACATAGTTGTGTAATTTACAATATAAAATATAAATGAATAAAAAATATAAAAAAAATATTGAAAAATATTATTCATAATGTTCCATAAAATTTGATTGCCTTATCTTTTTTTTTTTTTTTTTTTAATTGTAACTTTAAAGTTGGATAAAGGTGAAAAATACCGTATATGAGATGTTTGTAAATTGACTAAATTCAAAAATTCTAGTATCATATAAAATATCACAATTTTTGTCATAACTAAGTGTTCTATTTGGAAAAACTTTATTTAGTTTTTTGTTAAAAACGTTTTATTAAAAATGTACTAAATTATACTTGTACCTTAAAAAAAGTGAAAAAGAAATTAAAAAAAGTGTGATTTTAAAAAGTTGTATCTATAAAAGCTAAAAGTTAAAGCTAATATTAAAGAGACTCTGACAGTCCACCTAAAAGATTATAAACAGTGAAAAAAATTATAATTTTTTAATATAAAAATTTAAATAATAATTTTATATAAAAATGACAAATTACTAACCACATCGTAACATGCACATGTTATAATTGGGACCAAAGTTTTGGTGCTTTATTAGGTAAAAAATTACTCCCGTAGACTTGTTAGAATAATGTCATCATAAGCATGACGTATTCTTAGCTTTCACAGAGAGAGAGAGAGAGAGAGAGATCACTCTATAAATAGGAGCCCAATAAGTGCTATCAAGTGCACAATATATTTTCTTTTATAATTGAGTTTTAGGTATGAGCACTGCAGAGAGAAAGTGAAAGATCCAAATTAGCAGAGCTTGCTTCATCAGGCATAATCTCTAGCTGACACTACTGTCCCTTGGAGTTTAGAATACAAGAATTCTTTTCAAGATAAAAATTTGCAGGTACTTTACTCCATCCTTTCACTTTATTTTTTGTTCTTCAAGATAAAGTTTATCCAAAAACTGATCATTTGCTAATTTAATTGAGTTCATATAAACTTTGAGATTTTAATTAAAAAATATTACCTTGCATGGTGGGTCTCTAAATATTTTTATACTAATTAAACTAATTTCCTCTTTTAATTTTAGTAGATTCGAACTCATATTCTTTCTATGGGAGAATTGGAAATTTTCACTGACTTACCAGACTCTTGCTCTCTCTCTCTCTCTCTCTCTCTCTCTCTCTCTCTCTCTCTCTTATTTTTTTATATTTTTTTCTCTCCAAATCTCGATGCAATTCTCTTTCCTTGTTGTTGCAACATTGTCGACCAGCCCCTTGACTAAACTATAGTACTCATATTGCAACATAATTCTTTACTGTGGTAATTTGCGTTATTATATATATAGGAATAAAAAATTAGTAGATCATTATTTCAATTTCCATGTTTTACTATTTATTACTAAACATCAACACTTTCATTTTTTTTTTCCATGATCATGAATTATTTATTTAATCTATAAGTTTTATTTTTTAATAATCCGAAGGATTAGATCTAAGTATCATATTATATGTAATTAGGTATATTAGATTTTAAATAATTAAAAATCAAATTGTTTGAATTTTATGAGAAATTTTGTGTGTGTGTGTGTGTGTGTGTGTGTGTGTGTGTGGTATCATTGGGATACAATAAGAAAATTTAGATTATATGTTATTAGTACTTTAATCAATGTTGTTCTAAAATATAATTTGTGTAGAATTTATTTGTTTACAATTATTATACCTATGTTCTAATTTAAAATATATTAATCATTTTGGTTTTTTAAAAAAATGGGTTACAAAAAGGTTTTGGTTATATCAACCCAACATATTACATGGATCATGTCATGTCAAGTCACTTAATAAACATGTCATGTTAAGATTGAAAAAATTTGACATAATTATTAAATAAGACATGTTAGGACTGATCCATGTAGTTTAATATCCTTGACTCAACACATCCACTAACACATATGGTGCTATTGACCAAAATCGGTAAGAATACTAACATACACAAGTTAACTTAAAAATAATAAATGAACTACTTGATAAATATAGCCATTCTTTTAATTCCATAGTTTTCATTCAAATTTATTTTATATCCATTTATATGTCTATGTACTCTTATTTTTTATTTCTATTATTTATATAGATTTTTTTAAAAATAATACCAATTTTCTCTAATTTTTTATCCATTTATACATCTATTTACTCTTTTTTTTTTTTTTTTCATTTCTACAATTTATAAAGATTTATATTAAATACTCTTATTGATATATTATGAAACTAAATTTTTAATAGGTGAATAATTGATTTGCTCTAATTTGATCTTGGACTTGTAGCTTCCAAACTCAAGTTTTTTTTTTTTTTTTTTTTTTTTGAGGAAACTTCAAATGTCAAGTTAATTTATTCTCTCGGCTTAAGATAATGTTCATATGATCATATTGCAACTGTAATAGTCAGTAAATTTCTCATGATTTAAATTCATTCTACTACAAAACCTTAATTGGCTTTTTTTTTAATTTTATATAGTACTAATAAAATGTCAATTTGATGCAATTGGATAACTTTTCTATAAGCACATATTATATAGAAAACTTAAAATTTCACACTATTTAAAGACTCTAAATTGTCTTCACTAATTTTTTCGAATTCAATTGCCTACGAATTATGATGATGGTAATGATGATAACTACAAAAAATAAAATTAAAAAAAAAAAATGTATGAGAAAAATTATATCTTTTTTTTTTTGGCATATAGAATGCAGCCCGGTATTCCATCCTTAATGCAATTGACCACGGGTTTGATCTCATCGGTAACTGCGTGTAAATTATCAATAAATGTTTTTAATTGAAATTTCCTTTGTAGTTAAAGACTCTATCCCGGTGCTTATGATTGTTATTTGTCTGACACTAGGAAAAGTAAACTTGATTATTTGCCAATCTACTGAATCACTTAGAAAAGAATTTAGGAAAACTACAAATTTGGTCTTTATGCTTTACATCATATATAGATTTGGTCTCTGACCTTTCAATTGTCTCAATTTAGTCCCTAACTTTTTAGTGTCGTATTAATTTAGTCTCTTCCTTTACCTATTAGATGGAAAAAACTGATGTGTCGAACGGAATAATATAAAAGAATAATGCTAGAGATACAAATTATTTCACAAAAAATTTTACAAACTGCTGATATGATGAGTGATTATTGATAAATGAAAAAATGATATTAATGGTGGGCCTAGATGAAAACTAATAAAAGATTGGCCACGTCAACATTTTATAAAAATATTATAAAATAGTTTGTGACTGCAGCATTATTCAATATAAAATTGCTTTCCAAGCCACATCATCTACCAACAGGATTGCCACATCGTATTAAAAAAATAAACACAAATTAAAATGTCCACAGAGGTGAGTCATCTTTCCTTCTTTTTCGTAATTGTCTTATCTTCTTCTTCTTCTTTTTCTTGAATATAATTGTCTTACCTTCTTCACTTCACTTCACTTCACTATTGTCTTCCTTATTTTATTTATTTATTTATTTGGCTGAGACCTTATACATCTCCTCTTATTTACCTAGAAACAATTTTTTTTTTTTTAATAAACTTTTGTACCAAAGACGAACATATATTCCGGTGTTTATATGAGAGTGAGACTAAAGAATGATCAGAATTTGTACCACAACAAAACACTAAAGGTTCATCTTCCCCCATAAATTAACAAATCTGCCTTTCACAGATCAAAATAAAAAATGTGGGATCTAAATGACTCTCCTAATCAACAAAGAGACAATGAATCTGAAGGCTACTTCTCCCAAAAGACTTCTTTTGATGGAGACGATGATAAGGGCAAATGGGTCTTATTCGTGTCAAATTCAAGCTCCTCCGATGTGACCATCGAGGACGGATCCAATGACAATCAAGACTGTGACCCACAAAAAATCAAGCAGCATAGTAGCACCAACAAGCTATTCAGGTTCTCGTTCAACAAGAGCAACGACCCACAACCCGTGACCCACTAGAGAGAGAGAGAACGCGCTGCCGAAGAGGGAGACAAGAGAGAAATCGTGAGATAGAGAGAAACGAACCTATAGCTACTGCCGTTTGCAAATTTATATCTTGACACTTCTAGTTCGTGTGAGGATGAGGGAGAATATTTTAATTTTAGTTTTTTTTTTTTTTTTTTAACATGACGTGGCGATACAGTTAGCAATTGATGTGGCATATAGAGTAATTTTTTATAATTCTGTTTAACACAACAATTTTTTCCATTCAAAAGATAATGACAGAGGCTAAATTGATACGACACTGAAAATGTTAAGTACCAAATTAACACAATTGAAAGGTAAGAAACTATATTGACATATGGTGTAAAGGATAAGGACCAATTTTACAATTTACCAAGAATTTATCAATTTTTTTGCATATAGGACGTAGCCCGGTTTAATCTCATTTGTAACTGCGTGTAATTATCAATAAATGTTTTTAATTGAAATTACCTTTGTAATTAAAGATTCTATACTGGTGCTTATGATTGTTATTTGCCTGACACTAGGAAAAATAAACTTGATTATTATTGGAAAAAACGGCCAATCTACTGAATCATTTAGAAAATAATTTATTTCTTTGGCTGGATACACTAGAAAAAGAAATGGGTTGCAAAGAGTTAGCCATTGACATACCACTAGTCATGGAGCCAGTCCAGTGGCCTGAGTGCTGCATCTACCGGGTCCCCAAGAAGCTTCGTGAGGTAAATAATGATGCCTACACTCCAAAGCTAATTTCAATAGGCCCTCTTCACCATGGGGAATGTGAACTACATGCCATGGAAATGTTGAAACTAAGATATCTCAGGGAATTTTGTTATCGAACTAGGACATGCCACAAGGATATTGCAGGCGTCATTGAAACAAACGAATTAAAGATTCGTCGCTGTTATGAAGAGATCTTCGATATCAGCAGCGAAGATTTTGTGAAAATGGTTGTATTGGATTCAACCTTTATCATCAAGCACTTCTTAAGGTCTGCTGCGAGTGATGTGTTGGGCTTTGTGGAGCCTAGTTTATTTTTGGCCCGTTTTGTAGCCCATTGTAACCCTGTAAGCAGGATATAAAAGCCGCTTTTGTGATTAGGATTTGTGACTACTATTGTTGTTGTGTTTTTAGGGAGAGAGAAAAAACACTGTAGCCGCACTTTCTATTTTTCCCTGATAATAATGAAATCCCTGCAACTCCGTGGACGTAGGCAAATTGCCGAACCACGTAAATACTGTCTAGTGCGTGTGATTATTTTTCTTTGACGCGTGTTTTCTCTATTTTTTTTGTTTCTCACAGGTTGGAATTTTGGTTAAATTCCCAACAACTGGTATCAGAGCCTAGGGTTAGGTTTGAGTGAGAGCAATGGCAGAGGAAGCAGGAAAGGCGTCTGGAATAGAAAAGTTCGATGGCACAGACTTTGGATTTTGGAGGATGCAAATCGAGGATTACCTTTATGGGAGAAAGCTGCATCTGCCGCTTCTAGGGGAAAAACCTGAGGCTATGAAGGCTGAGGAATGGGCTCTTCTTGACAGACAGGTACTGGGAGTTATCAGGTTAACTCTGTCTAGGTCTGTTACACACAATATTGTAAAGGAGAAGACCACAGTAGATCTGATAAAGGCTTTGTCTGGTATGTATGAAAAGCCATTAGCAAATAACAAGGTGCATCTGATGAAGAAACTGTTTAATCTAAAGATGGCAGAGAATGCATCAGTAGCACAACATCTGAATGAATTTAACACTATCACAAATCAATTGTCGTCTGTAGAAATTGATTTTGATGATGAGATTCGTGCTCTGATCGTTTTGGCTTCTTTGCCAAACAGTTGGGAGGCAATGAGCATGGCAGTAAGCAATTCTACAGGAACGGAAAAACTCAAGTACAATGATATACGAGATTTAATTCTGGCTGAGGAGATTCATAGAAGAGATGCAGGTGAAACCTCAGGATCTGGTTCTGCCCTAAACCTTGAGACAAGAGGCAGAGGTAATAACAGAAATTCAAATCGGGGCTGATCAAAATCCAAAAATTCTAATCGAAACAGAAGTAAGTCTAGATTAGGCCAACAAGTACAATGCTGGAACTGTGGGAAAATAGGTCACTTTAGGAACCAATGCAAAAGTCCTAAGAAGAAGAATGAAGATGATTCTGCTAATGCTGTAACATAAGAGGTACAGGATGCATTACTTCTTGCAGTAGACAGTCCACTTGATGATTGGGTTTTGGATTCAGGAGCTTCGTTTCATACCACTCCACACCGAGAAATCATACAGAATTATGTTGTAGGTGATTTTGGTAAGGTGTATTTGGCTGATGGTTCAGCTTTGGATGTTGTAGGTATGGGAGACGTCCGGATATTGTTGCCCAATGGATCTGTTTGGTTACTAGAGAAGGTTCGACATATTCCTGACCTGAGGAGGAATCTGATTTCTGTTGGACAACTTGATGATGAAGGGCATGCAATACTATTTGTTGGTGGTACTTGGAAGGTTACAAAGGGAGCTAGAGTATTGGCTCGTGGAAAGAAGACTGGCACTCTCTATATGACCTCAAGTCCAAGAGACACAATTGCAGTTGCTGATGCAAGTACTGATACAAGCCTATGGCACCGCAGACTTGGTCACATGAGTGAGAAAGGGATGAAGATGCTGCTGTCAAAAGGAAAACTACCAGAATTGAAGTCCATTGATTTTGACATGTGTGAAAGCTGCATCTTAGGAAAGCAGAAAAAGGTGAGCTTCTTGAAAACTGGCAGGACACCGAAGGCAGAAAAATTGGAGTTAGTACACACTAATTTGTGGGGGCCTTCTCCGGTTGCATCCCTTGGAGGTTCAAGGTACTACATCACTTTCATTGATGATTCAAGCAGAAAGGTATGAGTTTATTTTCTGAAAAATAAATCTGATGTATTTGAAACTTTTAAGAAGTGGAAGGCCATGGTTGAGATAGAAACAGGTTTAAAACTAAAATGTTTGAGGTCTGATAATGGAGGAGAGTACATAGATGGAGGGTTCAGTGAGTATTGTGCTATACAGGGAATTAGGATGGAAAAGACCATTCCTGGGACACCACAGCAGAATGGTGTGGCTGAGCGCATGAACAGAACTCTTAATGAGCGTGCTAGGAGTATGAGGTTGCATGCTGGACTACCAAAAACTTTCTGGGCTGATGCTGTTAGCACTGCAGCTTACCTGATAAACCGAGGGCCATCAGTTCCCATGGAGTTCAAACTTCCTGAGGAGGTTTGGAGCGGTAAAGAGGTAAAATTTTCCCATTTAAAAGTTTTTGGTTGTGTTTCTTATGTTCATATTGATTCTGATGCTCGTAGTAAACTTGATGCTAAGTCTAAAATATGTTTTTTCATTGGCTATGGTGATGAGAAATTTGGCTATAGGTTTTGGGATGAACAAAACAGGAAAATCATCAGAAGTAGAAATGTGATATTTAATGAACAGGTTATGTACAAGGACAGGTCAACTGTAGTATCAGATATTGCAGAGATAGATCAAAAGAAATCTGAGTTTGTCAACTTAGATGGATTGACTGAAAGTACTGTCCAGAAAAGGGGTGAAGAAAATAAGGAGAATGCAGATTCACAGGTAGATCAGAGTACACCTGTAGCTGAAGTCCGCAGATCTTCCAGGAACATTAGACCTCCACAGCGTTATTCACCCGCTTTAAATTATCTACTATTGACTGATGGTGGTGAGCCAGAGTGTTATGATGAAGCCTTGCAAGATGAAAATTCAAGCAAGTGGGAGTTAGCCATGAAGGATGAGATGGATTCCTTGTTGGGGAATCAGACATGGGAACTGACTGAATTGCTAGTAGGAAAGAAGGTTTTGCACAACAAATGGGTATACAGAATAAAGAATGAGCATGATGGTAGCAAACGTTACAAGGCCAGATTAGTTGTTAAAGGGTTCCAGCAGAAGGAAGGCATTGACTACACAGAGATATTTTCTCCAGTTGTGAAGATGTCAACAATTAGACTGGTATTGGGAATGGTGGCTGCAGAAAATTTACATCTTGAGCAGTTAGATGTGAAGATAGCATTCCTTCATGGTGACTTGGAGGAAGACATTTACATGATTCAGCCAGAAGGGTTTATTGTTCAGGGACAAGAGAATCTAGTCTGCAAACTGAGAAAGAGCTTGTATGGCCTAAAACAAGCTCCTAGACAGTGGTACAAGAAATTTGACAATTTTATGCATAAAATTGGGTTCAAGAGATGTGAAGCTGATCATTGTTGCTATGTTAAATTCTTTGACAATTCTTATATATCATTTTACTGTTGTATGTGGATGATATGCTCATTGCAGGGTCTAGCATTGAGGAGATTAATAATCTGAAGAAGCAATTGTCAAAACAGTTTGCAATGAAGGATTTGGGAGTTGCAAAGCAAATCCTTGGTATGAGAATCATTAGAGACAAAGCTAATGGTACATTGAAGCTTTCACAGTCAGAGTATGTGAAGAAAGTTCTCAGCAGGTTCAACATGAATGAATCTAAACCAGTGAGCACACCCTTGGGTAGTCATTTCAAACTGAGCAAAGAACAGTCACCGAAGACAGAAGAAGAAAGGGACCATATGAGCAAGGTGCCCTATGCCTCAGCTATTGGCAACTTGATGTATGCTATGGTGTGTACAAGGCCAGACATTGCACATGCAGTGGGAGTTGTGAGCAGATTCATGAGTAGGCTTGGAAAGCAACATTAGGAGGTAGTCAAGTGGATTCTGAGATATCTGAAGGGTTCATCAGATACATGTCTTTGCTTCACAGGTGCAAGTTTGAAGCTGCAAGGTTATGTAGATGCTGATTTTGCTGGTGATGTTGATAGTAGAAAGAGTACTACTGGGTTTGTATTTACTCTGGGTGGTACAGCTATATCATGGGCTTCAAATTTGCAAAAGATTGTTACTTTGTCTACTACAGAAGCTGAGTATGTTGTAGCAACTGAAGCTGGAAAGGAGATGATTTGGTTACATGGTTTCTTAGATGAATTGGGTAAGAAGCAAGAGATGGGCATTCTACACAGTGACAGTCAGAGTGCAATCTTTCTTGCCAAAAATTTGGCTTTTCATTCAAAGTCGAAGCATATACAAACAAAATACCACTTTATCCGGTACCTTGTTGAAGATAAGCTGGTAATACTTGAGAAGATATGTGGATCTAAGAACCCGGCAGACATGTTGACTAAGGGTGTCACTATTGAGAAGTTGAAGCTGTGTGCAGCTTCAATTGGTCTTCTAGCTTGAGGACAGGAGGATGAGTTGCAGGGATGAGGGATTGCTTTTGGAGGATAGCGGCTGATGTTGGTGATTGAACTAGTCTCCAAGTGGGAGATTTGTTGGGCTTTGTGGAGCCTAGTTTATTTTTGGCCCGTTTTGTAGCCCATTGTAACCCTGTAAGCAGGATATAAAAGCCGCTTTTGTGATTAGGGTTTGAGACCACTATTGTTGTTGTGTTTTTAGAGAGAGAGAAAAAACACTGTAGCCGCACTTTGTATTTTTCCCTGATAATAGTGAAATCCCTGCAACTCCGTGGACGTAGGCAAATTGCCGAACCACGTAAATACTGTCTAGTGCGTGTGATTATTTTTCTTTGACGCGTGTTTTCTCTATTTTTTTTTGTTTCTCACAGGTTGGAATTTTGGTTAAATTCCCAACATGATGAGCTTTTTAATAGGACCCTGCGTGTGGAGAAGAAGAAAGTTATGCAAGTGAAGAAGATGGATGCTGCAATGCGAGAGGAGATGAAAAGGATTGCATATTAAGTAAGCCATTGCTGAGGAAACATATACAACAAGACTTGTTATTACTTGAAAATCAGCTTCCATTTTTTATTCTCGACGAGTTACACACACAATTTTCCAAGTCTGAACAAAACAAATGTATTTCCTTTCTTAAGCTTGCCCGTAATTACTTTTTCTCATCTTTTGAGAAAAAAACAAACATTGATAAGAAGAATGTAAAACATTTTACTGATTTGATGAGATATTTCTACTATCCTTGGGAGTTTAAAAGCACGGGACAACCTATTGAAACTCTTCATAATGCAAAAAAGCTGGACGAGGGATTTTCAAAACCGCTGATGGGAGAAGGTTACTTGATATACAATTCAAGAAGAGTAACCCTACGGAAATATTTCCTTGCTTCACTTGCTCATGGCTCTTGCGTTGCTTACCATTCTTGAAACGCTTTCCGTGCTTGGTGAATACTCAAACTTTCTTAGAAGTCCCACGCTTGGAGGTACATGACGAAACTGAAGGCATTTTCAGAAATCTCATGGCCTTGGAGCAGTGCCACTATCCATTTGAAGCTTACATATGCAATTATATGGTGCTATTGGATTTTCTTATCAACACTAGAGAAGATGTGGAGTTGCTTGTTGAGAAAGGGATTATTGTTAACAAGTTAGGTAGCAATAAAGCAGTTGCCATTATGGTTAACAAACTTGGCCTTGAAATAGAGCAAAAGGGATCCTGTTACCTAGAACTCGCTCAACGGCTTAATCGGTACTATGCCAACGATTGCAATCGTAATATGGGATCCTTGAGAACAATATATTTTGGTGATATTTGGAGAGGCACTGCAACTTTTATAGGGACAATAGTCCTGCTTGTAACTATCTTGAATTTCCTTAGGCCTTTTTTCTTCAAGATTAATATTTAATTATTTTTATTGTGATATTGTCAATTAGTTGTAAGTTTGCATGGCATTGCTTGTAGTTGGTTTCGAAATTGCCAATATGTTAAGTTTTTGTTTTTTGTTGTTGTCTCACACCATTTTTTGTTTCCCTCGTGCCCTTCTCCCATTATTATAACTATTGGATTAAAAAACAAATTGTTGTCACAACAAATTTTGCATCAACTTGTATACCTGATTACGTTTGTTGATTTTTTAGATAAATAAAAATAGTAGAGGAAGGGGAGGTGGAGTGAGTACCTAATTACTTCAATAATTCTAACTTGGTGCACCTATGGTACATATTCACTCACAATAGAGCTTGTCATGTTGCAGGCATGTGAAACTAAATGCGTATTTCATGTGTGCATGCATCTCTTAGGATATGTTTAGTTGGGATAATTTTAGGGGGTAAGGAAATTGGAGAGAAAATGATAAAGTTTAGCTACAAAATTAGTTGTAGTCTACAACCTTACTTAATATCTTTTATTGGAGATGAATTTTGAGAATTCTATCATTGGATTACATCTTTTTCTTATATCCTCCGTGCTTGCAAAATTTCTAAAAAATTAAAAATTAATAACTATGTCATCAACCAATTGTTTAAATTGCTATTTTTTGAAATTTAAAATTATACATAAAATATAAACTTGCTTTTATTTTAGCTTTTGTCTTTTTCTTCTTCCATTTTAGTCCTTTTCTGTTGCTTCTCATATAGGGCTTTTTATTTTTATTTTTATTTTTATTTGTGTTCATCTATTTTGGTTTTTTTATACTTTGTTTTTCTTTTGTTAATGAAATGCTTATCCACACATAACTTTCTAATAAAAATATATCATTACTTTTTTTTAATCTAATAGTGGTATGCAAATAAATTTTCGTAAACTACATTTTTCATCATCTCATTTTTCTTTTCAATAAAAAAAAAAAAAAAAAACAAAAAAAAAGAATTTAATAGTCCTCAACTTTTCATCCCAGAAACAAAACATCATAACTAAAATTAAGATATTTTCTATCGCTCACCTTTTTTCCTTCATATTTTTAATCACCGACTTTTTAACAACCAGCCAAAAGCATCCAAAATGCAACGTGCATATTTCTCTTATAGGTGACATGGGGTCCTGCTTCTAGCTACCATTCTGTGTGATTAAGATGTAAGTGAATAGTTCCTCAAAAAAAAAAAAAAAAAAAAAAAAAGGTAAGTGAATAAGGTCATGTGATGTTTACTAAAAAAAAAAAAAATCAGGTCATGTGTGTCACAAAGACTAAAAACAAGTCAAGACAACGTTAATCATTAATGGGGTGTGGCCCTTTATCTTGACTGTTTGTTTTCACAGGCCAGCTTGTGAAGTTGAATAGTGACAGCCTTAAGAATTGTTGCCCTGAGTGAAAATTGACAATGGCAATAATGTGCTTGTTAGTTGTGACCAACATTGACAAGTAAATGAGACAGTTGTATGTTTGTCAGAAAAGACGTCATGGTAATGACGTAGAGATAATAAGGGTTGGGGATTCACTCAATAAATAGGAGGGCAAGAAGGCTTTGAGAATTGCTATGAAGTGTACAGAAGTAGAAGATTGTTTCTTAGATAAGTGAGTTTAAGCTATGAGTGAGAAGAGAGAGAATCAAGTAGTCGTAGCCTTGCTTCGTTGGACATGATCTCTATCATATTCTGCTGTTTCTTGGAGTCAAGTTTAGAAGGCTGAAGCATTTTCTTTCAAATACAATTTGCAGGTTCCTTGCTCCATCCTTTCACTTTATTTTTGTTTAAATAAAATTTGCAGGAGGCTGGTTCTTTACTCCTTCGTTTCACTGTAATTTTGTTCTACAATATAAAGTTCGCCAAAAATTGATAATTTAGTTTTTTTTTTTTTTTTTTTTTTTTAATTTAGTAAGTAATTGAGTTCATATTTCAAAATTCTAATTTAGGAGACGCTATTCTCTACACACACAAAAAAAGGTTTAAGAGATGTATTTTTTTCCCTTTTTTTTTTCGTTTGAGGTAGATTTGTGTGGATATCAATTAGTTCAGTCACTTCAGTTATTTACTAAATTGATTGACTTCAATTTACAGGATAAATATAATTAATGAAAAGAAAAATGTTAATTTTTTTTTGGTATCCCAATAATTTAATATAACATATTGAAAATTACAGTTAACACCCCTAACATATACCCTTTTTACAATTACTCTTTATACTATGAGAATTCACACTTATGAAACTATACAGTTTTTTATACATTCCATCTAAACTATGAAAATACATATTTTACTCCCTTAAACTATATCACTTTTACACTTATTCACTTAAAATATGAGAATACAAGCTTACTTGCATAAACTATTACCCATAAGATTGGGGGCTAAGTGTTACATGTTTAATAATTTAGAGGCTAAGTGGACACTTTTAAAGTTTATGGGGGCAAGTATTAATGGAAAATAATTTAGAGGGGATAAAGTATTTATTCTCATAATTTAGGGGGTAACCGGGTAAGTATAAAAGAGGGTAAAGTATAATTTTTCCTTTAATATAATACATGAGCATGACACCTTAGAATATAGGAAGGAAAAATGTAAGATAAGAATTAAATAGAAACTCAAAATATCACCTTAATTTGATAATGACCAAAAAGATATTTGAATCATCAAGAAAATATGTCCAATTGAAAATAAGTAATTTCCTAGAATCTATTTTCAATTGAAAATACTTTTGAGTGTAAAATATTTGAAGTCGAAATGAACAGAGTTCAAACTTTTTTTTTTCCCATCATGTGAGGCCGAGTAGCGTAGCAGCCGTGCAACATGTCCTGAGGAACTCTACATAAGCTACGGGTCATGTCCATTTTTCTATTATCTTACATTGTAAATAGCTTAAGAAGTCATCTGCGTACCACTGCACATTTTTAATGTGATGGTCATTTAACAAGTATAAGTATTTGAGAGGTGTAGGAGGAAATGGCTGGGATTCAAGTCTCGAGGAGGGAGCTTCACACACATATATACTTGATTAGACTAGAGTAAAATTTATATAAAAAAAAAAAAAGTCATCTGCGTCTCATATGCTTTTACTTGTATAGGTGTTAGATTCTAATTGGTTAGAGTTCTTAAAGCACTTGTTTGAGTTTGTTAGAAGTTGTTATTAATGTTCTAATGGCTAGTAACTTATGTAACTTAATGGTAGCCTCCGTTTTCATTGTATAAAACAAAGGAACTTTTTACAGATTAGTCGATTTAATGAAATCAATCTTTCATTCTGATGTACTTACCCAATTGATCTTATCTGCATAGTTTTAGCACACTCCAAGTGAAGCTTTTCACATAGTTGGGAACTCATGCTTACCATTTTGCTCGCCCACTTCCTTAGAAAACTTCGAATTTCGTCATTGCCATACATTATCTCCATGGTAACTTGGCATGCGCTTTTCTCCATGAAAATCCTATGTGGACTCTGAGCCCAAATCAGATTGCCATTCGGTAATCTTTAGTTTATAGTGTATTCAGTATTGTTTCTGCCTTATGTGGTAAGGATTTCTTGACCAATCATATCCTTGCTACATCATCTTTTCCCCCTGTGGTAAACATTAATGATTCATCCACAATGCGTGGCTCATGTGTTCAACTCTATTTGGATCCAGTTTCTCCTCCTGTCACACAAAAGACCTTGAGAAGTCAATCCCAGCAATGCCAAGATTTTGACGTGTGGCCCTTCATCATTAATGTTTTCGCCAGTCAACTAATTGTGTGATGCTTGTAAATTTTTGAGAATGATGTGATGGCTATGACGTGTTTTCTTTTGTGCTTTTTCTTTCTAAGAGAGAGGGAACACACTATAAATTGGAGCGCAAGAGGATTTTAACTAGAGCTATCAAGTGTACAAGTTTATTTATTTATTTTTTATGAGTGAGTTTTAGCAATATCAGGAGAGAGGATTCTTACCCAAAAAAAAAGGCTTGCTTCATTAGACGTGATCTCTAGAAGATTTTGCTGCTTCTTGGAATTAAGTATACAAGCAATTTCTTTCAAATAAGATCTGCAGGTTCCTTTCTTCATCCTTTCACTTTATTTTTGTTCTTCAATGTAAAGTTAGCCAAAGATTTATAATTTAGTAATTTAATTGAGTTCATATTTGTAACGTGTACTTTGGGATTTTAGTTTTAAAAAAATATACCTTGCAAGGTTGGATTTTAATGTTTTTATAATCAACTAATTTTCGTATAACAAGCATTAGGGGGCGCATGATTTTTATATATTTATTTTTTTAAATGGAAAGTAGATGTCTGGGTTTCACCGTATCAGATCATGAATTAGTTCGGTAACCTTAGTTATTTAGTAAAATCTTGTCCAATTGCTGGTAGTTGCTACTAAAAATTTCTGTTGTGTATGGCTTATGAGTTCTATTTATGCGATAAAATGGATGGTTTATGAGGAAAAAAATTTCTGTTGTGTATGGCTTATGAGTTCTATTTACCCGATAAAGTGGATGGTTTATGAGAAAAATAATTTTTAAATGTGTGAATAATATTGTGGAACTTATTTTTAATAAAAAAGTGACTAAAAAGTGATATTTGTGAGTCTGTAAAAATATACTATTCACAGTTGAAAGTCAACATATGCGGCTTAACAAAAAAAAAAAAAAAAGCTGAAAGCACTGAGTTGCAAACGTAGACGTGCAAAACACGCTATCCAAACCCCGTCAAAATGGATGGTTTATGAGGAAAATAATTTATGTTTTGTATTTTCAAAAAGGACAAATTGAAGCTGTATTTGGCGTGGAATAAAATATTTTCTTGAAAATGTTTTCAATGTTTTAGTGTGTTTGATATGACATAAAATCTTGACAAAGTTTTGCTCCCCTCCCAAATCCCAATTCCTTTCTCTAGTCTTCTCCATTATCCTCCCAAATTGTTAGCTCTATCCCATAACTTTGACGAACTTTTACCCTTAATTTTACTAACTTTTAGCCATAACTTTCACTATTAAAGTCTTTTAGAAGCGAAATTCAACTTTTCCTACAGAAAAATGTTTAAAAAATTAAAAATTTTATTACAATTTTGTGTTTGGGAAAAACGTTTTTGATTTTTTTTTTTTTTTTTTTGTCTCAATTTTATTTATTTATTTACTCTTTTTTTCAAATAACCTAACTTTTAATTTTTTAAAAAATAAGCCAGTTTTAAACTTTTTGTCACACATTTAAAAATAAAATTTACCAAAAACTATATCTTTTGTTAAACACTATACAAATAAATTATTGCAAATAAACGCATCCAGAATGTTTACAAACTAATGTGTTAGTCTGTTAAGCATTATATAATAAAATTTGTAGTGTATATCTCTATCATAATTCATTTCCAAAACACTTACGGTCTTCCACCTTCTAGCTGCCAAAAAGACTCACACAGTCACATTCTCTTTAGCTCCACCATCTTTCTTAACAAAGATTTTACTCATTTGAAGTAAAGCGAATCTTGACTGTTAAAAAAAATTTCTTTTCCTCTTTCATTTCTACTTTAGTTCAATTTCTATTTATTTATTATGTTTTTTCTCTTTTAGTTCAATTTCTAGTTTTTTTTTTTTTTTGAAAAACAAACACACACACACATAAGGGAAAGGGAAAGAGGTTCTAAGACAAAGGCACACTACAATTCCACTCAAAAGCCATGGTAACTTTTAAGGGAGGGTGGACCAAGTTATACTACACACAACACACTCTCTTAAGCAATGTGGGACAATTACTCATTCTTTTTTTTTAGAAACAAACACACACACACACACACAAGGGAGAGGGAAAGGGGTTCTAACACAAAAGTACACCACAACTCCACTCAAAAGCTATGGTAACTTTTAGGGGAGGGTGGGGCATTCAATTTCTAGTTAGTTGTGAGGTACGCAAGTGATTTGGATTTTTTTTTTTTTTACCATAGTAATCCAATTTGATAGAATTCAAATTCTATTCACGTATTTTATGGTTTCTTATAATGATTTTGTTATATTTATTTTTTTGTTAATATTATATAGTCTTGTATATGTAGTCTACAAGAGATAACTCCAATATAATGGCATCCATTATGACGTGTCATAGCTGTAGTTCAATTGGATTAAAAATGACCTTAAGATGCTTAATTGGTTATTTTACTTTATTAATAATTTCAATGCTAATAAGAATTACATTGTTTAAAAATTTCTAACAATAATCTTAGGCTACTATACACACACACATGCATATTTCTTTGAATTTTTCTTAAGATGCAAATCAATGTGATAGTTTTATCTTCACTCCCCAAACCAAAATTCCTGGTTCTATTCTTGCCCATCATTGTGCAGCTCCTCCACACTCTTGCCAATCAGTCAATCGGCTTGAGTCTTTGTTCTTTTGATGACCTCTTCTACCACTGAGGTTTTTGACCTTTTTTGAAATATTTTAGGAATGAATTGACAATATGTATAAATACAAAAATACTGAAGAAACTTTTGGTTCGATTTTCGACGAAATAGTGATGTGTTTATATATATGTGTGTGTGTGTGTGTGGGTTTAAATTTAAATTTGATGTGTTGTGATATTGATCTCCTTTTTCCTGTAGTTTTATGTGCAAGTTCAGAAAATATTTTTAGAAGCATTGTCATGAATGAAATGAAACGCAGGAAAATAAATAGTCCTCCTTGAAAATGTTTTATGTTGAAATATTTTCCAATGAAAAATATTTTATGCCAAAACAAGTAGAGGCTAAATCATTTATTTTGCCACCGGATGGTGAATTTCTTGGTGCATATAGCGTAGTTATCAATTCTATTCCCCTATTATTATTATTATTATTATTTTTTTCTTATCAAACTCTTGGCCACTCCATATATTTTGTCATGTAGAATGCTTCGTTTCTCTCTACATAGAATGTTGTCCAAAAAAAAAAAAAAAAATTAATTGAAAACATGTCAAGGGTAAACATTTTTCTCCCTAGTGTTTAGCTGTGTTCATGCCCTTGCCAAATGGGCACTCTCTTGTGATTTGCAGGCCCTGTTTCATTTACTATTTGCCCCAATTCTGTCTTCAATGTTTTGGAGGGGGATTATGCTTATAGTTTTTTGGAATAAAATCTTTCTTAAAGCAAAAAAAAAAAAAAGAAAAAAAAATTGCTATACTTCAACAAGGAAAAAGTTCATAATTTTATTTTCCTCTCACCAAAGTAGAAAATAATGTTTTTTGACCCGTATAAGTAGGGCTGTCCAGAGACCCGGTCAACCCGACCCACCCGCCGACCGAACCAACTTCTCCGGCGGTCGGCGACGGGTTTATTCCTCCAAAACCCGAGTTTTCCAGGTTGGGTGTCGGTTTTCCTTTCTCAAAAATCCGATCAACCCGATCTGACCAACCCACAAAATTTTCGGTGATATTTGATCATTCCGGTGAGTTTTGAGATGTTTTTTGGCTAGATTTTGGCTAGATCTGGCGAGATTTCGCTAGATCTAGTTGAGTTCTTGGCTAGATCCAGCGAGATTTCGCCAAATCTAGTCGAGATTAAGGCTATTTCTGGCGAAATCTCAAAGGATTTTGGCCGATTTTCATGGTTTTCTCGCCGAATTTTCGCTATTTTCCAGATCTCGACTCCGACTAAACCCGACTGCTGCTCGTTGATGATCTAGCCCGTCCGAACTGATCATCCTCTCGTTCGGCGGTGAGTTGAAAGTTTGTCCATCCAATTTGGTCAGGTCGGTTCCGGGTTGGGCACAAACCCAACCCGGACCGACCGGTGGACAGGCCTACGTATAAGCTCGAAGTCGGAGCTATTGCAAATTGCAATTGGTGCCTCTTGAAATTAATGATTTTATTGTACATTTAAAGAAAGTCTAAATGATTGTTCTTTGTGATCTGTCACTAGGAAAACGGAAGTGGACGATTGTTCAAGATGGTGCCCACTTCCACTACTGCTGATTCACTTACATATGATATATCGGAAGAGCTGATTATTGACATTCCACCACAAGTCCCGGAGCCACCCCAATGGGCCGACGAGTGTTGCATCTACAGAGTCCCCCAGAGACTTCGCCTGGTAAATAAAAACGCCTACACTCCAAAGCTAATCTCAATCGGCCCTTTCCACCACGGTAAAGAAGAACTAAGGGACATGGAAACGCTGAAATCGAGATACTTTAAGGAATTCTGTCAACGGACCTGGACAACGCAAAAAGATATAATAAGGATCATTGCAGAGAACGAACAGGCAATTCTCTATTGTTATGATGTGGGTTTAGAGTTCACTGGCGAAGATTTCGTGAAAATGGTGGCATTAGATTCCATCTTTATCATTGAGCATTTCTTCAGGGCTACTGCTGGAGGAGAAAATGAGAACAATAATACAGAACGTAAAGTTAGTAAACCATGGTTGAAAGGGCATATAATGCTAGACTTAATATTACTTGAGAATCAACTTCCTTTTTTTATTCTCGACAAGTTATATGAGGAATTTTCCAGATCTGAAAATGATGATTCCTTCTTTAACCTTGCCTGCAAATATTTCTGGGAGTATTTCTTTTCCCCGGAGAAGCAAAGACCACCTGTGAAGGAAGTAAAGCATTTCACTGATTTGATTAGATACATCTACTACTATCCATCAGAGTTCAAAACTGGAAATGCTGTTTCTTATGTACATAGTGCAACAAAGCTATATGAGGTAGGAGTGAGATTCGAAAAGACTGAAGACGGAAGGTTAGATAAAATAAACTTCAAGGAGTGGCAGCCCTTGGGAAAATGTCAATGCTTCAATTTCTCATGGCTCTTAATTTTCTTACCATGCTTGAAATGTTTTCCTTGCTTGGAACCCATGCAATCATTACTGTATCTCCCGAGCTTCGTGGCAGATAACAGAACTGAAGACCTTTTCCGAAACATCATGGCCCTGGAGCAGTGTCATTATCCATTTGAAGCTCACATATGCAATTATATTGTGCTATTGGATTATCTTATCAACAATAGAGATGATGTAGAGTTTCTTGTTGACGAAGGGATTATTGTTAACGCGCTAGGCAGCTATCAAAAAGTTGCCAATATGGTTAACAAAATTGCCCTTGAAATTGTGGAAGAGAATTCCTGTTACGGTGATGTTGCTAATAAACTTAAGAGCCACTATCATAAAGGTTGCAACCGTAATATTGGATACTTGAAAAGTACCTATTTTTCCAATCTCTGGAGAGGCACTGCAACTGTTGTTGGTCTTATAATCTTGGGATTCACTCTCTGGGATTTCGTTAGGTCTTCCACCAAATAGATTCAAAATTTGTGTAGTTCAATCTCTGAGTGTTTTGGTTTGGCTTACATGTATGAATTGTATCTGAACTAGTCCTTTTGTGTAGCTTGTGATATCCTCTTGTTCCTAATAGGGTTTGTCTCAGCATCCTTGAAGATAATGTATTCTAGCCAATAATAATGTTATATCTTCTGTAATTTCACTTTACCACCGAATGCTATTAATAATATCATTGTTTCTTGTGCTTGTAATGCCTACCATAGAATTTTATCAAATTCTGCACACAGATTGGAAATTTCATCTAAGGTTGTAAGTAATTCATTCAGCAATACAACTCTGTTTCCAGCCAATAATAATGTTATATCTTCTGTAATTTCACTTTACCACCGAATGCTATTAATAATATCATTGTTTCTTGTGCTTGTAATGCCTACCATAGAATTTTATCAAATTCTGCACACAGATTGGAAATTTCCTCTAAGGTTGTAAGTAATTCATTCAGCAATACAACTCTGTTCTGTATATACAATAACTGAGGAAAGAACTTGTTAGAATCTTTAAATTCTCTAATTAGTAATTACGTGCTTCTCACATGCCAGATATAAAGATATAAATAAGCAAAGCTACAACCATATGTTCTCTCTTAAACGACAGCCGTTTTATCTTCAAGCTTATTTTCTTGAGAATTTTGATAATTTTATTATTTTTATTTTTTGAATATTATTTTTTAAGAGTAATCAATTTGTGATAGGCCAAAAACGTATTGACCCCTTGTAATTAAATCAATTGATTAATTAGCCAAGTTATTAATTAATCAAATTAATCATGCAAATGCGTGGCAGCACAAACAAATCACCAATAAACTAATTATGCAGCGGAAAATAAATAACACAGTGATTTGTTTACGAATGGGGAAAACCTAACGGCAAAAACCCCACCGGGTGATTTTCAAGTCACCACTCCCGAAACTCCACTATTATCACAACAAGCGGTTACAAGTAAAAGAATCCCAGTACCTTCTACCAACCTACAGTTGAACCCTTACCCCAATACCCAATTGGACTTATTCTGTAGTGACAGTTCCCCTTTTGATGCACGACTCCCAAGTACGTGACTAACCAATTGTGCGGATCCCAATACGCAACTTCAATCACCAACTAGAGAAGATGGTTGGCTGCAAAGTTCTTCAATTCATCTACACGATGAAGATCAAGAAGATGCTTGGTCACAAAACCCAAAGGTGCACATACACAGCAACTTCTTCAGAAGAGATGAACTAGGGCGAAACTTTGTCTTCGGTCACAATTTGCTTGAACAGACTTTGCTCAATGCTTGTGCAACTTGTGAACTCTTTGACGGCCCTTAAAACAATCCTTTTATATGTCTAGGGTTAGGAGAAAAGAAAGCCCAAACACATAAACACGGATCCCAAGAAAATCAGATTAGAATTCCAAAATTCTTAAACCTCGACAGATAGGAGGTGTCAAGCAGGTGTTGAGCACACGAGTTGAACAGCTTCCTTAAGCTCGATTGATGCAACTGTCGAGCTTTAATGAACTTGCACTTCTCAGCTTGTTTCTTGGACAGACTTGATGACTTTAACACTTGATCTTGAAACACAGTTTCTTGAAGCATTAAACACATCCTAGATCTACCACTTACAAGTAAAATGCATTTGTTCAAAGGATTAGCCAATTACATCAAAGAATGACATATGTTCCTAATAAGTGAAACACATATGTCCTAACAATCTCCCCCTTTGGCAATCCGTGACAAAACCACAACAAACAAATGAACATATGAAAGAAGTCATAAATCACTCAACTCATACTCACTTGTTGAATACAATAAAATCTATCCTAACACAAACTCTTGAAAAACTTTGCAAGAAGAGAGTTCATGGCAAGTAGACTTTGACAACCTATATTTCTGAAACACTTTAAACAAAACTCATCACGGCATCTTTGTGTAAAACAAAAATAATAGATTGCATACAATTATAAGAAGCATGTGTATAAAGAGAGAAAAGAACCAACACATGTAAGAGGTAAGTGAAAGAAAAACATACATCCACATATAGAAAAGAATAAGTACAATGTATGTCAATAAATGGTCACAAGACCCAATGTACAAGAACAATGTATCTATAAAAGAAAGAAAAGAAAAGATATATGATAATCCTCACTACATCCCTCATATCAACACTCCCCATAACAATATGTCATATACTAACTCTCCCCCTAAGAATGACTACTCTTATATCCCAAAAACTACTTCTCCTTTTTGGCACGAGTGACAAAGGGTAAAGTGTCAAGTAGACATCTCATCGGTAGAGCTAGCATCTCCATCATCATCATCAGAAGCATCATCATCATCATTACCCTCAGTTGCAGAATCAGAAGCCACTGGAGGAGGTAAAGGAGAAGCCTCAGAAGAGAAACCACCCATGGTCGCCTGCCGCTTAGCAATACGGCCAACACGAACATTCACTTGATACAACTCAGTTAACAGTGTATCAAGGCGAGCATCCATGCACTGAAGCTGCGCCATGATGTCTCCTAGAGTCACATCACCCATGGAAGAGGAAGGAGCGGATGTGGATGGAGTAGATCGAGATGGAGCCGAACGGGAGGGAGGAGCTACTGACTCCTGTCATAACCTAAACTACGCCTCACTACATTTTACGGTAGCGGCATCTATGGCACATATAAAAGTGAAATGGTCGGACAACGGAAAAGGGATGGAAAAATGGCGTAAAATCCTCGTGATAGCGAAAGGAAAGATGAGTTTATCACGGGATGCTGAATCCAGATGAACATCTATAATAGAGAGAATGAAATAAGAAGGGAAGTCTATAGTAAGATGCTCAAGAAGTGATAACAAAAACCGAGCACGAGACTCTATGATGGAGTTATAATGAGAGAGAGGATGGAGTAGAAAGGTCATCACCATGTTCAAGAATCTAGGACCTTTAGTAAAAGGTCGACATGATGTAAACTGACACTCACCCCACTAAGAAGGGTGCTCACAAAAAGCAGATATGAGCTCATCCTTGGACACAGCCTTAAACGCTCACAACTAGGATAGTCAAGATACTCTACCCTAAGAACTCAAAGCATATTCGCAACAAGCTGCGGTGTGATAGGAATGCGCGTACCTCGAACGCGAGTGAAGAAAAGAGGTACTAAACGATCAATCCCATGCATGTTAGAGTAAAACTCTTGGATAAGCACGAAAGGACATGTGATCGGGATGTCACACAGTGACTCCCATCCCCGACTGTGAATGACATCGGGAAGATCAGTGTCGGCGAAGTCCGCCAGAATGACTTGGCGTTCCGAATGAACACCTCGTCTAGAAAAGTTCTTTGAGAAAGCATTTTGGGCATCCTCATCACAAAACCGAAGATGTGAGGGAGTAGGATTAAAAGATGAAGAGGCTCCGGAACGAAGAGGGTTCCAGGCCGGAGTGAATTTACGCTTAAGTGTCATAGACACGACTAACGTAAACAATAGAGAGGGAGGGAGAGAAGGAGACAATCAGAAAAGTCCCAAATAGTTCAAATATATCAAGATATATTGAAAAGAGAGTATGTATGCATGGAAAATGCATGAACATGTGACATGCAAAAGAAAATACATCATAAGCTCATCCCAATCCAATCCTACAAGCACACAATCAATTTGCACACATCTAAATGCATAATAATACTGTTATAATGCAAATGTGATGCAATGCATGAGATTTTAAATACATTTAAACGAAAACCAATACCAAAATTTCAATAAACACTCATCAATTTTGAAAAACCCCAAAATTTTCAAAATCCCTAAAACCTAGGTTTCAAAAGATGAAATGCATGAAGAATGATGAGATAAGATAGCATACCAAGTGATTTGAAGCAAGGAAATGCCAAAAATCACGTGGGTTAAAGGTTTTGAGTGAGAAAAGATGGTTTGGGAGGTGAACAGATGCGGATAGATCGAGAGATATCGAGGAAATGAGAACCGGATTGCACGAGGAAGCTTAAATAGAACCTCAGTAAAGCTCGACAGATGTGGGTATCGAGAGGTGTCAAGACTTCTGTCGAGATAGGTGTCGAGAAAATGGTTGTCGACAGATGCAGGTGTCGAGAAGCTATCAAAGAGGCAGGAGAAATCTTGATCAACCCACCAGGTATCGAGGAGCTGTCGAGATTGCGATAAGAAAAATCTAGGAAGCTCGACAAATGGCAAGGTGTTGAAGAGGTATCGAGGAGCTGTCGAGCTAGCTTTTAAAAACAGTTTTTTGAGAAGTGAAAAACACAGACATGAATGCAATCAGACATGCAACTCAACCAATGATCCAATCAACATACTAAGCTCTCAAAATCATCTCTCAACAAAATTTTAAGCACTTGGATCTCAAAAACACACACACACACACACTAAACAGGTCTAACTAATTTTATATTTCAAAAATAAGTCAAGACAGTTTAGTGAGCATACATTAACACATGTAAACCTAATGATGACCAAATCACATTGTACCTGCACATGTATTAAGAGTAGCAAAGAATATTGCGTGTTGTGTGTGAAAAACATTGCAGATTGCATAAGTGTATACATGTTATGACGATTTGAGATATGAGAAAATCACTTTAACTCACACACACTCATAACTGTTTGATGGGGACTATCACCTTCGAGGTACATCCTATAACTCCCATATCTCCTAGAATACACGCTTGCAATCATATTTAAAGCATTTTTAATCTTTTTGCTTTTTATTTTTTCTTTGCATATTTTTCTTTTTAAGCATATTATACATGGGCATATAAGAGATAGAGAAGAAATACTCAATGATATTTGACATTCCAATTTTGCTATGCCGAAGCACACGAATGTCATTGACATCACACTTTTACTATGCCGAAGTATACAAATGTCATTCATGATTAGCGGACAACAGTGGTAAGATGGTTATTTATGTCTTTCTCTTAGGATTTTCTAGTCCTACATGTCAAAAAGAGTGATATAAGTGTTAAGTACAAGAAATCACTTAACCTTACTCATCACAAACACGAGCCACAAAGCTCACTTGCTTAGTTGTGCATATTGATGCTCATCTAAGTTACAAGAGATACAAAGTTTAGAAAACTTTGTTTCAATGGCCATCCAAGGTACACAAGTATCAATGTACAAAAAACACACATTGTTTTTGTATTTTTCTGATTTTTCAATTTTTTTTTAAATTTGAAAAACAAAAATAAGCAAAACTGAAAATAAACAAACAAAAACATGTTAAGCAAAGCAATGCAATGCATAAAACTAAACTGACTCAAAAATAAAAGCAAAAGACACAAGTAATGCAACAAACAAAAACAAGAAGAGAGAGACGAAAGTGATAGAATCACTTGGAACCCTTTTCCTTCCACACCTTGGAAGAACCTTTCCTTTAATTAAACCCTTGAACCGGCGGTGAGGGGGAAGAATTGAAACCGTTCAAGTTCGAAAGGAATATGAGGGCTTTGAGAAGATCTCCAAGAGGAACAAGAGAGGATTGAAGCTGATTTTAGCTTCCAGATGCTATCATGTTGTTGCTTTGTTAAGTGGCTAACCACTTATAGCAATTTGGTTGAGTATGACCGGCAATCCTATAATGATGACAGAGATGTTGCTTCTTCTGTTTAGGCTTTTGAGAGTTAGCCTTCTTAGCCCTAGGGTTTTTAACATCTTTCTTATCTTGCTTAGGGGGTGCTCCTAAGATAGATTTACCCTTGTCTAAGTTTTAACTAGCTAATTCAGTTTTAACATCATTGTTCTCAATTTCAACATTATTAGCAGGAGGAACAAAAACAGTATTACTAGTAGAAGCAACATTAGAAGAAAAGAAACCATACCCTAAACCTATTCAATCTGAAGCAGATTTCTGAATGCTGAGCATCTCGTCAAGCTTCGCACTTGAAGTCCTCTCCAATTGAGCTCCAACTTGAAACAACTCCACTTCAAGCTTCTTGGTCTTCTCAGCCAAGAAATTATTTTCAAACCTTAGTGCTCCAATAGTCTGATTAGTCTCATCAAACTTTGTGGAAAGCTCTTCACGATCAAGTTCCACATCACTAAGTTTCTTGGTGGTTAGCCTATAGAGTTTCTCGTGTTTCTCAGACAGCTTGTGTAACGTCCCAGGCAAAAAAAAAAAAAAAAAAAAAAAAAAAGTCAAGACCAAACTTTTTGGGTTCCCACGTGCCAAGCCCCACCTAACCCCACTACCCACTCCCTTTTGTCTCTTCTTTTGGCCGGCTTCCTCTTTTTCTTTCTTTCATTTTCCTTCTTTTCTCTTTACTGAAACACACACATACACACTCACTTCCACACTCACCCGCCAGCCTCCACTCCATACCACACCATCTCACCATCATTTTTCCAACAAGATCACCGGAAAAATACTTAGGAACCCCAAAGCATCTTCATCATTTTATTTGAGGTAAAAATTTCTCATCTTTTTTTGTGGGTTTTGCATTTTGCTTGAGGTTATTTTTATCTAAGCATTAATGATGATACCCATATGATTTATGAGCAATAGAAGTGATATTTATGTATTTTTATGTATGGGTTTTGTATTGGTGGAATTAATTGATGAGTGGGTATGAATTTTGTGCTATTGATGACTACCTAAGGTTTATGTATGATGGAAAAATTTAGGGGTTTAAGTTATAACATGTGATGGTTGGTAAATTTAATTTTTCTATTGCCATTGGGTTTATTTGGAGTTAGTGGAAGTTCTAAATTTCTTATCTTTGAGGATATATTGATTTTTGCTTTCATGGGTCTCTTAATGATATAGTGTAAATTTTATGGAAGCTAGTTATAATGTTGGAGATGATATTAATGGGTTAACTTTGTAAATTGGAGTTTATACCTTGTGAATCAATTTGTTGAGAAACTAGGGAAGTGGTTATTATTGATGAGGTTAAATACTAGGCTTGCCTAATTAAGTGATTATTTGGCAAGTTCCTAAATTGTGGCTAGATGCAATTTCAAGTTCTATACTTATTGTGATAGGTTTACTTGATATTGTTAGGTTCTACCTAATCTCCTTGGAGCTTGGAGAATTAGGATTTTGCGGTTGCGAGGTAAGTAGTTTTTTTTTAATGGGATTTTGGAAAATAACCATGTTATATAAATGTTTTTGGGTTAGACACACTTATGGAAACTACTTGTGAAAATTATACTTTTCTAAAAACTATTGTGTCGTAACTTTAATATATATATATGATTATATATATATGAAAATGCATCATATTTGGTATTGCATTTGGGGAAATGCATGAATTTGTGATATGGATAAATGAGCATCTTTTATTTAATCTTGATAAGAAAATCTTGGATTTTATGGTGTATTAGAATATTTAAGATGCTTATCTTGTATTAGTACTTGGGAAATTGATAGAAAATCTTGTTGACAAGAATGAAGTTGAAAACCTTACAAACTTTGTAGAAGTTAGATTATTTAAGGTTTTCTAAAACTACCTGAATATAAACTATATGTTTTAAAGTAATGTAACCTGTGAGTTTATGTTTTAACACTATGCCATATGTGATTTCCCGGTGATCACCCGGTTTGGTTTTCGTAGTCTTTGTGACAACGGAATCAAATCAAGGCCAGTGCCCTTTTACTTTGGATGACGCGTTCTTCCCTGCTGTCCACGGGGGGAAGAGGTTCCTTGATTGTGTGTGAGTGAGGCTGCCGTCCATGGGGCCAAGAGACCACATGCAAGAGAGGTCCTATTTGACGCGCTCTCTCTGCTGCCCATGGGGGGAGAGAAAAACCTTGAGGGTATGGGTGAGGCTGCTGTCCATGGAGCCAAGAGTCTGCATACCAAAGAGGACAATATCATGCCAGTTGTGAATGGGTGGATCCCCTGACCGGTCTATGTGGTAGTATGGTAGATTTGTGATAATTTATCTTATGTTAAAAATTATGGCTTTGGAAATTACATTGTTGATGCTCACAGATTATAATGTATAGTTTCAAGATATTTACTTTGAGGAACTTGTATTTTATTATTAAATCATTCTTGTCATATTACTATTATTATAGTAGATGAAACTGCATTTCCCCCACCCTCATTGAATATGCTACTTACTGAGCTTTGTCTCATCCCATTATTTTATAACCTTTTCAGAGTAGGCAACAGTCTTTTGAGACAGCTTTTTGGTGGCTAATAGTAGTTAGACTAACTACTGATGGAGGCTGAACTTTTGTAATGGGTATATTAGATGGTATAAATCTTAGAATAGGCTTGACTCATTCTTTTGTATATTAAAGTGGTTGTGATGTTATTTCCACTGATGGGACAAGCTGTGATATGTAATTAATTATTCAGACCTCTATTCTTTTGTGGCCAATGGTCCTTGTAATTATTGCTTAGAGCTCTGACTTACTTTGAGAGTATATTCAATGAAATTATTATGATAATTCTTAATGTTGGTTCTTGATATGATTTATGTGGATTAGATTGTCAAAAAGGAAAATCTACAGGTTCTTTGAGATGTCTTTTTCATGCCTTGGACCCTTTGTGGTTTGGGGTGTGACAGCTTGTATAGTTTCTCATAGGCTGAATGGATATCATCTTGATCATCCATCTTCTCACACTTAGAATCCACCAATTCTTCTTCTTCGTCCACGTCTTCAACAATCCCTTCAGTAGGATTGATTGTGGTAGTGAAGGCAATCAAGATTCCGTCATCTTCACTATCGGAATCATCTTCAGGCTCAATGTCACTCAAGGTTGCAACAAGTGCTTTGCTCTTCTCAATGCTCTTAAGATATGTAGGACACTCATGTTTCATATGTCTGAAATCATGACACCCAAAGCACTTAGGTCCTGCGGGAACAGTGTACTGACCTCCATCCTTTGCATCCTTCTTCCCCTTGTCTTGGCTCTTGAACTGAGAAGAATTGGATTACCTACGGTCCTTGTCGAAGCCCTTTGCATTGGCATTCTTCATAAACTTCTTAAATTTTCTTGTGATGTAGGATTTCATCTTGGTATCTTCATCGTTGGAAGACTCATCCGTGTCACTGCTCTTAGCCTTCAGTGCCAAACTCTTTCCTTTACCCGACTTGCCAATTTTGGTTAACCCTAGCTCGTAGGTCTACAAGTTTCCAACCAACTCAGTCAAAGGAATTTTGTCAATATCCTTTGATTCCTCTATCGCCGTAATCTTGGCATGGAATCTCTCGGGTAGAGATCTAAGCACTTTCCTCAAAATCTTGGGTTCAGGAATAGTTTCCCCAAAATTGAAGGCTGAGTTCTCTATATCTTTGAGCTTGGCATAGAACTCATCAAATGACTCATCCTCCTCCATTTTTATCTCTTCAAAGCTTGTAGTGAGTCTTTGAAACTTTGAATCCTTGATAGCCTTTGTACCTTCATAGGTTGTCTAGAGGATAGTCCATGCTTCCTTAGCAATTTCAGTAAAGGATATCTTCTTGAACTCCTTATTGGTGACCGCACTGAATAAAGCATTCAATGCCCAGCTGTTGAAGTTTGCCGCCTTGATCTTGGCTTTATCCCAATCGGGCGGCGCTTCCTTTGGCTTAGTCAAGCCAATCTCTATAGCTTGCCACACCTCATCTAAAGACTGTAAGAAAGCTCTCATGCGTACTTTCCAGTATGCATTGTTAGTGCCACCAAATAAAGGAGATATAATTAATGACTGTCCTCTATCCATGACAAACAGGGGTCAATAGATCAACACAACAGAGATTAACCTAATCAGAGTGTGCCTGCTCTGATACCACTTGATAGGCCAAAAATGTATTGACCCATTGTGATTAAATCAATTGATTAATTAACCAAGTTATTAATTAATCAAATTAACATGAAAACGCGTGGCAGCACAAAAAAATCGCCTATAAACTAATTATGCAGCGAAAAATAAATAACATGGTGATTTGTTTACGAATGGGGAAAACCTAACGGCAAAAACCCCACCGGGTGATTTTCAAGTCACCACTTCCGAAACTCCACTATTATCACAACAAGCGGTTACAAGTAAAGGAATCCCAGTACCTTCTACCAACCTACAGTTGAACCCTTACCCCAATACCCAATTGGACTTGTTCTGTAGTGACAGTTCCCCTTTTGATGCACGACTCTCAAGTACGTGACTAACCGATTACGCGGATCCCAATACGCGACTTCAATCACCAACTAGAGAAAATGGTTGGCTGCAAAGTTCTTCAGTTCATCCACACGATGAAGATCAAGAAGATGCTTGGTCACAAAACCCAAAGGTGCACATACACAGCAACTTCTTCAGAAGAGATGAACTAGGGCGAAACTTTGTCTCCGATCACAATTTGCTTGAACAGACTTTGCTCAATGCTTGTGCAACTTGTGAACTCTTTGACGGCCCTTAAAACAATCCTTTTATATGTCTAGGGTTAGGAGAAAAGAAAGCTCAAACACATAAACACGGATCCCAAGAAAATCAGATAAGAATTCTGAAATTCTTAAACCTCGACAGATAGGAGGTGTCAAGCGGCTGTCGAGCAAGTGTCGAGCACACGGGACTGAACAGCTTACTTAAGCTCGATAGATGTAGCTGTCAAGCTTTAATGATTTTGCACTTCTCAGCTTGTTTCTTGGACAGACTTGATGACTTCAACACTTGATCTTGAAACACAGTTTCTTGAAGCATTAAACACATCCTAGATCTACCCAATTACAAGTAAAGTGCGTTTTGTCAAATGATTAATCAATTATATCAAAAAAATGACATATGTTCCTAACAAGTGAAACACATATGTCCTAACAATTTGTAGCCATAATAAATAAGATAGAGAATTGAGGATCATAGGATAATTCAGGTGTATCTTGACTCAAGGAGTTAATCCATTATATATACTCCAACCAAATAGCCTTATCACTACTAACTGAGCCCCAACACCAAGAACCCGTATCTTATCAGCCCGAGCAAGCTCATATAAGATAATTAGTTCTATCCCAACCTCAATTCTAATCAATGTTCCAATGGAGGTTGAAACAAATGACTTGAAGGTCATAGTGATTTTCTCAATGAAATTAATGGAGGGTGAGGATGATATTAATAAGGAGTGCCAAGGGTTGTCTTATTTTCCATGAGTGATGAAGGAGTTGATAATAGAGATATCTTTGATGAAAAAAGAGAAAATTTTAAATTTTGGGATTAAGAAAATCCTGGATAATAGAAGACAATCTTCTAGGCAGTAACATGGTGGACAATGGAATTAGGAATGGCAACGAGTCAGGTTCAGGTCGGGTTTTTGCATACCCGGACCCGGACCCGGCCCGATTATTAATCGGGTTTTTTTCTTGGGGCCCAGGCCCACCCCGCCGGGCCCCGTTTAGTCCGCAACCCAAATCATGGCCCAACCAAAATTTTTTTTTTTGAATGAAGCCCAAATTCATTTTTGTCTCCCATCTCCATTTAGGCACTGCATTTACAATAAACACAAAACACAATATACACAATTTCTTCCACAATATATTACAGTTACACCACAAAGTCTCAGAATTTCAAATCTTTAAACTACAATAACTAGAAGTAGCACAACCCATCTGTTGAAGTCAATAGTTTAAGTAGAAAACACCAAACAAAATAATTGAAACAAACGTCTCATATTCTCAGAGACTCATATTAAAAAAAAAAAATTGAAGAGAACAGATCGGCGGTGAGAGCTTGGGCTGGTGATGAGATTGAGAGTGAGTGTGAACTAGGACCGACGGTGGTGAATGCTTGGAACGGCGGTGAGAGGCTGAGATCTTGGGCAACGCTGCTTGAAAGTGAGTGAGATTGAGAGTGAGTGAGTGTGAGACTGTGTGAGCTGAGATTGAAAGAAAGAGAGAAAACAACTTGATCGGAGGTGCACATGATGGCCGGTGGTGATAGAGATCAGAGGTTGGGGAGAGCAGAGTGATGTGAGGAGAGTGAGAGGGAGTGAGAGCAGCCGAATGGGAGAGGAGAGTGATGTGAGTGTAAGAGGGTTGGCGGCTGAGTGAAATGGGATTAGGGGAGTAGGGTGTTTTTATTTTTATTTTTTTTTAACTTATATATATATATATATATATATATATAGATGGTGGTATTTTGGTATTTTACCCTTAAACAGGTTGAGTCCAGGTCCGGGTTCAGGCCGAGTATGGATAAACCCGGACCCAACTCGGACCCGGACCCACTTCGGGTTTTTTTTTTTTTTTTAAACCCATACCCGACCCTATAATTTATCGGGCCAGGTAAAATCCGGCCCATTAGGGTCGGGTCGGGCCGAGTATCCACGGGTCAAATATAAATTGCCATCCCTAAATGGAATGGTGACCTGGGTTTTGAGTATATATGTTGATAGTGATGAGTTAATCAATCCTATAGTATTTAATGATGAAGTTTAGACCTCCCAGAGTTCAATGACACTACTTGTTTCAAAAAGCCCATTAACCTAATTCCTATTGAAATTGAAGGATGCAGAGTGGTGATTCAATGCAAAAGCATCTCAAGAATATGTCCCCAATGATTTGAGAGCAGAAGCCTATTGCCAACAATTTATTGTTTTTTAAAATGATACGAAAACTATGAACTAAAAAATTGTAGTGAAAACACATGTATGAAGTATTAAAAAAAAAAGTATTTGGTACCATATTTCTAATAATATATTTTTAAAACTAAAAAATCACAATTTGTGTTTGGCATGAGTAGAAGAATACAAATCTTGTTTTTTTTTTTTTTTTTTTTTTTTTTATAATTTTTTAAATGGGTACTTATTACACAATTATGTATTGTCAACATCGCGTGGATTTAACAGTTTCCAAGATAATTAACAATGCCACTTAACAATGTTCCTCAAAAATTAAAAACACCTCATAAGGTATTCTCTAAATTCAGTGTTCTCCAATTTTCCTTTCTTTTCTGCTCACCATTTTTGGTACTTAAATAATATATATATATATATATATATATATATATATGCGGGAGCTTAGGATTTTTGGGCTACCCGGAGATTTTACACCCTCACCCTCGCATCACAGTTAGAAGGCTTTTGTCCGCTTTGGGGAGCCAAGTCATCTTCGACCGAGTGCAGGCAAGCTTGGAGGGTTTCATAGTCTCAGTCCCAAGACTTGGAATCCCACATCGGAAGGATAACCCTCCCACTCATGCCTTATATGTGTTTGGCACTAACATGAGTGTACCACTACTACACATAAAAGGGCCCTTTTAATGTGGGAGCTCAAGATTTTTGGTACACTCATGTTAGCGCCAAGCACATATAAGGCACAAGTGGGAGGGTTATCCTTCCGATGTGGGATTCCAAGTCTTGGGGCTGAGACTATGAAACCCTCCAATCTTGCCTGCACTCGGTCGAAGATGACAAAACCGTGAGGGCTTGGCTCCCCAAAGCGGACAAAAGCCTTCTAACTGTGATGCGAGGGTGAGGGTGTAAAACCTCCAGGTAGCCCAAAAATCTTGAGCTCCCACAATATATATATATATATATATATATATATATATATATCAACCATATGAGTTGAGTTGAATGAGTCATATTAGGTTAGGTCAACCTAAAATTGAACATCTCTAAATTTAAGCAGTTATAATGACTTTTACATAAAACTAAACAATATTTTCATAGAGAAATAAAGACATTTACGTTTATAATAAAAAGCCTAATTGTTTTTAATAAATAAAATTAATAATAGAGTTATTTTAATAATTTGGTTGGATTCAATTGCCAAACACGTAAAACCAAACCCAGACAAGTTTAAAATTTTAAATCATAAACCTTTACTATTAGATTCGAATTGAGTTCAAAAACCCATTAAACATGACCCATTGCCATCCCTAATTAACTAAGGGATTAGACAATATAATGTGATTTGATATTGTAGAGAAGAAGAAAAAACTTTGACCTACACACTCAAGCTCCCATAACTACCTGAAATCGGGTTGATAATAATAATAATAATAATTAAAAAAAAAAAAAAAAAAAACTTGGCTCGTGTTTGGTTTAAAGAATTTAATATGCCCCCAAACATCTAAATTATTATTAGGATTAATTGTGATGCATGAGAACTTGGATATCTAAAAATGTAAGTATATCTACGTTCGGTTTAATTAGCAATCTGATAAGTCAATCAAAACCACCTTGTTTGGAAAATATAGCAGTAATTTCCACAAGTACGTGGGCCTCACAGGCCTTAGGTCCACATTCTCGTTTCTCCTAAATGATGATACTACCAAAGTTGGGAGAGACCAGGTGAGGTAAGGTGATTGGACTCTTTATAGAAGATCCACCGATGTCCTATGGGCTAGCCTACTCTTAAAGCGATCCGGTTACAAAGACTTTGGTCTTTTTTTTTTTTTTGGGAAAGATTTGGGCCCAAAAAAGTTTGGTGAATTGTCTTGAGAGGGGCGTTCGGTACTTTAGTAACTGGACTTCGTAAATCAGGCTTGCTAATGGAGAAAATTTGAGGCCTGGAGCCCATTGAGTTTGAGAAAATTTATAAACACAACTTTTCTACTACAAATTTTGTCATAACTTTAATGTGATTAACTGTAAGTGATAAAAAAAAAAAAAAAAAAAAAAAAAAGAAGGTAAGTCTATGTAAAAGTGATAAGTAATTACTTAAAGTTTGTCACATTAAAATTGTGAAAAATATTTTTTTTTTCCAAGACCAATGCGTTATGCAAGAGAAAATAAATTTGGTATATATTCCTACCTTGATCATGCAGGATCGATTTCGGTTCCTTGAGACCACTTCACTCAAAGAATCTAAATAAAACCAAGCCAATCATAAACTTGATTAGCTAGGGACATCACCTTGAAATAAGTTGTTCGTGTGTTATGTACGTGTAACATACATTCATGCACGTACGCTCTTTGTTTTAAAGTCACGGACACGGTGTAGGTCGTTGAAAGACTGTAAATGTGATAAGTAATGCTCTAACTATGCTTTTTAAATCAAGAAGCTGCTGCAATAAGACTGTAGAAGCTAAGCTAAGAACGTTTCTACAACTATTGGATAGTGATTTGGTTGTTCTGCAATACATACATTACAATCTTTGTTTTGAACTCACAGTGTAGATTGAAGTTTCGTGAAAATGTGAGTATAATTGATTTCGATTTTTAAAACAAGAAGCGATACCGAAGTACGACTCTCTAAACAAGCTAAGAATGTTCTCCAACTATTTGATGGGGTACCATAACGTGTTTAGTGTTTATTCGTCTGTGAGAGAGAGAGAGAGAGAGAGAGGATCACAAAATCTATAAGCGTATAAATAGGATTGCAAGAAGAGAGCTCACCTGCGAAAGACTCAATTATATAAGTGCTTATTTACTATTTACGAGGTGCTCTCAACTCTCAAGGGTAAAAGCCTTTCGTTATTTCCGGGCCTCTTTGCTTGAAAAGACTTAGATCTGTTATTGAGATTTAAAATTTCTATGAGTTTAATTTAAACTTCTGCCTACTTAAATTTTTGATAAATTAGATCTTCTCGTTCAAATAGCCCTAATATATATATTATAAAAATCTTGAGAGTTTAAAGTAAGTTTAGTGAGAGAAAAAAAAAAGTGTTTATTACCTATACTCCATTACACGCATATTTAAAACACGCATATGAAAAGGCAACTAAAACAATGACTTGAAGACATAATTTTTGAGTTGAAAATTATAACTTCAAATTATAGTTTCAATTGCTTTTTTATGTGTGTAACAATGTGTGTAATTGTTTTTATCAACCAAGAAAAAACCACGTCTAGACTTTAGGGTAGAGACTTGAAAAGAAAAGTCCATTAGTGATTTGTTATAACCATCAACTTTCAAGAAAAGGTATGATAGAAGTCCAAGCTTTCAAGAAAATACAAATGTTACAGTGTAAGGAATTTTTCAAAATATTATTTCAATATATATTTGATACTATATTATTGATTTACTCTCAAATTAAAAAATTTAAAAGGTGAATGATTCACTTACTCTAATTTCATATTGTATTTGTAACTTCCTAATATCAAATCAATTATTTACTGAATACTTTTGTAATCATGAGCTTCACTCTTTTACATTCCTTGGCTTAAGATAATATACACATCATCATGTTGTAATTATTATGTGTCAAATTTCACATAAAAGTTCTCTATTGACAATTGTGATGCCAACATCAAACGCTATAATCATTCTATAAAAATTTAATAAAAAACATTATTAGCTTTACTATTGTCTTTTTAATGGTATTATACAAAATATTGCAATTGGAAAATTTTTCCATAAGCAGAATTGCGCAATATTTTTAAGGCATTAAATGTTTATTTATTAATTTTCCTTTTCTTCAGATGATAATGATATTAACTACAAAATTGTTATCATTATACACCCTTAGCGTAGTGATCACTTCACAAGTCTAAATTTTTGTTGGATGAGGGGGTAAAGGGACATGGTTCATGTCTCCAAGAGATTCTATGTCGAAAAAAATAAAATAAAGAATCTCGGAAACCTAACAAAAAGGTTCAAAATATTATTTCCCTTTCACCAAGGTTTACTATTGTCCTCAGATTTTAGCTTCCTTTTTGCACTGAAACTAACACTATTTTAAATAGTCACGTGTTCATCTTGTATCTCATCCTGTGTTATGCATAAGAAGGTAGTTGCTCACCATTATCAAAAATACTGTGTGTTTTCTATTGTATAATTGAATATATTATTTTGAGTGGGGCTCACTCTAATGAATTTTTAAAAAATTCCCAAAAACGAGCAAAAGATGGTATCATAATTAAAGTTATTGGTTCCATTATAAAGGCAATCCACCTACTGACACACCTAGATTCACATTTAATTTCCAACATGCTTAGCTATCAACTTTTGATTGGATTTCAAGACTTACACATGAAACTACCATGAATACTTGTTGAAAAAAAAAAAAAAAAAAAGAACAATAGCTGCTCCAATTACAAGATAACACTTAAGAATATTATGGATTTGGGTCTATAGTTGGATGTGTCCCTAAAATTATTCTTATGTGGTTAAGAATTGTGTAATTTAATAGCATTACCTGGTTTTCTTTATTATGAGAATAGGGTTGGAATCTCCCCTCCTCATTCATTATAAAAATTGAGTTATATATAAAAAAAATTATCATAGTGCATGCGATTATTCTGCTTGTAAGTGCCCGTTTGGTTGAGCTTTTAGAGTCCACTTTTACATGTTATGCGCATTTGCAAAATGCTGAGACAGTTTTTTGCGTTTGGCTCAGCCCAAAACGCAACTTTTTGAAAAAAGTTGCGTTTTGGGCCAAGGCAAAAAATAGCCTATAAACGCGCAACAAATATGGAGCTCAGAGGTCCATAAACAAAGGCAAACGCGCATATGGTATCCGTTAGGTTTCCTGTTTACCAAATTACCCTTGCTGATATATATACCTCAGTTAACGCTTCTCACGCTTTCTCATCTCTGCTCTGCCGTCAAGCCCTGAGCTCCCTCACTCTCACGCTCATCTCTTTTCTGCTCTGCCCTCTGGTAAGTGAGCCGTGAACCTTCTTCCTCTTCCTCTTCTTCTGGCATTAGCTCATCTCATCCGTCTTTCTTGTCTTTCTTCAAGTGCCCGGATGAGAATGTATTTCTTCTGGCACTGAAAATGTATTTCTCAGACCACGGATGAGAGAGCACTTGAGATGAGCACTGGCATTAGCTCAATTTCCTGTCTTTCTTCAAGTGCCCGTTTCCTCTTCAAGTGCTCTCTCATCCGTGCACTGAAGTGTTTTTTTTTAACACCGAAGAAGTTGAAGAGTCATGAGTTCCGGTGGCTCTTAGAACACGCCGAGAACGCAAGCATCGCAGCGACCGGCACCGAAACAGTCCCCGCCATCGCCGTCGAAGGGACCCTCCAAATCCCAACAACCACTCGCGACTCCTCCACCACGGCCACCGCCACCTCCACAACCACCACCGCGAAGAAATGTAAACGACGTTGTAAACGACGGCAGGGAAAGAAAAAAAAAAAAAAAAGAGGAAGAAGGAGGCTTGGAATGTTCTGGCGTTTGGAGGAATGGCTGGGAAAACAAAGGAGAAAAGAAGGGTAAAAAAGAAAAGAGGAAGGGTACGTGTGTGGAGGAAAAAAAAGAGGGAAAAAAAAAAAAGAAATGCCGTGTGTGGAGGATAAAAAAAGAGGGAAAAGAAAGGAAAAAAAAAAGAAAAAGAAATGTTATCACAATTTTTTCACAATAAATTTTAAGTGATAGGTTAGTATTAGCTAATATTGGTGAGAAAAAAATAATTTTTTTAGAAAGAGAAAAAAATAATTTTAATAGTACGTTAAAATTAAAATCTGTATCAATTTTTATCGCAATATTTTCACAATAAATTTTAAGTAGTAGGTTATTATTAGCTAATATTGATGAGAAAAAAATAATTTTTTTAGAAAGAGAAAAAAATAATTTTAATAGTACGTTAAAATTAAAATCTGTATCAATTTTTATCGCAATATTTTCACAATAAATTTTAAGTAGTAGGTTATTATTAGCTAATATTGATGAGAAAAAAATAATTTTTTTAGAAAGAGAAAAAAATAATTTTAATAGTACGTTAAAATTAAAATCTGTATCAATTTTTATCGCAATATTTTCACAATAAATTTTAAGTAGTAGGTTATTATTAGCTAATATTGATGAGAAAAAAATAATTTTTTCAGAAAGAGAAAAAAATAATTTTAATAGTACGTTAAAATTAAAATCTGTATCAATTTTTATCACAATATTTTCACAATAAATTTTAAGTAGTAGGTTATTATTAGCTAATATTGATGAGAAAAAAATAATTTTTTTAGAAAGAGAAAAATTGATTTAAGTATATGAAGTAGTTGATTTAAGTATGAAATAAACTGACATAAAAAAAAAAAAGTATGAAATAAACTCTCTTATATATACATTGTCCTTTTTGGTAATTTATCCCTCAAACTGCCACTTTTATAAGTGCTAGCCAAACACTCAGCTTTTTCAAAAAGCACTTTTTAACAGTTTTTACCAAACACTCAGCTTTTTGAAAATGCACTTTTTCATTATGCACTTTTTAAAAACTCCACTTTTTCATTATGCACTTTTAGAAAAAGCTGAACCAAACTCACCCTAATTAGGAAAAAAAAAAGGAACTTGGCAATACATTGCCTACTACTGTTGCTGGTTCACTTAAAAATAATCGTATGTGCAAAGAGCTGAGCATTGACATTCCAATAGTCATGGAAAATGATCTTATGTTCCATGAGTTGATCATTGATGTTTCACTAGCCATGGAGCTAGCTTGGTGGCTCGAGTGTTGCATCTACAGGGGCCCCAAGAAACTTCGCGAGGTAAATAAAGAGGCCTACACTCCAAAGCTAATCTCAATAGGCCCTTTTCACTATGGTGGAAAAGAACCAAGAGACAAGGATGGTGAAAGAGAACAAAGGGAAATGGAAAAGCTGAAAGTGGGTTACTTAAAGAAATTTTGTAACCGAACTAGGAAATCCCAAAAGGAAATAGCAAGGATCATTGAAGAAAACGAAGAAAAGATTCGCCGTTGTTACTCAGAAAGCTTTGATATTTGCCATGAAGATTTCGTGAAAATGGTTCTATTGGATTCAACATTTATCATTGAGCTCTTCTTGAGGAGTTGCATGGAGGAAGAATATGAAAATGATTATGTATTAAGAAAACCATAGCTAAAGCTAGGCATAAGTCATGACTTGATATTACTTGAGAATCAGCTTCCATTTTTTATCCTAAAGGAGTTACACAATCAATTTTCCAGGTCTGAAGAAAACAATAACATTTCCTTTCGTAAGCTTGCATGTAAGTTTTTCATCTCACTGGCAAGAAATTGCCCGAGAAGGAAATAAAGCATTTCACTGATTTGAACAGATATTTCTACCATCCATCTACCCTTAGAAGTGGAAATGGCATCATTTCTGATCTACATAGTGCTACAGAGTTGTACGAGGGAGGAGTTATATTCAGAACAAGTGAAAAGGGAAGAATGTTACTTGACATTCAATTCCCAAACATGCCCTTGACAAGATGTCCATGCTTCAATTGCTCATGGCTCTCAAATTGCTTACCATGCTTGAAGTGCTTTCCTTGCTTGGAAGGTACTCAAACTTTCCTGTATGTTCCTCAGTTTTTGGTAGAAGACAAAACTGAAAGCCTTTTTCGAAACCTCATGGCCCTGGAGCAATGTCATTATCCATCTGAAGCTTACATATGCAATTATATATGTCTCTTGGATTATATTATCAACACTAGAGAAGATGTGGAGTTGCTCGTTGACAAAAAGATTATAATTAACATGTTAGGCAGCAATGAAGCAATTGACACGAGACACTACAAAAAACTTGATTTTTAACAGCGGTTGTAACCACTACTAAAATTTTAAAAAAATGCTGCTAAAAGTCATATAGGTCTATACCAACGGTTTTCTAAACCACTGCTATAACTTGAATAACCGCTGTTAAGTTGCCGTTGCTATAGGTCACTATAGGTTATAGCAGCAGTTTAAGGAATCGCTGGTATAGAAAACATCTGTAGCAGTAGTTCTATAAACTGCTGCTAGAGAATTAAAAACCGCTTGTACACACAACTTTACATTTTGGAATTAATTATTTATACCAACGGTTATGTAACTGTTACTATAGATTTTTTAGTAGCAGTTCATAGAACCACTGCTAGAGAATTAAAAACTGCTAGTACACACAACTTTACCTTTTGGAATCAATTATTTATACCAACGGTTATGTAACTGCTGTTATAGATTTTTTAGTAGCAGTTCATAGAACCGCTGCTAGAGAATTAAAAACCGTTGATACACACGGCCCTTCCTTTCGGAATTAATTATTTGTACCAACAGTTATGTGACTGCTCCTATAGATTATTTAGCAGCAATTCATAGAATTGCTGCTAGAGAATTAAAAAAACCGCTAGTGCATAGGGCCCTTTTTTTTAAAATTAATTATTTATACCAGTGGTTATGTAATTGCAGCTATAGATTCTTTAGTAGTAGTTCTATAAACCGTTACTAAACAAAATTAAAAATGTTTGTATACCCTTCCCTTATTTCTAGCATGAATTATTTTTAACAACGATTTTGTGAATTGCTACTAGATATTCTTTAACAAAAGTTTTATAGAACATTGCTATAAAATAAAATAAAATAAATAAATAAAAAACTGCTAGTTCTCCCATTCGTACACTTTGTTATAAATTAGTTATTGCAGTAAAAAACAACCGCTACTATAGGTTCCATACAGGAGCAGTTATAAAAACTGTTACCGAAGGTATAAACTTTATTGAATATTACAAAAATATTTTTTTAATTAAATTTTTCCTTGAAAATTAGTAATATAACATGTTTGGAATGTTATTAAAATCCACAATTCCAAAAATCAAAGTAATAAAATAATTGCAAATAGTTAATAATATTGATCCAAATGAAGAAATAAATCTTTACAATTCAAAGTTTGGAATCACAAATATCTTAGTAAAAGTATAAACAATATTTTTTGGTACTTAAGATAAGACAAGGATAAAATAATTGTAGACAACCTACAATAAAAACTAAGACTATAAATATTCCCTTTGAAGTATGCCAAAAGTCACTCCAGCATGAAACTTGGTCTCCCTTTATATTCCAATGTATTGTCTTAGTTTCCTGGAATACAATAAACCATATATTTGCATTAGTGAAAACTATATATATAGGCAAATCTGCAAGAATATATCAAATGGCTATTGGAAAAAAAATGATGACAAATACATATCTTCTCATGTGCATTATTTTTATTGTATTACCTCTAAACCAAGAGTCAACAAGCTTAGCATAATCTTGGCGATTTACTATATTTGGAGCCTTAGCCACTATTTGTGTTGCAGTTTTTGACTTATCAAAGTGCTTTGCTTTCAAAGCATGCTTCCAATTCCTCCATTGATCACCCAATCTCTTTAATTTATGACGCTTGATTATCTCTCTTGCAATCTCATCTAGGGGATGTAAAACTTTGACTGAAACACAAATACATATAAAAAAAAAAAAAAAAAAAAAACCATAACCACTACGTAGAAGCATTCTTTCTATTAAAAAAAAAAATCTATATAGAAGCATTGAAATTCTGGAAAGAAGCATAATATATGTTACTAAAATTTAATACCTCAATTACATTCCAACAATTTTCTTTGTAGTCATTTGGCATGGTACGCCAACTAACAACATTAATAGGACATAAGTGAGGGTTCGTTGCGACAATCTTTATAAATTGATTAAACCTACAACTTTCATGTTTAGTAGGCTAGAAATAATGGTCAAAAGACAACTTAAATTTGTTTATGCACAAATAAAAAGTAGTCAACACCACAATCATACTTTTAATTAAGTGTTACGTGCTACAAGGACTAAAAACATAAGTAATCATATTCATAGGTTGCTGTAATCATATTCATAAGACATTTTGGGTTTTTTTTTTTACAAAAAAAATTTAGTAATTAATCCTGAAAAAAGATTGATTTTCACTAATATTTGATTAAATTAGTATATATTCATGAAATTTAAGAATCACATGCACATATTCAAAGTCAAAACTAAGCCTCAATTCAGTCATTACTCATTTTATTAAAAAAAAAAAAAAAGCTAAATCTCAATAGATCAAAAAAAAAAAAAAAAAAAAAACTAATCAAATAACTAATAAAAATTATTTTATTCTATTTATATGCTATATAATATATTTATTTATTTAATAAAAAAATGCATAATAGTTTAAAAATCTTGATGTTTACCTGGGGAGTAATGGTTAAAAACCATACATTCAATCACTCTTCAGTCTCCGCTCTCTTAGATTTGGAGGAAATAGCAAATTCTCTGAGAAAATTGTAAAAAAATTTTGGAGATTAAGAAAATTGATGAAATGGGAGACAAAGAGAGAGAGGTTAAAAACTCACCTGTGAGTTGTTGTTACGACTCCTTCTACAGAAGGGTTTTTTTTTTTTTTTTTTTTTTTGAGGAGACTAAAAACTCTTTTAATTTTTTCTAAGCAATTATTGGCAGCTACAGGTTTTATTTTTTAATATGGCGGGTAACTACAATTTTGAGATAAAGATAAAGAAGGCCAATATTAGAAACCAAGATAAGATAAGGACTCTTAAAAAGTTAAAAATAATAATACGTAAAAACCAAGATGAGATAAGGATTCAGTGGGTTAATAAAAAATAAAATAAAAAGGAAGCAAAAAAATACGTTTATTTGGGAGAAAAAAAAGGGACATGAATTTCACTTTCCAACACACGTTTATTTGTTTGGGAGGGAAAAAAATAAAAAAGAAATTGAAAAACTTTCCAATTGGCAGGGTTAGAACCCACCTTCTCAAGGTAAGTGTCGGATTCAATGGGTTAATAAAAAAAAAAAAAAAAAGGGAAGTAAAAAAATACGTTTATTTGGGAGAAAAAAAGGGGACATGAATTTCACTTTCCAACACACGTTTATTTGGGAGGGAGAAAAAAAAAGAACACTGCCAACACACGTTCATTTGGGAGGGAAAAAATAAAAAATAAAAAAACACATAAAAGAAACTTCCAGCACACACGTTTATTTGGGAGGGAAAAAAATAAAAAAGAAATTGAAAATCTTTCCAATTGGCAGGGTTAGAACCCACCTTCTCAAGGTAAGTGTCCAAAATGACAACCAATGGACTAAACACTAGCATTCTGACGTAATGGGAAATCTATTAATGTTAACTATAATTTAAAGAATTTGAAAAATTAAAATAGTTTGTGACACCTACTAATTAATAAAAATATAAAATACATAAGCATATATATAAATTTTTTATTATAAATAATATATTTAGCATTAATCATTATGTTTTATAGTTGAAAGAAACTTAGCCATTCTCGATATAACCAATATGAATTAATATTTTAATTTTAATTTTTTTATATGTTTTATTATTCTATATTTTTATAATATAAAATTATTTTTAAAAATTATTTTATTTCTTTTTATTTTTAATCAAGATTGGTTATTTGTACAGAATGTGGCAATTCGTGTTTGCGGATCGGGTTCGTGTCTTGTTAAGCCATGAGTATTAGGTTATATGGGTTGACCCAAACCCGACCTATTTAGTAAATGTGTCAGGAATCCTCAACCTGCATACAACCTGTTTATTAAATAAGTCAACCCGACCCGACACATTTAACTCGTTTAACTAACAAGTTATGTAAAAGTCAATGCAAATGAGCCATTTTTAATAATCTATTTGATTAACAGGTCATACCTAACCTATATAGTTTTTATCAATTCTGATATATATAAAATTAAAATACAATTACAACCATAAATATAGTAATAAACATATAAAAATTACCATAAATTAAGCAATAATATCAAAATAATTAATAACTTTAAAAGCTAAATGGAATGAGCTCGCCCTGTATTGGAAGTAGATGCTGAATTTTCGTGGCAATTGCCATGATATACTACTGCAAAAATATTTACTTTGACCAAAAAGAAGAAAAAAAAAATTCATGATTTACTACTCTTCCAAACTAGAGAGTCTTGAGGCCTTCTAGCATTCAAAGAGATAGACTTGAAAACTAAAGCTTGAAAGGGGTAGAAAATAGAATCAATGAGAAATTATTTCCATGTTAGTAGATTGGAGGTTGAATTAATTAAATCAGATACTGTAACTTCAACAGATAGACTCTAGGAAGAATGGACACTTCATTTGGGTTATCGTACCAGTGTCATATTAGGTGTCATACTAGTGTCGTACCTACCATATATCATCTTGTTCATTTTCCAAAATTGCTTGTGTTGTCATTTCGTTAGGGGTGGAACTACATTAGCACTATGGCCCCCCAAAATAATTAAAATATTTTAATATTTTTTATATATTAGTTGAGTTTTGTTTAAAGGATTCATAAACTAATTAGGAATTGCCCCTAAAGAATTGACTAGCAGAGTAATAGTCCTAGTAATTATAGAATTAATGTATTTTTTTTTCTCATTTTCATTTATTTTAATTGTACAGGGTAAAAACCGAATAACACTCTCGAGTTGGGCCCTTAACCATTTTTTTTTGTTTTGGTAAAGATGGGGTTAAAAAGCTAACTTTGAAATAGTGTAAAGGAACTTAGAATAAAAATACTTAAAGGCTAAGAGATTTGAAAAATGAATAATACTCTTCTTTTATAAACTCTCATCGGTTTGTCTGAGGAAGACTACTTATTCTTGAAGGTGATCACAATAATCTATCTCTAGACTTAATCTTCAAGTGTTTATAATATTCAAGTATAGGATGATAATATTCAAGTGTTTATTACAATAATCTATCTCTAGACTTAATTTTTTTCCATCTCTTAATATAATATATCTTTTCCCATTTAGAGGTCGATCGCTGCCATCTCAGCCGTCCACTTGTAGGGTGGATGGTTCTTTAAGTGGGATACTTGTCCCATCTTCCATTTGCCCTCCTTTTGAGAGTAAGATGTGAAGGTAACAGGCTGTCAAAACACTATTCAGGAGAGTCATTTAACCATACGTAAAGTTGTGATTTACAACTATTTTGTGTTGGCTTTAATTCCGTGCCAAATTTGATTGTAATTTTGTTCAATTTTATGTACCATGTATTTTATGTGGGATTTCTTAGTATGGGTTGTGTGTGTGAGAGAGTGTGAAGACTCAAATATCATTGAAGATTAAAGGAGTTTTCGTGGGTAGCTCATGAGAAGACTTCCCGCGAAGTCGTGAGAAGACTTACCGCGAAGTGAAGCCATGTGCTCAGCACATGACTGGAATGCGAAGAGTCATGACAGATGGTGACAACTGGTTTTTGCGAGTATTTCGCGGGTAAGGCCTTCTTGCGAGATATCCGCAAAACATTCTGTTTTGCTATTTTGTCATATCTGATACACCATGTCTCTACCCACACTATTTATACTCACATTACCCACATATTGAGAGGAGTGTTTTTTCAGAGAGAAAACCCTCACCATAATCCTTGAGAGTTAGAGATTGTCATACCTACAATTCTCTACACAATCTATTGTGGTTTTCCTCAACTCCTACCTCTCCATATCCAATTCCTTGAGAGATTGATAGCTTAAACACCTACCACACCCATTTTGAGTGTAAAGTGAGAGCTGCTGGGAAGCATTGGAAGAAGCCATTTGTTTGGTGGATGTAATCGAGCTGAATTGCGTGATCCGGAAAGCTAGAGAAGATAAAGTTTCGTCAAGTCAGTTAGTAGCAGGAGCTTGGAGGGCTCAAGTACATGGAGTAGACTAGGTTTGGAAGGTCTTTTGTTATTCGGGTACTCCAACTCATTCTCTAGTGGATCAATTTACCGTTTGGAGGATGGCGGAGAGGTTTTTCGCCAAGTTCTTCGGTTTCCTCTTCGATAACACATCGACGTGTTATCTTGTGTTTGCATTCTTCTTCCCTACTCTTTTAGCTTTCATTTTACTTATTGATATATGATGAATATGGCTTAGAGTAGTTTATTGTTTGTTCGTTTGCATTTACTCTATTCCGCACTTAGTTTAAGTTAGAGTAAAATTAACCGAGCCGTAGTTGTAATTTGGGGATCTAAACAACTCTTGCGTTTTCACACAAATTCGAGCTTTCACCATAAATGCGGCATGATAAGTTGGTGCAGTGCATTTAATGTGAAGGAGATGGTTACTTTCTAAGTAAGCTTCCTCCAACCTTCACTTGGGGAAATTATTGTTCCTCAGCCAGATAGTATCCTAGGTGTAGCCTGATAGCCTTCATTTGCCTGTTTACATTTTTGAGCCTGTCCTCTTCCTCGACACAGGCTTTTTGTTCAAACCTTCCTCGGGTTGGTCTTATCGAAATTCTAGAAGATGGTTTGTTTTCAAACACGTCTTCTCTGGGTTAATTCCCTTGACCTCTGGGCCAAAATGCTTGGTTTGAGCCCATTCCCTTTCCTTAATACATAATTGGGCCCCTTTGGGCTCAACCTTGGCCTAATCCTCTTTGATTTTCCTTCCCCCCCCCCCCCCCTCCCCCCCCTCCCCACATTAGTAATTTCATTTGCATCTCAATAATGCACTTAAAGTTTTGGTTTATAATTTGAAGACTTCATTAGTTATATTGGAAGTTTTTTGGCCCTAGCCTTTAGACCAATGTCGATGTCAGTAGTTAGGTGTCTCCTAACTAAATTTGTTATATTATAAGAATAAAAAGCCTAGATCTCACCATGTTGCACTTGGCCTTAGTATGGTCAAAACCCATGGCAACAACTCAACAATAAGGACAACGGATTTTGAACAACGGAATTTGCCCACCTCCATATAGTTACGTTATTATTTTTTTTAATGAGTAATTTTAATCAAAATAACAAACTATCATATTATTAGATTTTTATATTGGTCTTTTATAAGATTTTGGACTAATTGTTCCCGAAGTTATGACAGAAATATGGTACAAGTTAGTTTTAAGGCTGAAAAAATTGAGTATGTTGATAACATAATCAATTTTTTTTCATACTCCATATTTTATAGACTTGAGAACTAAAATTATTTGTTCTTATCTACGTTATCTATTATAAATAGAAGAAATTATCTATTTCCATAAAAGAATAAAATAAAAATTATTTGTTTCACCAAAAAAAATTTAATTTCTTACATAAAGCATGACCCACGTAATAGCCTGAAGATTATTTTTCTCTTCAATCGTTAGCAATCTTCATTTTGAAATAGATGTCTATCAAAAACTAATATTTATCCCATTAAAAAAAAAAAACTAATATCTTAAAAAAAAAAAAAAAAAAAAAAAAAAAAAAACTGTGTAACCGAAGGTTTGAAATTCTCTTTTATCCGTAATACCCAAATCTTAGATATATTTTGGCGCGTATTCTAAAAAAAAAAAATAGATATATTTTGGCGCGGGCGCGAAATATTGCTTTGCCTTGCTTTCACTTCTCTTTTGTCTCTCTTAACTGTCTGTCTTTCACTTCTCTATCGCAAGGAGGAACTAATTTTTCAGAAGGTTTGTAATTTTTTCATCCATTTTTTTCTTCTTTCTAATGTCATAGATTGTACAGAGGTAGTCAAAGTATGCTAATATTAAGATAGTTGGGTCTAGCCTTACTCTGTATACTTGGCTTAGTCAAATAAAAGTTTCTATCGTTTCGGGTTCCAAAAAAAAAAAAAAAAGACTTATTTTAATGAAAGTGGTATGGTGTTTTCGGTTAAACATTGTTTGTATGCCATTTTGATTTATATGCTTTACATCTACTCATTGAAGTCTCTTGGCCTTGATGTTAATCTCGAGAAATTGGCTTACAGATGTAATTGTGTATGGGTTTGATGAATAAAGAAGATTCGGTCAATGCAATAGAGTAAATTTAAAAAAAAAACTATAACTACACAAGGAAAATCCTTCACACTCTCTAATCTTACCGCTAGCATTTGCTCTGTGTACACAAAAACCATGATTAGTATCAGTTCTATGTAACCACACAATACCAATTATCTGAAAAAGCATTCTTATAGGGTGATAAATTATTTGTTAAGTTTGCGTTATTGCTATACATTCCTTGTTGGATTTATGTATAATGAATATGTGATTTGTGTTGATAATTATCTATATTGATATTTTTCTAAATAGATATGGGAAAGAAACGGATTCGTATAGTTAATGCTGAAATTGAGCCACAGCCACAAGACCCATCACATGGGTCATTATCCTGATTCTTAGGACAAACTGAAGGAGTTAATGAGTCAAGAAGCTAGTGACTTGCCTGAAGGTGCAAATGGAAGTATAGCATGGTGTTCCACAGATGCATTTTCTAAGGTAATGGGTAAAGAGAAACAGGGTCGTGTGCGGGGTTTAGGATTCGGGCCAACTCCTTCTAACCGAAGTGGCTCAAAAAATAGCTGTTATGGAGGGATAAGGATAACTAGTGAAGAAGAGAGGTTGAAAGATGATAAGATACGTCGCTTGACAGATAAAGTATCAACCTTAGAAGATAAGTTGGCAATGGTTATGCAGCATATTCAACTCCCTGCTAATACTGATTTACAGGTTATAAATATGTGATATATTCTTTATGCTTTACATGTTTTGTTAGGATTACTAAATTATGTTATTTTATATCTTTATATTATTGTTTTACTTCATAATTTAGGACAAAGATGTGGCTAGCGGTTCCCCTCATCAACAATCTCCACCGCATCCCTTTGCTGCAACTGATGAAATGGAAAACTGAAGTAAGTTTTATTTTATTTTATTTCTTTCTAATTGATAATTGATCAACTTTTTTATTTTTTATTTTTTAAATTTTGATTTAGGATTCTAACCAGAAAGAAAACCACTTGATATTTTCAAATGTTATTCAATAGAAGTATTGTAAATGGCAACATACTTTGTCTAATGGAGATATATTGTTTCTGACATTACAGGAAAGATGACAATATATTGGAGAAAAAAAGAGGGAGCATTGGAGCAATAAAGAGGAAGCATATTTCACTGTTGTAGTGATTCTTGGTGATTAATGCTTTCAAAGGAGAATATTATGGCCTTAGTTTTTATTATCGCTTGCCTAATTAGTTTATGTTTGCTTGGATACCAAACTATATTGTTTTTATTGTTATGTGTCTAGATCACTATTTATTTTGGATTTTAAACAATATTATTGCCTGCAATTGCTTTGTCCATGTGAGTTTTTAAATTCTGAATTTGAAACAATATTTTCTTTGCTATCACGACTAACCTGACTTATTATAGGAGTAAGCTTATGTCATTTTATTTTCAAATTTTTTATTAGACTAATACATAAATAGCATTATACGTGGTCCAATAGCTTGGAAATTATGATTTTCGTTATTAGTTGGTTTCATCATGCCTCAACCCCAATGAAATTGTTTCTACAAAAATGAAATTAACATATGGATCTGATTGATCCTAATACATAAATAGCTGATTTTATCCTATTCTCCTTTACTACTTTATTAGTTGATTTTGTCAAGAAACAAGTTCAAATAGGACTTTTGCGTATGCTATATTTTTGCTCAAAGATTACCAATTGATTAACAACTCTCTTTATGGTCAAAACTAATTTCCTAAAATGGATTATTAACGAGTGCCCAGGGCACTTGTTAGCATGACCCTTATGAAAATAAAGAGAGAGCACTCTTGTAGTGATTTGATTATACTATATATATATATATGTGTGTGTGTGTGTTTTCAAAATTGAAAATTGCATGATATAGTAGCTAATATAGACAAGCATGTTTCATGCCTACTAAAGAAAATGCAAATATCATTTGATTTTTTTTTTTTTTGTTTTTTTTTTTTTTTACATTCTTGATTGTGTGTGACTAAATTTTTTTTTTTCCTTTTTGTTGGACATTGTTTCAGTTGTTGCAAAACCAACTTAATTTTAGCAAGAATAACATATTTCAAACCAATTGTTTCTCACATATAAAATAATTCAATTGTTTCTAGTATAAATCTTAGAAAAATAGTATTAAAATTTCATTATGCTTAAAATAAATAATATAACAAAATAAACATGACACTAAAATGAGTTAGGAAATTATGGTCTTCTCAATAGGTGTTTGACACCACACTAAGATTGCTAAGGATAAATATCTTCACAATTTAAACCAGTAGATAACAGCGGTACAATGGTTTGGGGGGTATTTTTATCATTTAGGGATTTTAGGGATTTTTTTTTGTTCATTGTAATCATTCCTAATGTATTTTGTAAATTTGGAGGTCTAGGGGTGTATTGTTCATTTTGAAAATTTTAAAAATAGTTCTCTAGTTATGGACATTCTAGAGATATTTTGGTCATTTTATAATTCTAGGGGTATTTGTGTCATTCTGAGTATTTTAGGTGTATGATGATCTCATTAGGGTATTAGTTTTCTACATTGGAGTATAAAAAGAAAAAGAAAAACTAAACTTTGTAGTTTTGTATTTAGAAAACACCTATAGAAGCACAAAAAATAAAGTATATTGTAGCAGTTGGGAAACCATTGCTAAAAAATAAAAAATAAAATTGTAGTTTTGTATTTAGAAATCACCTATAGAAGCACAAAAAATAAAGTATATTGTAGTAGTTGGGAAACCGTTGTAAAAAAAAAGTATATTATAGCGGTTACAAAAAAACCACTGCTACAAAGAGACTTATAGTAGCATTTGAAAATCTGCTACAATAAACCCATTATAGTAGCATTTTTTGTAAGTGCTACAAAAAAGACCACTGTTATAACTCATATTTTTTGTAGTCAATGGTAAACAAACTTGGACTTGAAATTGTGGAAACGGGTTCCTGTTACAGTGTTACTTTGGTCTCGCTCAAGACCTTAACAAGCACTATGACGAATGTTGCAATCGTAATATGGGAAACTCGAGAAGTAGCTATTTCTCCAATCTTTGGAGAGGCGCTGCAACTATTATTGGTCTTATAGTCCTGGGGTTCACTCTTTAGAATTTCATAAGGCCTTACGTATACATACGTCATTAAAAAGATTCAAAACATGAGTTGTGACCAGTATCTGTTGGAGCGTATTGGGTTTGGTTTACATGTTATGAATTGCTTCTGAGATTGTCCTTTTTTTTTTTAATCCTATGATACCCTTTTGTTCCTAATTACCATATAATTGAGTACGTATTTTAGCCAATAATTGTTATTTCACTTTACTACTGCAAGCTAATAATAATATCATTAATTGTTTCTTGTAAGATTAATGCCTACTATTCTACTGCAAGCTAATAATAATATCATTAATTGTTTCTTGTAAGGTTAATGCCTACTATTGATTATTCTTTTAACAATAACTAGCCAATGTTCGGTGTGTTGTACATATATGTTATATGTTCATTTTGAAATTTTTAATAAGAAATTATTTCTTTGACTTATTTTAATAAGAACTCATTTTGAAATTTATAAATTACACATTCTAACTTTGCCAAAATTCAATTTAGTTATGCAACTTCTGATTTTTCATTTTTATAACTTCTTCCATTTTTAACGTAGTCATTTTGACTTATTCCATACAAATATGCCGTTACCCCTTATATTCTCGCAGAATTTATAGCCCGGCAATTAAAGAATAGAGCTTCATTTTAAAAAGTAATGAAAAATGTTGATAAGTTAATTGAAAAGGCAAGTACAAAAGGAATTTAACTACAAATTGGAAAATGTATCAACGGAGAAGAGATTGCGTGTAGAATGGATCAAAGGGGATAGGGTTCCTCTACAAATCATTCGAGCTTAACGAAATTGTTTTGCTAGTTTTTAGATTTCCAAATGATGTAGTTTTAGGCTTAATAGAAACCCACCTAGGAGAGTAGATATAAGGACTACATTGATAAAAATTTAAAGTTATAGGACTGAAATGAATAAATCAAAAGTTATATGAGTAAATTGATATTTAGATAAATTTTAAGGGTTTAATTTGTAATTTGACTGCTCATATATAATACTCATTAGGTATTATAGTAATTTAGGAATTGATTTCTATTACATCACAGGTCACTAAACCTGAAATAGAGGTTTTTATTTTTTAAGATTAATGTAGTTAAGAATATGAATGTATTTCTTAAGTGGATAGACAAGTATTTTATTTTTTTTACTAACTTAAGCACACATTTGTTTTTTAATTATCAATTTCATATGTTATTAAATATTCCCTCAGTCTTATAAAATCCCACTTTTTAAGAGTACATAATTTAATGCACTATCATGTACATAAAAATGTACAAGTTTCCAAAAGTACTTTCCTTTATTTAAACTTTAGTGATAGAGAGGTATTTGATTTATAAATGAGAAATGTCGTCCACAAAACTTTCACAACAAATTCTAAGTGATAGATTTTATTGGCCGTTATCATGGTTTTTAAGTAGAATTATGGTATGCTTTTGTATTAGAACCCTTTTCCCTTTCTCCTCTATGTGTGTGTGTGTGTTTGTTTCTCAAAAAAAATATTATTATTGGCTATTATGAATGGGTTAAAAAGTAATTTAAGTTTTGAATTTAAATTAGTGTCAATAATAACTTACCACTTATGACTTATTGTGAAAATGTTGTTGACGTAGAACTTTTCCTTTTTAAATAAGTAAAAAGTGTACTTTAGGAAATTTATTTATTGAATTTTCAAAGATGGCTTTATTTTGGGACGTTACAAAATGGAATAGAGGGTTTGGTATGGATTAGCATAGAGAGTATCTTTTCTTTCCCTTCTGCTTTGATTTTGTTTTCATTGTTATTAAAATAGCTAATCTTGAGTATGAATACTGTGAGAGTGCCTTTTTTTCTCAGCACTATGGCCCAAGGATCCTGGGCCAAATAAATATTTCTTGGTGGACTAGGCTCGATTTACCGCAGCTAAAAGGGCTGTTTAAGAACCGAGTGGTGCACAAAACAAGCTTCCTACAATACAAATAACTAACAAGTAAGGATATCTGTATTGAATGACATTTTAACAGCAAAGGAATGCACAACAAGTAAAATACAATGTAAGAAAAGGTTAGGGATCCTCGAATTAGTGAGGTGCATTTTATTAATTTCTCTTAGTTGTGATTACTGTGCTCACTAAGACGTGGTGCAAGGTTCAACTAAGTTCAAAAGTTACAGACTTTGATAGCTATTCAAGCTTCAAAGACTTGCAAAGTTTGAATTTGTTGAATCCGAGCATGTACTATAGTGGCTGTCTCTGGGATACCGGGAACGGTTCCTCTGTTTTCTCTTAAGTTTACAGAGCCTTTTCTGTAACTTTGTGAGACTTCAGAAAACGACTATGAATGCCTCAAAATGATCTAATCGAAAAAATGAATTCCTCTCTCCCCCTGTAGCATGGACCCCTTCCTCCTTTTATAGCACAGCTTCGGGCTCCGGGGTACTAACGATTTCTCCCTTTTGCCCCTTAGAGTTCGTGCCGTGCCAGGTTGCTCAGGGTCATGTCGTTTCCCTTTTCTCTCATAGTTTCTTGCTTTTGGTGCGACCAAATGAAAGTCCCTTAGCTAGTTTTCTATTCCGAGACTTCTCCGTTGGCTGGTCTAAAGCTATTTGGTTTTTTCTTCTCAGCGCTCCAGCTTTTTCAGTGTACTCTTCCTTGTCACTTTCTCCAAATGGTCGGAACCAGGCTCCTGCGTTTTGCTTCGTACCTCCTGGCTCCACTGCATGTCTGGAGCATGAGATCCGCATGCCCTTTGTCTTTTTATTTCTCTTTGAATTTGTTTCAATCTTACTTCGTGTGTCCAAGGATCTCCTGACTCTGGTGACTTCTGGGATCCCGACCCAATTCTTCTTACCGGGCTTTTCTTTGGTTTGCTGGTTCTGCCTGGTTTGGGTTTTTTTTTGTTCTTTCGTGGGTCTCTAGATTCCAATCCTCTGGGCCTCTTGCCTTTTCTCTTCTTTCTTTTCTCTTTTCTTTATTGTGTGAGGCCAGCCTTCCCTTTTCTCTCTTAGTTTTATTATTTATTCATTTTTGTGTGAAATGAGCTCAACGTTTTCCTTCTTTGGGCCTTAGTCTGTGACCAATTAATTTTGGACCTCAACAAATACCATAATCCTAATCAATTGTTTCCCATATAAATTAGTGCACCATTGATACATAATCAATAAGTAAAAATAGTCAATGTTTCCAATATTAAAGACATTAAGGACTCAAATCCCCCCACCCCCAAGTATCAAAATATTAAATAAATAAAAAATTAAATCAAAGGCATTTACCTATTAAGTTACACAAAGCGTAATATGAACTATGGTTGTAGTAGCCTAAATTTGTGTTATGTCACAATTTTTTTTTTTAGTGAATATGCATTTTGACCTATCCATCTTAAATTAAATTTTCTTCTTAAACTATTCTTACTTCCAAATGTTCAAAACAATTATAGATTAATAGATCTCATCTTTTTGGGACGTTACAAAATGGAATAAAGGATTTGGTATGGACTAGCATAGAGAGTACCTTTTCTTTCCCTTTTGCTTTGATTTTGTTTTCATTGTTGTTAAAGTAGCTAATCTTGAGTATGAATGCCATAATCCTAATCAATTGTTTCCCATATAAATTAGTGCACCATTGATACATAATCAATAAGTGAAAATAGCCAAGAGCCTTATAACTCAACTAACTAACACTTCTTAATGTTTTCAATATTAAAGACGTCGAGAACTCAAATCCCCCCACCCCAAGTATCGAAATATTAAAAAAAAAAAAAAAAATCAAAAGCATTTACCTATTAAGTCACACAAAGTGTAATATGAACCAAGGTTGTAGTAGCCTAAATTTGTGTTATGTCACAATTTTTTTTTTTTTTTTTAGTGAATATGTATTTTGACCTATCCATCTTAAATTAAATTTTCTTCTTAAACTATTCTTACTTTCAAATGTTCAAAACAATTATAGATTAATAGATCTCATCTATAAAATGTTTAAATTTAAGAATTTTTTGTAATTTAAAATTATGCATAAAAAATGAATTTATAGATCGAATAATAAATAAAATTTGATTGACATGAAATTTGACACGTGTGTTAACGATTTAGTAAATATGTAACCTAACGGTGAGATTTTCAAAATATTACTTCGATTAAAATTTATTAGTAGGTGCAACATTAAGTAAGAGTTAGCCAACATCATGTGTAATACATGGTTCATTTTGAAACATATTGCTAGAAATTATATTATGTCACATGTGCAATACTTATTTATGTTATAATATTTAGGGAATCAACGTTAATCATATACATGTAATTAGAAGAGAGAATCAAGAATATGAACTATCTGAGTGAATTGATAAATATTGAATTATTTTCACTAATTTAAGTCTACAATTATCTATATATTTTTTATTGAGTGTAATTAACTTTTTCTTGCCAAGAATGTCGTATTCCAAATCGATTGTTTCTTGCCCCCAAGAGTCTTGTATCTCAACTGGCACTTCTTGATATTTCCTAGAAGAAGATATCCACGGTTCAAATCCCACCTCCTCCATTATAACTATCAAATAAAAAAATCAATTATTTCTTCTAAAATTATTAGAAAAGTAATAAAAAAAATTATTTTACTCAAATAATTAGTACTTTACTGCCTACAAATAATTAAGACATTAAAATAAATGCATTTGCATCATGAATACTTTGTTTAATCATATAGAAAAAATTTAGGCAAGTATATTATTAGCTCATATATATTTTTAAAGTAAAATTTTTAGGAAATGTAAATTTTTAATAGGATGACATGTGTAAAAAATAGCATGTGGATGCACATAATTACTTAAGTAAACTTAACTCAACTAATTCACTTAACTACACCACCTATTAAAAAAATAAAATAAAATAATAATAAAAAACTTAAAACCCTAAAAAAGTCTATACGGTATACGGATGATCTCTCTCTCATCGTCTTCTCTCTCTCTCTCTCTCTCTCTCTCTCTAAACTGTAACCCAGCTCCAACCGATCACCCATAGCCTCCTATCTCCACCGCCGGCCGGCTAGCCCAAATCCTTCTGTCTCCACCGCCGACCAACCTCAAATCCTCCTTTGTCTCCACCGCCGGCCAACCACCTCAATCTTCCTCTGTCTCCACCGCTGGCCCAGCCTCCGCTGCTTCACTGGTTAGAACTAAATTTCCTTTTGTTTTATTCATAGATAACTAAATTTACTTTTTTAATTCTATTAATTTTTTTTTCTGAATGAATTGTGTTTGATTATTAATGTTAATTCTGGATTTTCTTGTTTTTTTTATTATTAATGTGCGTTTTTTAGTTTGATTGTTCATTGATAACCTTGATTCCTTCAAGAACTGAAGAGGATTTTCTAGCTGCTGTTTATAAGTTACCAAATCAAGTTTAATTTACTTATTAAAAAAAATGAATTTATGTGTATTTCTTCTCTAATATGTAATAGTGTTGTTATTTGCTGTTTTGTACCATGGTTTTGTTGTAGTTTGTATGATACTAAATTTATATTCATTTTTCTTTAGTATTGAATTTATCTTTGATTCATCTAAAAAAATTGTTGTTCTTGTTCATATTGACTTGATTTTCAAAAGTATAAGCAACTGAGAGTAAACTTTATAGGCTTCTAGATTTATACATTCTAAAACTCTAGTGTTTGTAAGTAATTCATGGAGAGTATTCTTTAATGGGTCCTGAATATTGGAATACTTTTTTTAAATATTGTTTATAAAATTTTTCCTTTTTTCTGATTTGATTTTGAATATGTATCTTGACTACAGATGATGGATACTAGTCAAATCATTTTATTGGAAGATGAATCAAATGATTGCATAGCTGGTCAATAAGAGGAGGCTCAAATAGAACCTACTCATGGAAGCCCAAAAAATTTGGGGGTTCAGAGAGAAAGCAGTAGTATAATTTGGGGGCTAGGGTTTGGATACTTTGGAATTGGAATTGCGTAACTCTCCTATGGAATCTGAACCATTGGCTTTGGGTTTTCTTTATATCTTTCTTTATATCTGTTATTGTTATTCCAATCATAATATAGGATATGCATCTATTTCATTTGGTTGGGTCTTGATGATGAGAGTGAACGATGGGTTTGGTGAGAATTGGGATAACATGAAGCATTTTAATGTTGTTCTTCATTATCCTAAGGATTCTAGCAGTTTTGTTGTTTGATTGGGGGTGCATTATAGAGTTTGAATGTTGAGGATGATTATGGGTACATTATAGAGTTGATAAGTGTTGATGGTGTAGTATTTCAATAGTATCAATTTAAGTATGGATTGGATTTATGAGGGGTTTTTTTTTTTTTTTTTTTTTTTTTTTTTTTTTTTTTTTTTTTTCAATTTTGTGATGCTGCTTTGTTAATTTTTGTTTCCCTATGTAGACACCCCTTGTGCCCACACTATGGAAATGAACACTGGTTTTGATTTTTGTTTTGTGTGGAGCACAAGGATTGGATGATGAAGTTTTGAGCTTCTGTGAAAGTATTTTATCTAAGATTTTGATGCTGGTTTTGAATTGAAACAAATCTAAAAGGTGTTGGAGAGATCCTATATTCTATTTACAAGTATTGTTTCATAGTCTGCAAAAGGAGAAATTTTTTTGAACCTTTTTCTAGTCTGTCATCTCAAAAGAACTTGTCTATTTTCTTATGGGTACAATTAGAAGTCAGTTTTCATGAGATTAAAAAATAATAGCTTATATATTTGCTATTCACAGGTGGCAAATTTGAATTTTTTTTGGCTCCTTACCATCTCTCATGTCAAGTTTCATGTATAACTAAAGAATGAGTTAAAAATCTATGCTTAATTTTCAAGTCAAGAATGTGATTTTTTTTTGTTTTTGTTTTTTTTGGTTTCTTTCTTTTTGCATAGCAACCATCACTGACAGCACTGAATTCAAGAGCTCATACAGATAGAATATCTCTATTTCTGTTCCTTCTGCACATGGTTGCTGCTGTTGGGTTAGTTTGTTTTCTTATATTCAAGAGAATTCAAGGCCTACTACAAGCATCAGAATCTATTAAAACGAAAAAGAAAAGGGTGTTGCAGTTTTATTTGCCACAAATTGAAGCTGCATCTTTTTGTAGCAATACTCTTGCATTGGCATGGCAAAAGGCAGTCAGGGAATGGGCTCTATTTATGGTTCATTTCATACTATGGAGCTCTTTTGTAGTGTCCCTATCTGCTGGAATTCTCCTTATTTGCTTCCAAAAACCTGCCACTGAAGGCATTGGAGTCTGTTTTATTGCCTTTGCAATTGGCAATGGATTGTATGCTTGTTGGGTCACAACGTGAATTAAGTTTTGTTGTAAGATCTTAATGAAAGCACTTGATCCAAGTATTTAGTCCTTTACCTGAGTGGTACAATTTATTATTAAAATGGTTATTTCTTATCTGCTAGTGCAGTAATTTGAATTTCTTTGACAATTATGTGGCAGAGGCATTAGCTTGGAAAGTTGAGATGGTGTATAAAATTTAAAACCCAATCTCACTGCATATAGAGTAATAGAATGCTTGTGTGTAATAAACAAAAGTATGGAGGGTTAATATGTAATGAAAGAAATGGCTAAATTTGGCGTGCCACCTGATATAGCAATATGCAGGGCAATAACAAATGGATACTGCAAGGAAATGGATTTCTATTAAGCAGAATTATTATTGGACTTCTTTGCCAGGGAATTTCAAATCTTCCATACTGATAGTTACAATGCACTTGTGGTAAACTAGGACGGTAGAACAAGTTACAATGCACTTGTGGTAAACTAGGACTACAGAACAAGTGGTACCATTTTGAACTACAAACATTTCTCTCACAATAACTAAAATAAAGTCAGCCTAAACTATATTCCGCCTCACATGACAATATGATTAGTATGGAATTATAAACTGAGAGACTGGTTAAAAGAACGTAAAATGACTGTTATTACCATTCCTACCTTGAAGAAAAATAAATTGACCTTACATCATGATCTCTACGTTGCATCCAATGGACAATCTTTAGTACGGAGGATGTAGCAATTGTGTCTCATTTTCAACACTTTATCTTGTTTATAAGCATTGAGTACCTTCAATGCTAATGGCATCAATCTGCCAATAGTCTAACAATAAAAAATAGTCTTCAATCTCTAACAAATAAAACTGCATAGCCTTCAATCTCCATCCAATAAAGTTGCACCCTAACTCCAACCTATTTAGTGCTTTTGCCAAAATGGTGCTCTTCTTGGATAACATCAGAAGTAGTTGTTGAAACCTGAAAACAATTGCAAAGAATAATTGTCACATAGACCGTAAAAAAATTTATGTGCCTACAAGATTGATATATTATAGTGGAATGTAACAAATCCTAATTTATTTAGGTTTCCAAGTGATTCAACTTGTCTCGCCTTATAAGCTTTTTTTTTTTGTAAGCCATTGGCATGTTTTTTAGCATGTGTTGTTTTGCTTCGAGATTTACCATTTTTCTTCTCTAATGCAGATTTCAATCTTCTCTTTGGATGCCCAACAGTAGGTTTTGTTTTAATCCCATGTATGCTGTCACCTTGTAAAACATTTGCAATAACATCACCATGGACCTCTATGCAACTCTCCATACTATTCGAATGAAATTTTTTTTTCTAATCTCTTGCAAATCCCTCATTAATTTTTCAAAACATTCTTTGGTATGTTCATACATTATCTCATTCTCTGCTGCAAATATGGAAATTTCACGAGCATTGTGACTCAAATGAGTGTAGCGTTTTCCTATCAATTCTTAAGCATTACCTTTAATATCAATGCCATGATAGTCCTTGATAGAACCAACTCTTGCATCTTGCGTCCATCTTTTCAATACATATTGGACGGGAAGTCTTTTAACATTTTTATGTTCAAGACCTTTCAAAGCATGTGCACAAAGAATTCCTATAAAACTGAACTTCTTGCAACTGCATTCCACCGTTGTAGTTGAGGCTTCATATTTAACTAGGCGCTCTTGAATTCTTTGACTATATTTGACCTTGTATTCTGTGATAGTATCAAATTTATTAGCCTTGTAAATAGTACAATCAGCAATCTTCATATATTCATCTTAAAACATTTGAAAAATTTCTGGGGTATACAGCTCTACAACATGACTCAACATCTCTACATTAAATTGTAAAATCGGTTTTGTTTGCCTCATTTTGAACTCTGCCTGTAGTTCTTGATGTCTCTTATCAACCAAAACTCTAGAGTAATGTCCTAAAAAAGCGTACAAAATCATGTTTTGGTTTCAAGTATTTCTTCAACACATTGTTTATTGACTCACTATGTTGTGTGCTTTTCATATCAACGGTGAACATATGTCGACCATATACCATAGCCCATTTTTCTTTAATATCAAATATGCTACACAACCATTTATTATCAGTAAGACCATATTCCTTAAGCATATAATCCCATGAAACAAGCCATTCATCTTCATCTTCATACTCATACAAACAATCACTAAAATCATATGCAAAATGCTTAGATGAATGAAATACATGATGTAGATTCTTAGCAGCATTCTGATAAATATCCCATACACACAAACGATGATTAGATTTAGGAAATACCTTTGTTATTGCTTTAGCCATTGCAACAGATTGATCTGTAAGTATAGTTCTTGGCTGCTTTCCTGACATTGCAGTTAAAAAGTTTCAAACGACCACTTAAATGACTCTATAGTCTCATCATAAAGTAAAGCTGCACCAAAGATAATTGATTGTTTGTGATGATTAACCCCAACGAATGGAGCAAAAGGATGATCATATCTATTTGTTCGATAAGTTGTGTCAAAACAAATAACATCTCCAAAGTGCTCGTAATCAACTATTAATCTAACATCAGCCCAAAAAATATTCATGATTAAACCATCATCATCAACTTTTATTGAATAAAAATAAGATGGATTTGGCAATTGCATCTCACGAAAGTACTCCATCATAGCAGGTCCATCTCCTTTCCTCAAAGCCATCCTCCTCTCATTATGTACATGATTCTTATAGTCAACATCCATAAACCCAAGATTGTCACGACCCCCAACTTGCATGCTCAATAATTCAATGGTTTGTTTAATTGATATTCCAGACCTCTCTGCATCATTTGCAATGGCTTTTTGAGCATATGAAATTTTTCTCTTCAATCTTAACATATGTTTCATTGGCGAAGGAGCAAACTCATGATTACGTTGATCATGAAAAGAAACAACATGTAACATAGCATCCTTTTGAAGATGACATGTCATCTGTGCTAAACAACCTATTCGTGAAATTGGACGACGATAAGATGCATTTTCGTGACATTTGTCAACACCTCGTTCACCCTTTTTTGAGCAACTAAATGTTCTCCTTATAATTTGCACCATGTTTCCTCGCTTTACAAAATGTTTCCGTACACTAAAGCCAATTCGGTGAGCATATTCTTTGTAAAATTCATATGCACTCTCATCACAATCAAATTTCATGCCAATTGCTGGAGTATTTGATTTGTTTGGGCTTCCAAGAGTATGTTCTACTTTAGTCTCCTCTTGTTGATCAGCTATCCAACCAATGAATTCATCTTCCAATACAATTTCTGGTACTTCTACAATTTCCTTGCTATGTCTACTTGGAGTATTTGAATTTTTTGGGCTTGCATGAGTAGGTTCTATTTGAGCCTCCTCTTGTTGATCAGCTATGCAATCATTCGATTCATCTTCCAATAAAATGATTTGACTAGTATCCATCATCTGTAGTTAAGATACATATTCAAAATCAAATCAGAAAAAAGGAAAAATTTTATAAACAATATTTAAAAAAAGTATTCCAATATTCAGGACCCATTAAAGAATACTCCCCATGAATTACTTACAAACACTAGAGTTTTAGAATGTATAAATCTAGAAGCCTATAAAGTTTAATCTCAATTGCTTATACTTTTGAAAATCAAGTCAATATGAACAAGAATAACAATTTTTTTAGATGAATCAAAGATAAATTCAATACTAAAGAAAAATGAATATAAATTTAGTATCATAAAAACTACAACAAAACCATAGTACAAGACATCAAATAACAACACTATTACATATTAGAGAAGAAATGCACATAAATTCATTTTTTTTTAATAAGTAAATTAAACTAGATTTGGTAACTTATAAACAACAGCTAGAAAATCCTCTTCAGTTCTTGAAGGAATCAAGGTTATCAATGAACAATCAAACTAAAAAACGCACATTAATAATAAATAAATAAATAATAAATAAATAAAAAAACCCAAAAAATCGGAACTCACATTAATAATCAAACACAATTCATTCAGAAAAAAAATTAATAGAATTAAAAAAAAAAAAGTAAATTTAGTTATCTATGAATAAAACAAAAGGAAATTTAGTTCTAACCGGTGAAGCGGCGGAGACTGGGTGGGCCGGCGGTGGAGATAGAGGAAGATTGAGGTGGTTGGCTAGCAGTGGAGACAGAGGAGGATTTGAGGTTGGCTGTGGTGTGGGGGCATTTTTTGCTTCAAGAAAACTCATGTGTACTTCTTAGGCAAGTTTTGCTTTTATCCCACATGGGAAAGAAATGCTTCCTCTTCATACCATATAAGGGATGACCAAGTGAATGAAGAGTACCACTAGTTTGATTAACCAAATTAGTGGTACTCTTCATCTACTGGCTCATCCCTTATAAGGCATGAAGAGGGAGGAGTTTCTTCCAATATGGGACAAAAGCAAAAATTGCCTAAGGAGTACACATGAGTTTCCTTGAAGCAAAAAATGCCCCCACATTAAAAGGATCCTTTTAATGTGGAGACATTTTTGCCTCAAGACCAAGAGTTGCACTTTGTAATATTTTTTGGCTTCAAGCCCCACATGGGAAAGAAATGCTTCCTCTTCATGCCATATAGGGGATGATCAAGTGGATGAAGAGTACCACTAGCTTGGTTAACCAAGCTAGTGGCTCATCGCTTATAAGGCATGAAGAGGGAGGAGTTTCTTCCAATGTGGGACAAGAGCAAAAATTGTCTAAGGAGTACACATGAGCTTCCTTGAAGCAAAAAATGCCCCCACATTAAAAGGATCCTTTTAATGTGGGGACATTTTTGTCTCAAGACCAAGAGTTGCTAAGCTAGTGGTACTCTTCATCCACTTGTCATCTCTTATATGGTATGAAGAGGAAGCATTTCTTTCCCATGTGGGACTTGAAGCCAAAAAAGATTACAAAGTGCAACTCTTGGTCTTGAGGCAAAAATGTCCCCACAGGAGGCTATGGGTGATCAGTTGGAGTTGGGTTATGGCCTTCTAGGTTATAGTTTAGAGAGAGAGAGAGAGAGAGAAGACGATGAGAGAGAGATCATTTGTATACTGTATAGACTTTTTTAGGGTTTTTCATTTTTTCATTTTATTTTTTATTTTTTTAATAGGTGGTGTAGTTAACTATGGTTAGTTGAGTTAAGTTTATTTAAGTAATCATGTGTAATACATATGCTATTTTTTACACATGTCATCTTATTAGAGCAGTTTATAGCCTAAGGCTACAATTAGTTTTGTAGCTAAACTTTGTTCTTTTTAATATTAATATAGATAAAAATAGGTCAATTATCATTTTGGTCCTTCATTTTTATCTTATCTATCAAAATGATCGCTAATGTTTAAAATATGTCAATTTGATCTCTAACTATTTGGTATTATGTTCTTGTCATTAAGTAGCGGATGAATAATTATATAAAAACCAAATCAAAATTTCAGATTAAAAGATCAAACCCATGTGGCATGGGGATTCGAGAAAAGATCAAACCTCTGGGTGCCAAATTAATTACATTTTAGTAGGGAAGAAGTTTTTTGAGATTTGGTTCTGTATTGAAGAAAGTGAGACTTACACTATGTTTGGTTGGAGGGATTATAGGGAGGATGGAAAACAATGGGTGAAAAATGATGTTTTCCACACCATTTTCTACCGTTTGGGAAGCAAGGGAAAACAGAGAGGATGGAAAACCGGGAGAAAATTTTCCTCCCGGGCCCACCAATTTTTTTCCTCCCAAATCGGGAGGAAAACTGTGGAGAGAAAACTGATCTTACTGTGAAATTACCCAAATACCCTCTCCCAATGTCTCCAACAACCCAACGCGGCAAAATAACCACCAAGGAAGCTGGAAATAACCACCAAACCCAGCACCACCACCAAACACCGGAACTTAGCACAGACATACCACAATCAAAACAAAAACACAAAACCCAATCAAAAGATTTGAAACACAAAAACAATATTTCTCATAAGTCTAATAAAATCTGAACAATAAAATAAAACTAATCAAACCAGAACAAAAAAAAAAACATGTAGGCCGATATGTGTAGAAAAGTGGAAGAGAAGAAGAGAAGGAAAAAAAAAAAAAAAAGTGGAGAGCACCAGTGGAGTAGACGAAGAGAAGAAGAGAAGAAGAAAAAGAAAAAGAAAAAGTGGAGAGCACCAGTAGCGTAGACGAAGAGAAGAAGAGAAGAAAAAAAAGAAAAGAAATGGAGAGCACCAGTGGTCCAGTGGAGCAGAAGAAAAGAAAGAGTAAAGTGGAGGGTGCTTACACAAGTGCCAGAGAACAAAAGGAAAAAGACAAGTGAAGATAGAGATAGGGAAAGGTGTGGAGGAGAAAAAAAGAGAAAAGAAAAGAAAAGTAACGTGTGGATAAAAAAAAAGATAAGGAAAAAATAAAATAAAGAAGAAGAAATTAAAATTGAGAAATGTTACTACAAGATTTTCACAATATTTTTACAATAAATTTTAAGTGGTGGATTGTTATTAACTAATACTGATAAAAAAAAATATTTAAGTGATGTGTTCAAATTAAAATTAGTAATAACTTATCACATATGATTTATTGTGAAAATATTGTAAAATGTTAAGGATGTAATTTTTTTTTTTTCAACGTGATCTGATCAAGTTGTACATTATTGCAATTTTTACATTATAATAATAAAAATAATAATATAAATTTATATATATGACGTGATAAATTTTATATTATGTAATGAGTACAAATAAATCTATTTTGTAACAAGGGTATAATAGTCAATTTATATAAATTACATTTTTCTTCCTTCCCTTTTTCTCTCCAACCAAACAAAAGAGTTTTCCACCCTCTCACTTTTCCACTCCTCCAACCAAACACACAAGAAGGAAAACTAAATATTTTTCATCCTCCCACTTTTCCATCTTCCCATAATTTTTCATCCTCCTACTTTTCCACTCCTCCATCCAAACGGACTCTTAGTATGATAGTGCCTAATCTTTTATTTGTAAAAATCTATTATTGTTGGAGGGCACGTTTACACCACTTATTAGTGATTAAATTTAATTATCTTATGAAGATGGTTGACTCACGTGACACTTGAGTGACTAGTGAAGATGCTACATGCGTTAACCAGAGCAACAGGAAATCTTATTCCCAAGAGGAAAAAGCTATGTCAAAAAGGCAAAGATTATTAGTTTGCTTTTGCTTAATAATAAAAGTTGAAAACTAATTAAGGCAATAATGCAATGATTATATATATATATATATATATATATATATATATATATATATATAAAAGCAATAATGCAATGCAATTTCCATTACACCAGTGTCACCATCATGGTTGATGATTTGAGAAAATCATTTGGCATCATAATATATTAATTATTAAATGGAAGTGATATCCATCTCAATCAATATCATACATATGGGAGATGATATGCTCGATCACAAGCAGCCAAAATATGGTGGGTCTCTTTTGAAATCCTATTATTTGTTTTGGTCTTGTCTCATTCCTTGTATTTTGATGATTCTGGAGTGTACACTGTAATGCTAATACTACTTTTGTAACTTTATTATACTTGTACTAAGCTAAAGGGCACTTTCTTTCACTTTTACTAATTGTAATATCATTTTTCGATTAAAAAAAAGAAAAAAGTCATTAGTCTGATTTATTTTCCACAATATAAAATGACAATAAAATTGAATAAATAATTGTTACACTGTGATTAGAGTCACGTTGAGACAAATTGTTACCTAACTTTGAAAAAGATAAAATAATAATCAGTCAAATATTTGTCTTTGTTCAATGAAACTGTCATTTGATCCTTATCCTTATCAAATAGTTTAAGTGCACAGTCTTGAACCTTTCCCATCATTCATTAAGTGTTGAAAACTCGAAATTCCCAATGAAAATTTGACTATAGGGCTAATCATGCAAGGCTTTACCGAATACCACGTGAATATGCAGGTCTATGGGTTTTCAGAAAAGCTCTTTATCTTTTGCCTGCAGACAATGTGGGGAACACATGGAATATTTTTGCCCTTCCTTTCTGCAAAAGCACAGCGCGATGTGTGTTTCACTTTCATCATCATTAGGCAAAAATCAAAAAATAGAAAAGAAGAGAAAGACACCATTAGCCCTATAGTCAAATTTTTCGGCATGTGGAAATTTTTTAGCTAGAGCAACAGTTCATAGGGTTGGTGGTTTCTTGAAAGAAAGACTTCGTCCTTTAGTCAATATATTATATCATATTAAACTGTTTTCGGTACGTGAAAATTTTTTTTTGGCAGCACTTACCATCACTCTATACAGTATTAAAAAAAAAAATTATTAAATCCTCTTAAAATATATATTAGTAAATTATTTTAAAAAAATTTTATAAAAAATTTTATGAATTTAACTTTTAAAATAGATGATTAAAATATGCCTTAAAAACATACATTAATCGAGCTTAATAAAAAAAATCCGTAAAATTTATCTAATTTTATTTACTATTTAATTTATTTTTACTATTATACATTAATTTTATTGTAGTTTTTACTTCCGGTCACTTTTTGGTAGCGTTAATTTTAAAATATATTAATAAAAATTTTAATATATAAATCTAAATCATTCATAGTTCTCATTTATTTTTTCTGCAATGAATCAATAGCAACGTACTATATATGGTGATAGGTCTAGCCACCATGATTATTGCTTCAACAGCCAAAGTGTCAGCAATAGTTAAAAAACCAATGGCAACGTCCCGTGGTAAGTGCTGTAGCGGTCATGAATATTCAATATTCAACAACCAAACCATGTTCAGACTTGAATTTAATATTGTAAACATAATAGCGGTGAAAAGGTCATTCTTCCCTGAGAAAAAAAAGTAAACATGGACTTAGATCTCTCGGTTTTAAGTCACGTGGTGATTGGTGAAGGGCAGATGAAATTTCCGTGGAGGTTAATGCTCCGTTTGTTGGACTTGCAATGGTTAAATCTGAATATGTTTTCTTTTGAACGTAAATTTTTTTCTAAAATTGTGTAAACGTTTTACCTCTAAATTATGTTTGGTGAGACGTAAAATATTTTTCAAAAAAAAAAAATTCAAGGGTTTAGTTGCATTTTTGAAAATGCTCTTCAAAGTATATTTTAAGTTTTTGGCCATGTTCCTAAAAATGCTATAAAAAAATTCTCTAAAACTTTTCCACATTTTTCTCATGCCCTAAGAACCTATATAATAGAAAATAGATAAAGGAGAATTTTAGATCAAAAAAATTTGTGATTAGTGACCATGGTGGTGGCGGTGGTAGGTGAACAGAGACAATGGTGTGGTAGTTGCTGTAAAATTATAGTATGAGTTTGGGGTTTTTAATGTTTATAGTGGTTCAAAACGTAGCAACAGTGGCCATTGGGAATGGCCATGGGCATTTATGAATTATGAGGAAGCAGTTAGTCAAAACTTGATATATCTGACTTATTGATTCCATTATTAAAACATGCACATGCGGCCAGCTTTCACAAAAGACAAACAAAAAAATAGAAACTGAAAAGGTAATTATTAGACCCTCTAAGATATTATAAATGCGTATTTTTTCTTTTCATATAATAGTAAGTTCTACTAATTAAATTTATAGACTAATCTCATCGTATTTTCTTTTTTTTCAAGGAGTACGGTACCCTCTTTAATCTCGGCCATAGGTTTTACACATTTGAATCCTGACCATTTATTTATTTTTAATGAAAAACCAGTTACCGGTTAAGTAGGTAATATATAAAAGCAAGAATACACTGACAAACGAATTAGTGTTCTCTCTCTTGCGTCTTCTCTCTCAAACTGAAAACCTAGTGGGTGTTCCTTCTTTTACTTCAAAATCCTAAACAATGCATCTCTGCAATGCTTGGCTTCCACCACCGGTGGCCGAAGAGAGAGAAAGACTCATTCTCTCGGGTCGTGTGCTTAGTGACCTTGGCAGCGGCAGTGGTAGGTGAACAGAGACAATGGTGTGGTAGTTGAGTGACTGAAAGTGGGGAGTAGAGATTCGATTGATGAGTTTTTGGTGAGATAGAAAATGTCTTACGGCAAATGATAAACAATTTTCCACTAGAATTGCCTTTATTTTACGGTCAACAAAAAACAACAATTTATTTGTCAACCAATTGACCACCAATTTCAATCACCCCAAACACTCGTAAATGCAAAAATATTTTTCAAAAATCAATTTTCATCTAACGATACACAACATTAAAAATTTAGTAAAACATTTTATAAAATTTTGATGGTTGGATTGTCAATTTAATGACTGGTGCCAGCAATCCTATTGTTAGACCACCAACTTCAGCCACCAAACTATATGCACCAATTATCGAATCAGTGACTCCAGTGACTAAATTGTTGGTTTTATTGGTTTGTGTTTGAAAAGTTTTACATATCACCAAACACATGAAAATATTTTACTTCAAATGTTTTTATGCTAAGTTGAAAAACAAAATATGCAAAATATAAATAAAATGTTGAGATGAAGAGGGTCATAGGTTAGCTAATAATTTTATTTAGCCAAAAAAGAAAAAGAAAAAAAAGGAAGTTATCTAATTGTGTGTTACTTGTCATGCAATCGTATGGGTTATTTTTATGATTTTTACAAAGAATTAAACTTATGGAAACTAAGTCTAATATATCTTTTAAAGTTAGAAAGAATTTCATTAATAATTTTATAAAAAAAATCTTATAATTTAATTAATTAACACTTTCTAACCGTCAATAATTTAAATCCTCTTTTTTGCCGTCAATATAAAATAAAATGTTAAATAAAGCTAAAGACAAGGGATATTCATTTTTGTCCTTTTGCAGATGCATGATTGTTTTGTGCCTTTTACTTTGAGGGAGAACTTTTACCTATAAGAGAGAGAGAGAGAGGGAGAACAGAGTATGCTATATATCAGTAAAGAAGAGTAAAGAAAATACTAATAAGAAAAAGAAAGGAGGAGCTTTGATGATCTGAATCACACAAGCTTTTCTTTGGAAGAAATATTTGCAGGTTCTTTATTCCCTTCTTCTTTTTTCGCTCTAATTATGTTCTTCATAGCTTAATTTTGTTAAAAATTCTCTTAATTGTTGAGTTCAGTTCATTGATATAATAGCCACTGGTATTTTCAGATTCTTCACTGAGATAAAATCAGATATTGTACTGCTTCTTTTAATGCAGAAATTTTTTTATTTTATTTCTCTCTTTCAATTTTATATATACAAAGATGGGTGATCCTATACTTGGATTATCATATAACATGTTGTGCCTTTTGATGCTTACTAATATTCCTTTTTTCCTTAGCCGAAAAGAAATAAAGCTTGCTTGTAGTTAAGAATATACTCAGTTATAGTACTGTGTTTCTACATGGTTTTATACCCAGATAAAGGTAAAAAAAAAAGATGACCTTTAAGGCTTTAACAGGTACTAGAAGACTAATCAGTACATGGTTCTTACACAATTTTTAGACTTTTAAATTTTTTATATTTTATTATCATCATAAACTGCTATTATAAAGCTCCGAACTTTACCATTGATGAATCAAAATGGAAACTGGTGGTAATTGTACATGCCTATGGAAATATGGTTTGTGGGTTAGATTGACTGAGTTCTATGGCTAGTAATAATTGTTTTACTTCTGTCACTAGGAAAAGGAAAACCAATGGATCGCTCTGATGCAAATCATGTTTCCAAGAAAGAACTTAAAGGTAAAGAGTTGGTCATTGACATTCCACCAGACCTGGAGCCTGCTCAGTGGCCTGAGTGCTGCATCTACAGGGTTCCAAAGAAACTGCGCAGAGTAAACAAATATGCCTATACTCCTAAGCTAATTTCCATAGGCCCTTTTCATCACGGGAATGAAGATTTGAGGGAAATGGAAATGCAAAAAATGAGATATTTTAAGGATTTCTGTTCTAAAAATAGCAGGAGCCCGGAGGAGCTTGCTAAAATCGTTGCAGAGAAGGAATTACAAATCCGCCGTAGTTATGCAGAGGCCCCTAAACAAGGCAAGAATCAGTTTGTAAAAATGATTCTATTGGATGCGATCTTTATAATTGAGCTTGTGGTGAGGAATTCTGAAAAGCCAGAAGAAGAACAAGATGATCATATATTAGGCAAACCATGGCTGAGAAATGCTATACAGCTAGACTTGATATTGCTTGAGAATCAGCTTCCGTTTTTTATTCTGGACGATTTATATGAATTCGTCTTCAAGGATTCTTCAAGTTGCAACCATCACAAAGAAGAGCAGCAAAAACAAAATGAAATCCCGAACAAATCATATGTTCCCTTTCTTAAGCTTTGCCGCATCTACTTCTCTTATTATGATAAGAAGCAGCCAAAGTCCAACAGAGCTAGGGAAGTGAAACATTTCACTGATTTGGTAAGATATTTTCATATTGCAGAAAAATTGAACCCTACAGGAAAGATCAAACATCTATATTGCGCAACAAAGCTTGATGAAGCAGGAGTGAAATTCAAAGCTGTTCAAGAAAGAAGCTTGCTTGACATAAAATTCAGAAAGGATAGGTGCTTGGAACGCTGCCCATTTTTTAATTGCTCATGGCTTTTGAATTGCTTACCATGTATGAAATGCGTGCCATGCTTTGAGCAAATGCAACCTTTCTTGGAACTCCCTGTCTTTGAAGTAGGAGATGCAACTGAATGTGTTTTTAGAAACATCGTGGCCTTGGAGCAGTGTCATTATCCCAAGCAAGCTTACATCAGCAGTTACATTCTGCTATTGGATTATCTTATCAACACTGAGAAAGATGTGGATTTGCTGGTTGAGAGAAAGGCTATTGTTAACCGGCTTGGCAGTGATGAAGCAGTGGCGAAATTGGTTAACAAACTTGGTCATCAAATTGTGGAATGTAAATCTTGTTACTTTGAGCTCAGTAAAGAGCTTAATGAGCACTATGAAAACTTCTGGAATCGAAATATGGCATCCTTGACAACGGTATATTTCCGCGATATTTGGAGAGGCACTGCAACAGTTGTCGGACTTATAGTCCTTTTTTTAACTATCTGGAACATTTTCCTTAGGCATTACGTCAAGTTCAAGTAGATTCAAAAGCTTCTCTCACTCTTGTATTACATATTGAAGTTTGCTTTGCTTTGATTTGCTACGAATTGGGTTTTAATTTATCTGCTTTAGCTTGTGATATCTTCTGCTACTATTTATCCTCAACTCATCTGTATGAGGAGTTGCCTCTAGGATAACTTGATTTGGTGGTAGTAGTATGTACTGTTAACTATTAAGCAAAAATTAACGTTATGAATTTAAGATTGGTGTCCTCCACTTTAACACTATGACATGAGCAACTTGAGGGTTGGATACCGCTTATTTTGTTGAAAACTTAAAATAATAAAAAAATATATAAAAAAGTTACTGTTTACACTACAGTTATTGTTCATTAATCTAAATGCACTATGGTTTTAAAAAAAAAAATACGCAGACGCATGGGGAGAGACGTCCAAACTAAACGCTCATTGAGTGTTTGTTTGTTTGTTTGTTTTGGAATAATTTATCTAGCCAATTTTTTTAAATAAAAATATGTTAAAATATACTTATATATTGCAAAAATTTGAAAGAGTGAAAAAATACTGAAAAAAGTAAAAATTTAGAAAACAAAAAGGTAAAGCTAATACCAATCATACTCTTAGTATATTAATATTGTAAAGCAGCAATTAAGAGCTTATACCTGAACTACGGAACGCTTGTCTCTATGGATTGTGGCTGGTACAGCTAGATCATCAAAGCTTTTGAGCCAATCATGTAAATTATAATAAATGTCGAAGTACAAATATAATCCATATTAGTTTTTAATTGTTATCTAATTTTGTATAATGTTTTTAATTTAATTATCTTAATTTTGGTATTAAATGACCTGGATTCTTGTTGGTCAAAGGCCCAGCCACTAGACCACCAATCTCAATATGCTTTAGAGTCCTTAAAATTCAAATACATAAATAAAAAGTTAAAAAAGAAGAAGAAAAAAATGATGTCTCAAGTAGTATGGTATCGACCTCAAATCTTAGCATCTTCCATATTGTCTTCTCTTTAATCTATAACCATAAGTCGAATGCTTTTGTATAAAAACAAAGTAAGCCTCCGCATCCAAAGAACATGCATTTGATGAATTTAATTACTAGAAAATTTGGCACGGGATTAAGCACTCATGACTTAGTTGTCCAATTTCATGTTACGACGACATGCCTTTTCGTTAGAGACTTCTGGAATTTCTATGCCTTGGAAAACATTTGCACTGTGAAACGTTTTGAAAAGCGATCATTTAAACATATGCACTGTTAATAATTTTCCTTGTGTGGTGAAGCCTGCTCATCTAGCATCTCCAGGTAGCATGCTACTTTCCTCAAGCATGCTGTGACCTGATAGGGTCCTTCCATTTTCTACTCTAGCTTTCTCTCCACTGGATTTTTAGTCTCTAACCTGATAGAGTTTCTGTGAAATTAGGTCAGGTTGGTATTCATATGTTTGGAGGCTGGTCAATTGAATCTTGATTGGGATCACTGTTTCACTTCTAAAAATGGATTTTATTAATCATTAATAATAAAAAATTTTAGGAAACTCTCCTGTGGATGATTAATAAATGCCCTGAAAATAGTTTTTTCAAATTTTCATAAAAATCTTTCTAAAATGAATAATTAATAAATACTCTAAAGACATTCATTAATCGAACCCTCTAAAAATTAGTTAGAATGAAACTCTCTTGTGGCATCCTATCAATCTGGAATTCCCCATAAGAGACTAGAGAGTAATTCTAGACTACACCACTAAAATGATTATGTAATTATATGGTTTAATTGCTAAAAGTTAAAAGTTTATGTTTAGTTCAAAAATAAGGTCAAATGTTTCAAGTTTATTGGAATTTCACTTAATAATAATTGTGGGGCCCGTGGGCCTGGAAGTCTCGGCCCACCTCTAGGCTGGCCCAAGGCCCATGCCGAGGATCGATGGCTGTCCCAGGCAGTTGTCTAGGGGCTTCTTAGCCCTCTGGGCCGCGCCGAGGACGACCCTATCCTCGGCATACCTATCCTAATCCCAGGTGGGGGACAAGCCCAGTATAGGCAGTCACATCCACACTTAATGCATCTACCTAACTCTCCTGGCAATCTTAATGCTGAGAGGACTCCTGAACGGCGGAACCTTGGGTGTTGCGACCCACAGAAAGGTGGGGAACGTGGCTGATGGGACAGGTCCTTAAGCAGTGGTCTAGATGATTGACAGTTGGAAGGCTAGGATTGGCCAAAGAGGGTATATAAATGCAAGGAGCCCTTCAGAGGAGGGGGCTCCTCGGCCATCCGAGGAGCAACCCCCAAGCCAAAAAGAACAAGGAAAAGCCCTCAAGAAGGAAGAGCACTTCCGGCGAACCGGTGGCAAGCCGGTTAGCGCCAAACCCTACGTCCCACTCTCTAAATAAATGTATTGTTGGGGGATCAACGACAAATCGAGCCCCTACAATTGGCGCCGTCTGTGGGGAGGGTTAGTGCGCCGACCGGCGCAACCGGCGATCGTTCTAAACAGTCACTCCGCAAAAGAAAAACAAACAAGTACAGTTGCAGCAAAATGGAAGATTCAACAAAAAAAAAAAAAAAAAGGGGAAATGAGAAAAGAGTCTGATATTATTTCATGAAAAAGAAAGTTACAAAATACAATCAGAGGCTCAGGCAGGCTTGTTTTACAAGCTTTATTACAAGCTAATCCTACAATCGGAGGCTCAGGCGATCCGATTCTACAACTAGCTAGAGGGAGGGGGAAGTGTCAACCCGTGCTTTTATTGGCATCAGCAGAACGGGAGAGCTTGACAATAAAAGCGGGGAAAGGGGGCGGGGGCTGGCTTGCTTCAAGGCGGAAGCTTGAACAAAGTGAGGAGCAGATGCAGGGGCACCGGAACGTCCTCCCCCGTGATGTTCCCTTGATGCTCTCCAATCCTCCCGAGCGCCGGCCGTTGGAGACGGCAACACTCAGGCGCCAGACATGACATAAGTTCGCGTATCTTCTCCACCGAAGGTGCGCTCCGGGGAGAGACGTTAGGTACTTCAACAACGTCCCACCTGGCCACCGCGTACAACACTGCCGGTGTTACGCCTAGGCTCTGCCGCACCAGAAACCCAGTGGGGGCTGCGGCCACGGCAGCCCTTAGCTCCATATCTCCTAACTCCGGTCACAATTCCGACGGGGTTATTAAAGGGGCATGGGGAGTGGAAAGATGGTGTTCTTTCTGTTCGAGTTGGGAAGCTCATGGAGTATGAAGAAACAATCCCCCCAGAAAGCCTTATATAGAGGAGGAGGGTTGGTGAGAATTAATTCACGCAGAATTCGAAAAGCGAGTTACCGAGGCGGCGGGCAATAATGAAGCCACCAAATTCCAAGGGGGCCGCAGACCGTTGTACTTCTGTTGATTTACGAGACCATTAATGAAGGCGCGTCTCGCGCACCGAAGCGTCAGGCGCAGAACACGAACGGCCAAGAAACGCTTCCCAGATAGAAGATGGGGACTCGAGCTGGAGGCGAGATCAATGCCACGTGAAAAATCACTGTCCGACCGAAGGAGGAATCGTCCCCAGAAAAACGGTCCGAGGACAAACCCCTACTTACAGAAAAATGAAAGTATTAGACAGAACCAAGGCTCTGCATGGTCCTCGGACTCAGGCCTATGGGGAAACTAATTACTTCAGAAGACCAAGTGTTAGACAGAACCAAGGCTCTGCATGGTCCTCGGACTCAGGCCTATGGGGAAACTAATTACTTCAGAAGACCAAGTGTTAGACAGAACCAAGGCTCTGCATGGTCCTCGGACCCAAGCCTACGGAGAGCTGGCCACTTATCTTGAAGGCAGCACCTGTGCCTAGGTCTTGCATGGTCCTCGGACCCAAGCCTACGGAGAGCTGGCCACTTATCTTGAAGGCAGCACCTGTGCCTAGGTCTTGCATGGTCCTCAGGACCCAAGCCTACGGAGAGCTGGCCACTTATCTTGAAGGCAGCACCTGTGCCTAGGTCTTGCATGGTCCTCGGACCCAAGCCTACGGAGAGCTAGCCACTTATCTTGAAGGCAGCACCTGTGCCTAGGTCTTGCATGGTCCTCGGACCCAAGCCTACGGAGAGCTAGCCACTTATCTTGAAGGCAGCACCTGTGCCTAGGTCTTGCATGGTCCTCGGACCCAAGCCTACGGAGAGCTAGCCACTTACCTTGAAGGCAGCACCTGTGCCTAGGTCTTGCATGGTCCTCTAACCCAAGCCTACGGGGAGCTTACCACTATCTTTTAAGCAGCAACAGAATCTTCTATAAGAGACTAACTACTTGCCGAAGGATTGAAGCGCCGAGCTGACTATTTGGGGAATAACCAACCAGCGGGAAGCCTTGTGGGGCATGAGGGCCGCGGATATCAAAACCCTCCTCCCCGTTCAAGGGAACGTGCAGCAGGATTTTGAGGGGCTATTGTGGGGCCCGTGGGCCTGGAAGTCTCGGCCCACCTCTAGGCTGGCCCAAGGCCCATGCCGAGGATCGATGGCTGTCCCAGGCAGTTGTCTAGGGGCTTCTTAGCCCTCTGGGCCGCGCCGAGGACGACCCTATCCTCGGCATACCTATCCTAATCCCAGGTGGGGGACAAGCCCAGTATAGGCAGTCACATCCACACTTAATGCATCTACCTAACTCTCCTGGCAATCTTAATGCTGAGAGGACTCCTGAACGGCGGAACCTTGGGTGTTGCGACCCACAGAAAGGTGGGGAACGTGGCTGATGGGACAGGTCCTTAAGCAGTGGTCTAGATGATTGACAGTTGGAAGGCTAGGATTGGCCAAAGAGGGTATATAAATGCAAGGAGCCCTTCAGAGGAGGGGGCTCCTCGGCCATCCGAGGAGCAACCCCCAAGCCAAAAAGAACAAGGAAAAGCCCTCAAGAAGGAAGAACACTTCCGGCGAACCGGTGGCAAGCCTGTTGGCGCCAAACCCTACGACCCACTCTCTAAACAAATTTATTGCTGGGGGATCTACGACAAAACGAGCCCCTACAATAATTAAATTTATATTTCCATTAAATGAATTATTTTGATTTGAATTTGAAAATAAGTATTTATAAAAGAATTAGAAGCATTTTTATTTTGAATTTGAATTTGGTCAGGATGAAGTGTAAAATTTATGTTTTACACCGTCTATTAAAAAATTGTTACATCAATTTTTTACTTAAATTCAATACATCTTATCACATATTTTTACATTTTTTTTTGAATAATTATTTAATTTGATAAACTATAAATAATGGAGAAAAAATAATAAATTTCAAGGAAAGTGACATTCAATACTCTATCAATCACATAACTGGGTTTGGTAAATGGTAAAAGCTGTGGTGGCTTATAACTCAAAAAATAAGGTCTTGCAAGTGTGAGTAGTGGATCCTGTTTCTGTTCTTGTCACAAGGAGACTAGAAGCAGCAAATCAAGACACGAAGGCTGAAGCAAAGCAAATCCATAATGACAGATTTTGCTGGCCAGCTTTAAGTTGAAAGTGACAACATATAAATCATTCTTGTCTTCAGGTAAAAAGACAATGGCAATGCTCCTTTTAAGGCAGGGCAAGTTGATGAGATTCTTGTAAGTTTGTGACCACGATGTCATCTCTTTGACAGAACGTTTTCTGCTTTTTATATTTGATAGAGAAGCATTGAGAGTGAGCGATGGGATAGGATAGCGGCTGCGTTTAAGCTGGCGTTTGGCGTTTTGTGTGAATTTTATATAATATTTATGGAACTCATAAATATTTTATTTAGTTATTTATTTTTTAAAATTAAATTTTATAATATTATTTATATATTTAAAAATTATTTTATTATAATATTTTTAATTTTTAGTAATAAGTGATATTTATACACCCTACAAAGAAAGTTTTAGCTATGAAGTGAGGAGAGAGGAGGGAAGAATGTCAAAGATTCGTAGCCTTGTTTCGTTGTTCATCACCTCTATCCGATTCTGCTGTTTCTTGGAGTTAAAAGTATTTCAAATAACATTTGCAGGTTATTTGCTCCATCCTTGCACTTTTTTTTTTTGGCAAGATAAAGTTAGCAAAATATTGATAATTTAGTAATTTAATTAAGTTCATATTTTGTAATGAGGTAATTTCCAATTTTTTTATAATCAAGTAATTTCCTTTAACAAGTATTACGAGACTCATGATTTTTATTTGGTGTTCTTTCTTTTATTAATGGAAAGTAGACGCTTGGGTATCAGTAAAAGTTCAGTAACTTCATTTATTTAGTAAAATTTAAGCACATATTTAATTAATGTCAAGTAAAATTTCACAACATGTTGAAAGGAGTGTCTAAAATGATACACTTTTTATGGAGCACTTTCTTTTACATCAGTCACGATTGGGCCTTCAGCTTTTATTTATTTATTTATTTAAGGTAAAGTATTATTTTGATTCTTGAAATTCATTTTTTGTTTTTAAATTATTAAAAAATTTATCATTTGCCTTTAAACTATTAAAAATATCTTATTTTATGTCCTTAAACTTTACTATAAGTTTATTTTTTATCCTTAAATTATTTAAAAAATTATTTTTTGCCTGGTATCTCTATTTTTGTCTCTAAACTATTGAAATAAAAAAGTTTTTACAAAGATTAGGTATAAAAAAAAAAAAGAATTTTTTAAAGTTTATCAACAAAAAATCAAAACGATCAAAACAATATATTACCCTTGTTTTTATATAAACAATGTTGGTTTTAAAAAAAGGGAACGTATACCCTAAAGGCATATATTAAGTTACTAACCGAACCCTTAAAAGAATAAAGAGTTACATTTTTTTGTGTATCCCATATATATATATATATATATATATATATATATATATATGTGTGTGTATATTTAATACACTTATGTTACCATAGAATAAACAAAGGAAAAAGAGTCTAGATAAAGAATTATATAGAAAATCCAAATATGATTTAATTAAAAATAAAAAATAAAAAGATGCTTGGCGTGGTGTAAAAATATTTTCCAGAAAACGTTTTCAAATTTTTTTTTTGGATGTTTAGACCCTATTTGATGAGTGAGTTCTAACTCATATTTTCACATTTTAAACAATATTACACATATTTCTACACATTTTTTCACCCACATGTATATCAAAAACACTCAAATAACATAACTCAAACTCCTCTTCCAAACACCCCCTTAGTGTTACTTTAACATCGATTTTTGTCAAACAGTAAATATTTTTGGTTGTATACGAGTATAAAACGTTAACATTTTCCACAATGACCCCCTCCACGACACCCACCCACCACCGTGCAATCCCTCTCCACTATTGCCAGACAGCGAAATTGCCAAGATCTTTGCTTTTTTGACAAACCCCCCTATGCTATTGAGTTATTTCATTATTTTAAAAATAATAATAATAATTTGGTTGAGTTTTATTTGAAATATGCTAGAAATGAACTAACAATATGTCTGAATTGAAAGAACTCAATATATTTTGATTATATTTTATATGAAATACTGTATTAGGTGCTATGTGTTTTATTTATTTATTTATTTATTTATTTTTGGATTTTAAATTTGATTTGTTGTGATATTGATTTCCTTTTCGCTGTAGTTTTTCTTACAGGCCAAAATTTGAAAAATATTTTCTAGAGCATTCTCAAATGCAACCGAATATTGAAAATAATTAATTCTATTTGAAAATATTTCCAAAAATAAAATTTATGTAACATACCAAAAACAAGGACAAAATCTACCATGCATCGAATGCATGGAGCTGGTGTATAAGGTCTAGCCCCATGTGAGAGGTAGGATATATCATATATGCACCCTATGCATGTAATAGTAATACCTCCTTCAAAAGCAAGACGATGGACCGTGGTCTCCCTGAATTTTTAAATACTGGTAGCTAGGACTGTAGGAAGAAGAGTCCAACTCAGAACCCATTAGTGAAAAGGTGGACACTAACGTGAAATAATGGAAAGACTACTGTCATTTTCACATAATTTTTTTTTCAACATTTAATATTTTTCTTTAATAGAGATAATCGAATTTAAATAATTTGTTATTTTTATATTTCCAATCTTTTTTCAAATCAATTGTGGATATGAAATTTTATAATTGTTTTGTAGAACGTTTGTCAATGTTGAGATAAGTTTTGCTAGAGTTATTTTACTTATTCACTTGAGACTTACCCTGGCTAGTCAATGTTGTTTTTGTCACTAGAAGAAAGAGCTTGACGGATTCAATTGAAGAATTTGAATTGTGAACGCAAGGACTTGATTATAGAATTTCCACTAGACCCGGACATGGATCTTGATCAGTTGATTATAGACATTCCACAACAAACGTACGAGTGTTTTATCTACAAGGTTCCCCCGGAACTCCGCAAAGTAAATCATGATGCCTACACTCCAATGCTAATTTCAATTGGCCCATTTCATCACAAAGACGAAAAATTGAAGAAAATGGAAGAACTGAAACTGAGATATTTCAAGGGAGCCTGTCATCAAACTAAGAAAAGCGCGGCGGAGCTTGTAAGATGCATTGAAAAAGAGGAAGAAACTATTCGTCATTATTATGCGGAGAGCTTTGATATTAACAGTAAAGATTTCAGACTAAGCGAACCTCGCCAAAGAGTCGTAGCTCAAATGGCACTTCCTCTCCTCAAATGGAAGAATGCTTCCTCGACGAGCAAAACCAAAGGCTAAGCTACCCTATTTTGCAGGACTTGATATTACTTGAGAATCCGGTTCCATTTTTTGTTCTCGAGGACTTATATAAATATGCCTATGATGACCTTCCTGATCAACATACAGCATACCAGAAAAATGAAGGTTGCAAAGGTGAGGATAAGTCCTTTCATAAGCTTGTCTTCGATTACTTTTTACATTTTTGGGAAGATTTCGGTTTAAATCGCTCTTCTGATGATGATTGCAAGAAAATGTTGCCTGGTAAGGACAAGCAAATCGGACATTTTATTGATTTCCTGAGATATCTTCTCCTTCCATGCGAATGCGCTCCAAAATGTGAAAAAAGTATTGAACATCTACCTTGTGCAACAAAGTTGGCTGAGGCAGGAGTGGAATTTAGAGAAGTCCCAAATAGACTCTTCCATGACATTCAGTTTCAGAAGAGTTGCTTATTGGAGAAATGTCCATGTTTAAATTTGTCCTGGCTCTTGAGTTGCTTTCCATGCTTCAAATGCTTGGAGAACATGCAGCCTGTCTTGGAAATCCCATCCTTTACAGTAGGGGACGTGACTGAACGTGTTATCAGAAATCTCATGGCCTTCGAGCAATGTCATTATCTAAAGGAAGCTTACATCTGTAATTATATTGTGCTATTAGATCATCTTATAAACACTGCAGAAGATGTGGATTTACTTGTTGAGAAAAAGGTTCTTGTTAACTGGCTAGGCAGCAATAAGGCAGTGGCAATTCTGATCAACAGACTTTCCCAACAAATTGTAGAAGGTAATCGTTCCCATTACTATGAACTCAGTGAACAACTTCATGGGCACTATGAGAATTGTTGGAACAAACTTATGGCATCCTTCACTAGTCTCTATTTCCGTGATTTTTGGAGAGGCACCGCAACTGTTGCTGGAATTTTGCTCCTATTTTTTGCCTTTATGAATTTCCTTAGCCTTTTGTCTTCTTTCACCGTTGAAAATCGATGGTTCAGTGTTAATTTGTTGGAGACTTGGAGTGCTTTCCTTCTTGTTGCTTTAGCTGCATCTAGACTTTGTAATAATGCTTTGCTTCTAGTTTACCAAATGTATTCGATCATGTTGTAAGTTTGTGATCGATGTCGTTTGGAAACATTATGGACTGGAGACTGTATTTTAGCAAATAAAGCTCGATCCTCTGTTATCACAAATTCACAATGAATCCTATGACATGTATCCTAATATCATTATTGATTATTCCTGTTCTGCTCCGAAAATCCTTTATTTCATATATAGCCAATTTGTCGGGCCATTCGGTTCGCGAAATGCCGAAATGTTGCAAACATTATGACAACATTACGGAAATGTGGCATATTACGACACTTCATTTGTTTATTTATATATATAACATTATGGGAATAAAATTCAGTCAGAAGACTGAAATAAAATTGATAGTAGAATTAAGTTACAGTGGTCAATATGCATCCCTACGTTTAGGACCAACCTAGGACAGAAATACTTTTATTTTGTGTTGGTTTAAATAACGGCCACGGCCATATTGGAATCGTTTTGGCCATACAAAGGCAAATACCGAATTCCAGTCAACAAGGCCTTGTTTGGATTTAGGGGAGGGAGGGGAGAGTAAAGTAAAGTTGATTAAAAATTAAACTAAATTTTAACCATCTCTACGATCTCCCTCTCTTCCTCTCAATCCAAACAGATCATAAATGAGGATCTAAGTCAAGACAAAACTATCAATCAATCCAAACAGATCATAAATGAGGATCTAAGTCAAGACAAAACTATCAATTTCTTTTTTTAAAATAAAAAATAACATTTTCTAAATTTTTGAAGGAGAGAGAGTTGAGAAGAAGAGGGTTTTGTAAAAATCAGATCTAGAGACATTCTATCACCACAACAATATAAGAGCATTGATTCTCTTAATCTCCTTATTGTAGACGTTCATTTCACATTTTAAGGCTCCGTTTGAGAGTTCATAAGGGAATAGAATGGAGTGGAATGGAATGATCATAAAGGAATGGAAAGGAAATGAATAAAATGGAATGTATTCAAGTAAGAGAAAAAAAAATGGAAAAGAATGGAATGGAATGAAATTAAATAACCTTAATTGAATGTTTTAGAGTGAAGGAATGGAAATGAATGAAAATGAATGGAATGTAAGTAATTTTGTTTGGGAGCAACATGGAGGGAATGAAATGAAATCATTTTATGACAATATTACTATTAGACCCCTATTTTAAAATAAAATGTTAAATATATAGAGGTATTTTGGGAATTTTAGTAAAAAAATCATTAAATTTAATTTCATTCCCTCTCATTCCTCCTAATTTCAGGAGGATGAAAATTTGAAATTTTAAGAGAATAGAGAGGAATAAGTGTTCCTTCCTACCCATTCCATTCATTCTCACTTAAACTCCAAAACAAGGAAATGAGCTTTCTAACCCCTCCATTAAAACTCTCAAATAAGGGAAGAAAAGAATATTCTAAAATTATTCTTTCCATTTATTTCATTTCCATTCCATTCTATTCCCTTTTCCCAAACGAGGCCTAAATGTGTTCATCAATTAAAATTATGAAAACCATGCTTGAAATTATGTCGTTATGACAAACTCTAGTCAACATAGAATTTTTAGGACTTGTGTCCATTGCAAGAGTTGCTTCTTTTCAAATGCAAAGAAGAGCCACTTTGATTGTGATGACTGATTAGTGGCTTGGTGGCAGAGCAGTTGATGAGAAATAGGGATGGCCATAGACCAGGTTTGAGTCGGGTATATTCGAACTCGACCTAAAACTGGTACTATGGATACTTGGATCCCAATATCCGTTAAGGGCAGTACCTAATTTCAACTTGGATTTTTAGACACAAACACCCAGCGTTGAGCCAAATCTAGTTTTTTTGGGGGGGGGGGGGGGGTGTTTTAATTTTTTTTTTTTAAAGAAACTTATAAAATGTGACTTTCCACTATGAAATAACTTAAAAGGATGTCTGAAAATAATTTTTTTTTCCAATTGGTCCACATCATGAAATGCTAAGTGATAATTTAAGACAAACATTTACCATTCAATATCTAATGAATAGTAACATTTGGAAAATCATGTTCTGCGCATAACTGCATAAGCATTGTTAATTAATATCTAAAGCATGCTGGCTCGGTTTAGAGAGCATTGGATTTCTAATGAATCAATATAAAATTCCTTCTTAGCTTATTAAAGAGGTCACAAAATAAATTCCACTAACTTGGGGGCTACTATTACAAAAATAACCGTGACCACTAGCATAACGTTTCTATACAACAAATTATATAGCAGATCCCTTAAATAGTATGATTAAATCAATACTTGCACGTAGGCTCTGATGAAGTATGTTCATTTAAAAGCCCCAACAAAATTATTTAACTGTATGTTTGAATTGCCTTTGTCATTTTTCACTAGTCTCTTTTTATCCTATGAGTCATCTTTGTCTTTTATGAACCCTTGCTGAACTCTACTCCATACTCTGCAATGGGAATAAAACCAGAGCCCCATCAACCCTTTGTAAGCTGTATTTCAATTGGACATGACGATAATCGTATTATTAGTACATAAAGCAGTACCTGTTTACAATCAATAAGTAAAGGTCACAGGGCATTGATCCCAAAATACTATAATATACATGCTTGCTTGACCATAGAATGCTTGAAACCAAAGAAACAGCTGGACTTTAAATAAAAGGAGTAAGATGGTTTAAGTTGAAGACATTAAAATGATGAGGTCAAAGAAACACAAGTAAGATGACATGATAGATTTTGATTCAAAACATAACGATCCATTGAAACATTATAATAACAAACAGTTCAGTCACCACCCAATTTTAGTTGCTGGAAACAAAGCCAAACAGGGCTTTTTTTTGGGTGTGTTTCCCAGTAAACAAAAAGACTCAACAGCGCCAAGCTAATCAGTAGTGTCAGGGTCGAGGGAAAGTTTTTTGCTTTCCCTGGTCTGCATTAACCACTTCTTTTTTTTTTTTAATCTTCTAAGCAGGCAATCTGGGCCATCTGTGTAAGTTTCATAAATTAACAAACCACAGTTGAAAGATCTGAGATTTTTTGATATGACGCTCTAATTGTTTAGGTGATAATGCTTTTTTAGAAAATGACTAATTTTCTAAAATTTTTTTTTTATAAAACTATCTCATTTTCAATGTTTGGTATCAACTATAAATGAGTTGAAAAGTAACCTTCTAATTTTCCTTATTTAGTTTGCTATAAGACATAATTATTTTCCAAAAAAAATTGTTAAAAAATCTCTAAAAATAAGTCATACATTTTCTATTAACCAAAGATAATGTTAGGATTTGAGTTTGTAGTGTTGGCAAGCCATGACAAAAAGTAAGTCTCATTGAGATAGAATTGTGTACTTTCAAGTCCAAGACAAAAAACTTGTTCAGGATGAAAAAAAGTGAGATGCAATCTGGTTCTCTCGATTGTTGTTCGATCGGTTGAGAGTCACAAATTAGCAAACATAAAAAGCCCATAAATTGACCGTTTCAAGCCCAAATTGCAATCCCTTTTTTGCAGTATTTAAAAGACATCATAAGCTAACCCAAGAAGAGATTTTAGAGAGAGAATAGTGTATCTTGTGCCTTCAATTGTAGATCTAGGGTTTTTGTACCCAAAGCTCTCAAAAATCTTCTACCGACAATATTCTTTGAAGAAACTCAAAATCCGGTGTTGTAGAAGTTTCTATATACAAGATCAACTACTGCTGATGGTCTTAAGTTTTGAGTGAGAACTTAGAGTCACAAACGTGGGTATTTGTGTGCGACAAATTCAGATAGAAGAGTCGTGGATTCGAAGCTGCGTATGATCACGTGAGTAAGTACTACAAGAGGTTGCTTTAGATGTAGGGAAAAATCTACCGTAAAAGTTTAATTCTATCATAGTGAATTTGTTGCCTTAAGGACAGTTTAAATTAAATCATCTCTAGGTTTTTTACCTTAAAAATTTGAAAAAGTGAAAAAATACTGAAAAAAGTAAATGTGGGGCCAGAATAAGTCAGCAACCCTGGCCCACTCCAAACCAGGCCCAAAGGCCCACGCCGGGGACGCCTCCGATGTCCGAGGTCCTAGGACGAAAGTTTAGAGCCCAGGGCCCAAGGAGCATTGCCAAGGATGGTTACATCCTCGGGTGACCGAGGTCGGAAAGCGGGCGAACAACATACCTTTAAGGGGAGTCTCCCTAAGCATCTAGGGAGCAAATAGCAAGAACCAAGCACTGGACATTGAAGCATGGTGGAAGAACAAGTCCCAGGTGAACTGTCACCTCCACATTAAATGCCCTCAACTAACGCCCTGGTCGCATTAATGAGGATAGGACCTCTGAACAGTGCCGTCTGGGGCGCTGCAACCCACTGGAGGTATGGGAATGCGGCTGATGGGACAGGCTCTCAAGTGGAAACTGGGTTGATCAACAAGTGTAGGGCTAGGATCAACTGAGAGAGAAGTATATAATGTAAAAAGTCCCTCTTGTGAAAGGGACGGACGGAAAACCAGAGAAAAGAGAAATACTGTAGCATAGTATTTTCTCTCAACCATTGTAACCTCACTTGAAAGAAATAAGAACAACTTGAACCTCTATAAACCCGTCCGAGGAGCCCCATTAGGCATTCCGACCTACGTCTAACCTATCACAACCCACGTACAACCATGCATGGCCGTTGCATTCTTTACTAGGGCCTAGCTCTTGAGCCCATACTCTACAAATTTATTGGAGGGTTAACTGGGCTTGGGTCCACTCTCTCAATCCGTAGAGAGCGCTCGAAACAGGTCCCTACAATTGGCCGTCTGTGGGGAGAGCTTGTGCATTAGTAAGGACAACAGTCGAACATGGTAGGATCAGACCCTCACCAAAGAACTCCCAATCGACCAGAACCGGCGAAGTCACGGCCTCAGGGTCACTATGGCGACCCCGGGGGCGGTCAGAACGACAACAGACGTTTTCGAGAAGGAAGCGTGCGTACTTCAACGGCGAGCGAAAGCTAGGGGGACGGGTACATTCCCCAGAAGCGCGACGATGGCTAGGCCACGCGGTCACAAGAGGCCCATAGCCACGCCTCCCAGAGAAAGGATGATAAGGTGGCCATGCAGCGCGAGATAGACAACCTGAAGAGGAAGCTACGCCATGCGCAGCGGAGACAGTCCGAACTCAGCCCTGACTTGCCCTCCGACGACGAGAGCGATGATGAGTACAGGCAGAGGTCAAGAACGCCCCCCAGCGAGACTTTCTCCCACGAGGAGGAGCGCTACCAGAGGCGTAGGTGTGCCAACCCAACCCCTAGGGGCTTAGGAGGCGACGCCATGAGCAAAGCGCTAGATCAGCTCCCCAAGTCGCCCTTCACGCGTCGTATAGAAGAGGCAGAGCTTCCTCGGCGGTTCCAGCAGCCAACCTTCATTGCTTACAACGGCAAGACGGATCCCGTGGAGCACGTGAGCCAGTTCAACCAAAGGATGGCTGTCCACTCCAAGAATGAGGCGCTGATGTGCAAAATCTTCCCATCCAGCTTGGGACCTGTGGCGATGAGGTAGTTCAACAGTCTAAGGACGAATTCCATAGACTCATACAGACAGCTGACCCAGGCCTTTGGTTCCCACTTTGTCACGAACAGCAGGCCTCCTCGGCCCATGAGTGCATTGCTGTCCCTATCTATGCGTGACGGAGAGACCCTCAAGGCTTATTCGGACAAGTACTGGGAGATCTACAACGAGCTGGACGGCAAATATGACGCCGTCGCCATCAGTACATTCCAGAATGGGCTACCATTGGGGCACGACCTGAGGAAGTCCCTGACCGGAACGCCCGTCACCAGCGTGCGGCAGCTGATGGATCGGATCGACACGTACAAGCGGGTGGAGGAAGATATGCTGCAAGGCAAAGGCAAGGAGAAGGTTATCCCTCAGGAGATGAGGGATTTCAAGTCGGACAGGTACAACCACGCCCGTCCGAGGAGGGATTTCGGTGGGCAATCCGGGGCGACCAATGCCCAGACTGTCGGCGCAGTATTCCGAGAACCTGTGCACAAGGTTCTGGAAAAGATAAAGAACGAGCCATACTTCAGATGGCCGGCTAAGATGATGGGGGAGCCTGGTAGGCGCAACCAGGATCGTTACTGCCAATACCACCAGGACCACGGACATGCCACGGAGGATTGCAGGAACCTTTGGGACCACCTGGACCAACTAGCCCAGGAGGGAAGACTGAAGCACCTTCTGCACCATTCCAGCGACCAGCGGGGCCGAGCCTACCACGAGCCTCGGAGGGACGCCGCCATGGGGCAGCCCGCCGGGACGATCAATATAATCCTGGCCGCGCCAGGAAGAACGGGCACACCCCCTTTGCGAGTGTTGTCTGTGGCCCAACTGCCCGCCGAGGACCCTCGGACGGGGCCAAAGAGGTCCAGGAGGAATCCTCCCCCAGCCCTGAGTTTCTCGGAGGAGGACAAGATTGGGACCATCCAACCACACGAGGACGCCCTAATCGTCACCCTCAGAATAGGGGGCTATGACGTGAAAAGGGTGATGGTGGACGGTGGCAGCGCAGCCGAGGTCATGTGTCCAGACCTCTACAAGGGGCTGGGGCTAAAACAGGAAGACCTCACACCTTATAGCTCCCCCCTAATGAGCTTCGACGGGAAGCTCGTCATCCCAAAGGGCATGATCAGACTGCCCGTACAGACAGGCCCAGTGGTGGTGGAGGCGAACTTCATAGTGGTGGACACATACTCCCCCTACACAGCCATCGTAGGGAGGCCCTGGCTACACGCCTTGGATGGTGTAGCCTCCACCTTACACCAAAAGGTGAAATTCCTGTCAGGGGACCAGGTTCTGGAGATCCGAGGTTGCCAATCCACAGCTAGGTAGTGCACGGTGGCTGCCATATCTTATCGGATTGATGCACGGTCCTCGGCCCCAGCCGAGGAAGGCTCATAGCAATCAAAGACCCAGGTAGCGCCTACGGATGCACCTGCCGAGGATGCTAAATGCGAAAACCTGGAGAAGGTGGTAATTGACGATGATCCGGAGAAGTTCTTCCAGGTCGGAACCCAGCTGCCTCCACAGGAGAAGGAGGAGTTACTTGAGTTCCTCAAGAGGAACCTTGACGTGTTTGCATGGGACCCCTGCGACGCCCCTAGGATTGATCCATCCTTCATCTATCACCACCTTAACGTCAACCTATCTGCGATCCCCAAGCAGCAGCCACCTCGGCGCCCGTCGAAGGAGCACGCTGATGCGATCAGGGAAGAGGTCGATAAGCTTAAGCATGCGGGGGCTATCAAGGAGATCTTTTACCCCAAATGGTTGGCCAATACTGTGGTGGTCAAGAAGAAAAGTGGGAAGTGGAGGGTTTGTGTAGACTTCACAGACCTGAACAAAGCATGCCCGAAAGACCCTTTCCCAATGCCACGAATAGACCAGCTAGTAGACGCGACTGCAAGCCATCCTCGGATGAGCTTCCTGGATGCCTTTCAGGGTTATCACCAAATCCCACTAGCCTTGGAGGACCAAGAGAAGACAGCATTTGTGACACCCATTGGGAACTACCACTACAAGGTTATGCCGTTTGGTCTGAAGAACGCCGGATCCACCTACCAGAGGATGATGATGAGAATGTTCGAGCCGATGTTGGGCAAGAGCATCGAGGTCTATATTGACGATATGGTGGTGAAAAGCAAGCTGGTGTCCGAGCATTTGGAGGACCTCGGTCGCACATTTAGCGTCCTGAGAGAGCATAAGCTCCGCCTTAATGCCTCAAAGTGCTCGTTCGGCGTAAGCTCTGGCAAGTTCTTGGGGTACATGATCACCCACCACAGGATCGAAGTCAACCCTGACCAGATCAAGGCCATTCATAATTTGAAGCCTCCGCAGAACCCCAAGGAGATCTAAAAGCTTACTGGGATGATCGCGGCGCTGAACCGGTTCATTTCCAGGTCGGCCGACAGATGCAGGCCCTTTTATCTCCTGATCAACAAATGGAAAGGATTTGAGTGGTCCGAGGATTGTGCCAAAGCTTTCCAGCAACTCAAGGAGTATCTATCCCGGCCGCCTATCATGTCCAATCCTGAGCCCGACGAGGTCCTATACGCCTACCTGGCGGTGGCACCCCACGCAGTGAGCCTAGTGCTGATACGGGAAGACAATGGCGTTCAAAAGCCAGTTTACTACGTCAGCAAGTCGCTGCACGAAGCAGAGATCAGATACCTACCCCTGGAGAAAGCCATACTGGCAGTGGTCCACGCCACGAGAAAGCTCCCCCATTACTTCCAAGCTCACACGGTGGTCGTCCTAACCCAATTGCCCTTGAAGGCTGTACTCCGGGCCGCCGATTACACAGGTCGAGTCGCGAAGTGGAACACAATTCTGGGGGCTTTTGACGTCAAGTACATGCCCCGGACTTCCATAAAAGGCCAGGTATTGGCGGATTTGACAGCTGAATTCGCTGAACCCGTCGTAGAAGTGACAGCCGAGGATATGAGCCGTGATGAGAGATCAGTTGGGGCAATCTCCATCCCAAGGTCACCGTGTTGGAAAGTATACGTGGATGGCGCGGCAAACCAAAGGGGTCCGGAGTGGGGCTGGTCCTAGTATCCCCTGAAGAGCATGTCATTGAGAAATCCCTGAGGCTCGGATTCACGGCCACAAACAACGAGACCGAGTATGAGGCATTATTGCAAGGGATGATCATGGTGCAAAAGATGGGAGGAAAGTCGATAGAGATGTTCTCAGACTCCAGCTTGGTAGTAGGGCAGGTGAAGGGGGAGATGGAAGCCAGGGATTCGAGGATGCAGGAATACCTTAGCCAAGTCAAGCACTTGCAGTCAGAGTTTCGCCCCTTCAGCTTGTCCCATATTCCTAGGAGTGGGAACAGTCATGCCGATTCACTTGCCACACTCGCAACCTCCTCGGCAGGGGCTCTGCCTCGGATCATACTTGTGGAGCACCTGGAGAGGGCAAGTGAAGTGCCAAAGGGAGTAATTCCCGTCCATCAAATTGTGATGGGTCCCAGCTGGATGGACCCCATAGTGAGATTCCTCAGAGATGACGTCCTGCCTGAGGAGAGGTCAGAGGCAGAAAAGATACGAAGGAAAGCTCCTCGGTTCTGGTTGTCCGAGGATCACAAGCTATACAGGCGGTCCTACTCTGGGCCATACCTTCTATGTGTCCACCCCGAGGCGGCAGAATCCTTGCTCGAAGAGCTGCACGAAGGAATTTGCGAGAGCCATACAGGGGGGAGATCCCTGGCTCACCGAGCCGTCACTCAAGGATACTGGTGGCCGGGAATGCAGCAAGAGGCCCAGGAACATGTCAAGAAGTGTGACCAATGCCAAAGGTTCGCCCCAAACATCCATCACCCAGGAGGGGTCCTCAACCCTTTGTCCAGTCCATGGCCATTCGCCCAATGGGGCTTAGACATCGTGGGACCTTTCCCCAAAGCACCAGGGAATAAGAAGTATCTACTGGTGGCCACGGACTACTTCACCAAGTGGGTCGAGGCCGAGCCACTAGCCAACATCAGGGACGTAGACGTGAAGAAATTCCTTTGGAGGAACATAGTTACACGGTTCGGGGTCCTTCATACACTCATCTCGGATAATGGGCTCCAGTTCGATAGCAAAGCCTTCAGGAGGTACTGTTGTGAACTTGGGATCACAAACAGGTACTCAACGCCGGCCTACCCTCAGGGGAACGGACAGGCCGAGGCTGTCAACAAGGTCATCGTCAACGGGCTTAAGAAGAGGCTGGATGATGCCAAGGGGAGATGGGTAGAAGAGCTGCCTCACGTCCTCTAGACGTACCGGACTACGCCCCGGCGCTCAACGGGAGAAACACTTTTTGCCATGACTTATGGTGCGGAGGCAGTCATCCCCCTGGAAACCAACTTCCCAACGCTAAGGACGAGCTTCTTCACCCCAGACAGCAATGATGAACTGTTGGGGCGGAGCCTGGACATGGTAGACGAACGAAGAGAGCAAGCAATGATCCAGCTGGCCCACTACCAGCAAAAGCTCAAACAGGGATATGACACCAATGTAAAGCTCAGACCACTAGCACCGGGAGACCTGGTGCTGAGAAAAGTCGTGGGAGCTGCCAAGAACCCTTCTTGGGGAAAGCTCGGACCCAACTGGGAGGGCCCTTACCGAATCACCTCAGTGGCAGGGATAGGAGCATACTATTTAGAAGATTTAGATGATAAACCTGTACCTCGTCCATGGAATGTAAATAACCTGAAAAGGTATTACTATTAATAAAGAAGTCCTTTTTGATTCAGATGTTCTGCCTGTCATTATCACACGTCTCGCGTCCCAACGCCACTTATATCTGGGTGCTAGACAGAACCTAGGTCTTGCATGGTCCAAGGACTCAAGCCTATGGGGAAACTAGTTACTTACAGCCAATTGAAGGCAACAACTGTACCTGGGTCTTGCGCGTCCTCGGACCCAAGCCTAGGGGGAGCTAGCCACTTATCTTGAAGGCAGCAACTGTACCTGGGTCTTGCGCGGTCCTCGGACCCAAGCCTATGGGGAGCTAGCCACTTATCTTGAAGGCAGCAATTGTACCTGGGTCTTGCGCGGTCCTCGGATCCAAGCCTATGGGGAGCTAGCCACTTATCTTGAAGGCAGCAACTGTACCTAGGTCTTGCGCGTCCTCGGACCCAAGCCTAGGGGGAGCTAGCCACTTATCTTGAAGGCAGCAACTGTACCTGGGTCTTGCGCGGTCCTCGGACCCAAGCCTATGGGGAGCTAGCCACTTATCTTGAAGGCAGCAACTGTACCTGGGTCTTGCGCGTCCTCGGACCCAAGCCTATGGGGAGCTAGCCACTTATCTTGAAGGCAGCAACTGTACCTGGGTCTTGCGCGTCCTCGGACCCAAGCCTATGGGGAGCTAGCCACTTATCTCGAAGGCAGCAACTGTACCTGGGTCTTGCCCGTCCTCGGACCCAAGCCTATGGGGAGCTAGCCACTTATTTTGAAGGCAGCAACTGTACCTGGGTCTTGCATGGTCCTCGGACCCAAGCCTATGGGGAGCTAGCCACTTATCTTGAAGGCAGCAACTGTACCTAGGTCTTGCATGGTCCTCGGACCCAAGCCTATGGGGAGCTAGCCACTTATCTTGAAGGCAGCAACTGTACCTAGGTCTTGCATGGTCTAAGGACTCAAACCTATGGGGAGCTAGCTACTTATCTTGAAGGCAGCAACTGTACCTGGGTCTTGCGCGGTCCTCGGACCCAAGCCTATGGGGATCTAGCCACTTATCTTGAAGGCAGCAATTGTATCTGGGTCTTGCGCGTCCTCGGATCCAAGCCTATGGGGAGCTAGCCACTTATCTTGAAGGCAGCAACTGTACCTGGGTCTTGCGCGGTCCTCGGACCCAAGCCTATGGGGAGCTAGCCACTTATCTTGAAGGTAGCAACTGTACCTGGGTCTTGCGCGTTCTCGGACCCAAGCCTATGGGGAGCTAGCCACTTACCTTGAAGGCAGCAACTGTACCTGGGTCTTGCGCGGTCCTCGGACCCAAGCCTATGGGGAGCTAGCCACTTATCTTGAAGGCAGCAACTGTACCTGGGTCTTGCGCGTCCTCGGACCCAAGCCTATGGGGAGCTAGCCACTTATCTTGAAGGCAGCAACTGTACCTCGGTCTTGCGCGTCCTCGGACCCAAGCCTATGGGGAGCTAGCCACTTATCTTGAAGGCAGCAACTGTACCTGGGTCTTGCATGGTCCTCGGACCCAAGCCTATGGGGAGCTTATCTTGAAGGCAGCAACTGTACCTAGGTCTTGCATGGTCTAAGGACTCAAACCTATGGGGAGCTAGCCACTTATCTTGAAGGCAGCAACTGTACCTAGGTCTTGCATGGTCTAAGGACTCAAACCTATGGGGAGCTAGCCACTTATCTTGAAGGCAGCAACTGTACCTGGGTCTTGCGTGGTCCTCGGACCCAAGCCTATGGGGAGCTAGCCACTCATCTTGAAGGCAGCAACTGTACCTAGGTCTTGCATGGTCTAAGGACTCAAGCCTATGGGGAGCTAGCCACTTATCTTGAAGGCAGCAACTGTACCTGGGTCTTGCGTGGTCCTCGGACCCAAGCCTATGGGGAGCTAGCCACTCATCTTGAAGGTAGCAACTGTACCTAGGTCTTGCATGGTCCAAGGACTCAAGCCTATGGGGAGCTAACCACTTATATCTGGGTGCTAGACAAAACCTAGGTCTTGCATGGTCCAAGAACTCAAACCTATGGGGAAACTAGTTACTTACAGCCAAACTCAAGTGTCAAGCAGGACCAAGGCTCTGTATTGTCCTCGGACTCAGGCCTGTGGGAACACTATTTACCTCAAGAAGCCAAGTATCAGGCACTATTTACCTCAAGAAGCCAAGTATCAGGCACTATTCACCTCAAGAAGCTAAGTATCAAGCACTATTTACCTCCAAAAAGCTAAGTATCAAGCAGGACCAAGGCCCTGCATGGTCCTCGGACTCAGGCCTAAGGAGAAGCTAACTACATTGAAGAAACACTAAGTGTCTACCCGAAGAAATTCTATCTGGTCCTTAGGAAATGAAAAGTGCAGCAGAGCATACATGCCCTCTCATTATAATAACTGGTGCCGCGATTGGCCGAAAGGCAATTGAAGCTAAAATCGTGCAAGTAAAGGAAAAGAAGATAGTGTGCAAGTAAACAAACAGCCACAACAAACAGGAAAGGAAGTAAAGTTCTCATTTCACTAAATTCAAAGGAATTACATCAGTGGAGTTACATTACAAGTAAAGAAAAAAAAAAAAAAAAAAAAAAAAAAAAAAAAAAGAAGAAAGAGATGCAAAAATGAAGTCCAGCATGCAGAAGCGCCAAGGAGCCTAGTTGCCCGCTTCGGTGGGTGGCTGGCCCGCGGCTGCCTCAGGGTCCTCCGAGCCCTGGCCAAGGGGGATGGCCTGCAGAGGCACAGCAGGAATAGCTGCCCCCTCGGCAGAAGAAACCTGGGCATCGAGGGAAGGTTCTGCAGCCTGCTGAGGCGCATCCTCGTTGGAGCCATCACTCAGTTCAACCGCCAAGGAGGGAGTACTCCCTTGGACTGGCTCGTCAGTGGCCCTAGCATCCGAGGCCCCCTCGCCCGGGGTGGCAGCAGTTTCCGCAGCAGCCTCCTCGGCCTCTGAGCCATCTAGGGCAGCCTCGCGGATAACAGGAGGGTAGTACACATTCTCCTCCTTCCACAAGTCAAAAGAGGCCTCCACCCCAGCCTATCTGAGGGCTTCACTCCAAGTCTCGGAGCAGTAGCGCCTACATACCCCAGGGACTTGGGATTTGTAGGCAGCTGCTGTCTCAGTTGCCCTAGCAGTATAGGCTGCCTCCTCAGCTTCTTGCTTGGTGGCCCAGGCTTCCTCCCTGCCCTGCTCTGCCTCAAACTTGGCCCTCTCAGCCTCCCCTTTGGCCCATTCAGCCACCCTCTTGGCCTCCTCGGCATCTGCCACTTTCTTCGCCAGGCCAGCTATCTGCTCCTCGGCAAGCTTCAACAGCTTCTCTGCCTCACCCAGACGCTTTGTCTGAGTTTTGGCCTGCCTTTGGGCACCCTCAAGGCCTGACATTGCGCTGTCCTTAGCCTGGGTCATGGCCTTCAGCTCCTCCCTGGCCTTGGCAAGGTCCTCCTCGGACGTCTTGAGGGTCCGAGTAGCCGCCAGGCGCCTATCGCGCTCTAAATCCATGGCCTTCCCATGCTCATTGGCCGCCTCTTCCAGCCTGAAGGTGGCCTGTACAGCCTGCCAAACGAAACAGATAAATTATGATTAGCCGAGCTCAAAAAAGAAATGAAAGCAAAAAAAAACTGAGGCAAGAAAAAGCACAAGTGTTAAGGTCTTACCATCCCCAAATACCGCTTGAGGCAAAGGAAGACGTCCTTACTCCTCATGGTCCCCAGCTCCGCCATGTCCGCGGGGAGGAGCAGACATCTCTCCACAGCGTCGGCCACATACGCGCCTTCGCCATCCTTAAAGTCCCTGAGGGAGGAGTCATCCCTCAGAGGTGCCCCACAGAGCATTGGGGCGGGGAGCCAGGCCTGGACCTCGGGCGGGGGAGCGACCTGTTTTTCCTGCGTTGAGGAGCCTATCCTCAATTGCTTCGATGGCCGACGAGTGCCATCGCCCTCCCGCGTGGGCCCAGTATTGTCCTCAAGGGTCCTCTTGCCCTTGTCCTTCTTCTGCTTGGGGTCAGCAGGCTCGTGCCTAGACGGCGGGCTCGCCTGAGGCGGATGAGGAGGAAGCCGAGACTGTGTTGAGGCCGACCTGGTCTGAGCAGGACGGACTTTTGGAGGAGGAGGAAGCTTCGGTTTGGACTTCCCAGGCTGACCTTCGATTAGGTCGAGTAGGGAGGGTTGAGCTTTCTTCTTGTAGCCCATCTTAGGCTAAGAAGATTTGTCCGATGCTATAAAGTCTGCCTCGGTTAGACGAGGATCACCCAAGTCTCCAGCAGGGTCCTCGGACTGATGCAGTTGCTCGAAAATGCTGAAATCGTCATCGGCAGGACCACAATCTGCAACGTCCCCTTCCCTTTCTAAGTCCTCTTCCACAGCCTCTGGGAATGTATGGGAAGACGAAGGGACTGCTACTGTGACACCTTCTGAAGCGGAGGGATCCTCGGGAAACTCGAACCCGTCCTCGGTCACTTTTATTTTCGGCAGCCGAGGATCCTTAGCTTTGATCACGTGCTTTGGGGCCGCGAATGACTTTTGGAGCGGAGTGTACCCCAAAATCTTGTGCGCGGCTCTGACTTGGTGGTCTGCTTCGTTCTCAAATTCCGCAGACCTGAGCACCTTCTGCAAGTCTTCCTTGTTGACCAAGCTGAAGTGGCGCGCGAGAGAGTGCGGATCTGCAGAAAGAAAACACACCCACGGTTAGAAACCAAACAGTGCAAAAAGAAATAATGCGGAAAAGAAGTCAGAATCTGTGAATCCCCTCCTATTCCCACTGTCCCACCTGGTGTTCCCTCTGTCGTCGGGCAATGAAGGCCATCGTGCCACGCTCCAGACACGATGAGGAAATCCTCATTCATCCCCTTGTTGGACTCGGGGAGGCACTGGATAAGCCGGACCCTGTCGTCCCTCGTCCTCATATAGTAGGACTTGTTCTTCAAATGTTGAAGATTGTAGCAGTAATTGACGTCATGATGGGTCAGCCTCAGACCCATCTTCTCATTAAGGGCGTCCACACTGCCCAGAATTCTGAACATGTTGGAGGCGCATTGGGTGGGGGTTAACCGAAAGTAGGCGAGGTAACCCCTCATCACCGGCCCCATGGGGATCCTCATCCCCCCTTCAAGGAAAGCAATGACAGGAATCACCACTTCGCCCTCCTGCCTCAGGAGGTGCCACTCCCCCTCCTCACAATACCTTAAGCCCACGTTGGCCGGTATCTTGTAATCGGCGATGAATTTCTCCATCGCCTCCTCAGAGCCAACATACTTCTTAAGTCTACCCATCCCAAATGACGCCTAAGCAAACTAAAAGAGGAACGAGTGAAAGAGAAGGACGAGTAGAGAGGAAAGAAGCTCAGAGAGGGATAGAGAGACTTACAGAAATGAGGAGGAGCTCCTCGGACTGGCTTTTTGTGCTGGAGATGGAGATGGAAGTTTGGCTGGACTCAGAATAGAGGCGCAGGAGCTCTTGATTGCAAATGAAGAGGAAGCGGTTCTAATGGGTATTTATACCTTAGATGGAAGAGCCGCGCGAGTTTTCCCGCCCATAAATGCCAGACGCATCCCCACCGTTAGATTGTCATCTGCCCGTTGAACGTGGGGAGCATAAAGCCGCCCGAATTTAATGCAAGACACGTTACGCGCATCGAAGCGCCAGTAACGCACCTTGGGCAGTTGAAAAGGCTCCAATACTGACGAGGGACAAGACTCGATTGGACACGAAGCAGGTCCGAGGATATCAAAATCCTCCTCTCCGCCCGAGGGTGCGGACAGCAAGATTTTGAGGGGCTATTGTGGGGCCAGAATAAGTCAGCAACCCCGGCCCACTCCAAACCAGGCCCACGCCGAGGACGCCTCCAATGTCCGAGGTCCGAGGACGAAAGTTTAGAGCCCAGGGCCCAAGGAGCATTGCCGAGGATGGTTACATCCTCGGGTGACCGAGGTCGGAAAGCGGGCGAACAGCATACCTTTAAGGGGAGTCTCCCTAAGCATCCAGGGAGCAAATAACAAGAACCAAGCACCGGACATTGAAGCATGGTGGAAGAACAAGTCCCAGGTGAACTGTCACCTCCACATTAAATGCCCTCAACTAACGCCCTGGCCGCGTTAATGAGGATAGGACCTCTGAACAGTGCCGTCTGGGGCGCTGCAACCCACTAGAGGTATGGGAATGCGGCTGATGGGACAGGCTCTCAAGTGGAAACCGGGTTGATCAACAAGTGTAGGGCTAGGATCAACTGAGAGAGAAGTATATAATGTAAAAAGTCTCTCTTGTGAAGTGGACGGACGGAAAACCAGAGAAAAGAGAAATACTGTAGCAGAGTATTTTCTCTCAACCATTGTAACCTCACTTGAAAGAAATAAGAACAACTTGAACCTCTATAAACCCGTCGAGGAGCCCCATTAGGCATTCCGACCCACGTCTAACCTATCACAACCCACGTACAACCATGCATGGCCGTTGCATTCTTTACTAGGGCCTAGCTCTTGAGCCCATACTCTACAAATTTATTGGAGGGTTAACTGGGCTTGGGTCCACTCTCTCAATCCGTAGAGAGCGCTCGAAACCGGTCCCTACAGTAAAAATTTAAAAAAGCTAAAAGGTAAAGCTAATACTTAGTATATTAATATTGCAAAGCAGCAATTAAGGGCTTATACCTGAAATACAGAATGCTTGTCTCTTTGGATAGTGGCTGGTACAGCTAGATCATCAAAGCTTTTGTGCCAATCATGTAAATTATAATAAATGTTGAAGTACAAAACTAATCCAAATTAGTTTTTAATTGTTATCTAATTTTGTATAATGTTTTCAATTTAATTATCTTAATTTTGGTATTAAATGACCTACACTTCGCATAATGGATTCTTGTTGGTCAAAGGCCCAGCCACTAGACCACCAATCTCAATATGCTTTAGAGTCCTTAAAATTCAAATACATAAATAAAAAGTTAAAAAAGAAAAAGAAAAAAAATGATGTCTGAAGTAGTATGGTATCGATCTCGAATCTTAGCATCTTCTATATTATCTTCTCTTTAATCTATAACCACAAGTCGAATGCTTTTTGTATAAAAACAAAGTAAGCCTCCGTTTTTTTTATTTTTTGAGAAACAAAGTAAGCCTCCGCATCCAAAGAACATGCATTTGATGAATTTAATTACTAGAAAATTTAGCACGGGATTAAGCACTCATGACTTTAGTTGTTAGAGACTTCTGGAATTTCTATGCCTTGGAAAACACATGCTCTGTGAAACGATTTGAAAGCGATCATTTAAATAATTTTCCTTGTGTGGTGAGGCCTGCTCATCTAGCATCTCCAGGTTGCATGCTACTTTCCTCAAGCATGCTGTGACCTGATAGGGTCTTTCCATTTTCTACTCTAGCTTTCTCTCCACTGGATTTTTAGTGTCCAACCTGATAGAGTTTCTGTGAATTTAGGACAGGTTGATATTCATATGTTTGGAGGCTGGTCAATTGGATCTTGATCGGGATCACTGCTTCACTTCTAAAAATGGATTTTATTAATCATTAATAATAAACAATTTTAGGAAACTCTCCTGTGGATGATTAATAAATGCCCTAAAAATGGTTTTTTCAAATTTTCATAAAATCTTTCTAAAATGAATAATTAATAAATACTCTAAAGATACTCATTAATCGAACCCCCTAAAAATTAGTTTGAATGAAACTCTCATGGCATCCCATCAATCATCTAGTATTCCCATAAGAGACTAGAGAGTAATTCTAGGCTATACCACTAAAATGATTATGTAATTATATGGTTTAATTGCTAAAAATTAAAAACTTATGTTTAGTTCAAAAATAAGGTCAAATGTTTCAAGTTTATTGGAATTTCACTTAATAATAATTAAATTAATATTTCCATTAAATGAATTATTTTGATTTAAATTTGAAAATAAGTATTTATAAAAGAATTAGAAGCATTTTTATTTTGAATTTGAATTTAGGTAGGATGAGGTGTAAAACTCATGTTTTACACCATCCTATAAAAAATTGTTACATCAATTTTTTACTTAAAATTTAGTATATCTTACTACACATTTTTACATTTTTTTTGGGTATAATTATTTAATTTGACAGACTGTAAATGGTAGAAAAAAAAAAAATTCAAGTAAAGTGACATACAATAGTCTATCAATCACATAACTGGGTTTGGTAAATGGCAAAAGCTGTGGTGGCATAATAACTCAAAAAATAAGGTCATGCATGTGTGAGTGGTGGATCCTGTTTCTGTTCTTGTCACAAGGAGACTAGAAGCAGCAAGTCAAGACACGAAGGCTGAAGCAAAGCAGATCCATAATGACGGATTTTGCTGGCCAGCTTTAAGTTGAAAGTGACAACATATAAATCATTCTTGTCTTCAGGTAAAAAGACAATGGCAATGCTCCTTTTAAGGCAGGGCAAGTTGATGAGATTCTTGTAAGTTTGTGACCACGATGTCATCTCTTTGACAGAACGTTTTCTGCTTTTTATATTTGATAGAGAAGCATTGAGAGTGAGCGTTTGGATATGACAGCGGCTGCATTTAAGCTAGCGTTTGGCGTTTTGTGTGAGTTTTATATACTATTTATGGAACTTATAAATATTTTATTTAATAATTTTTTTTTTAAATTGAGTCTTATATTATTTATATATTTAAAAATTATTTTATTATAATATTTTTAATTTTTAGTAATAAGCAATATCTATACAATTAGGAAGAGAGTTTTAGCTATGAAGTGAGGAGAGAGTAGGGAAGAGTGTCAAAGCTTCGTAGCCTTGTTTCGTCGTTCATCACCTCTATCCGATTCTGCTGTTTCTTGGAGTTAAAAAGTATTTCAAATAACATTTGCAGGTTATTTGCTCCATCCTTGCACTTTTTTTTTTTGGCAAGATAAAGTTAGCAAAATATTGATAATTTAGTAATTTAATTAAGTTCATATTTTGTAATGAGGTAATTTCCAATGTTTTTATAATCAAGTAATTTCCTTTAACAAGTATTACGAGACTCATGATTTTTATTTGGTGTTCTTTCTTTTATTAATGGAAAGTAGACGCTTGGGTATCAGTAAAAGTTCAGTAACTTCATTTATTTAGTAAAATTTAAGCACATATTTAATTAATGTCAAGTAAAATTTCACAATATATTGAAAGGAGTGTCCGAAATGATAGACACTTTGAACCGGTTTGAATAGCATTACTTTTCACTCAAAGTAGCGTTGCGTTTTCTGTTTTTTTTTTTTCTTTTTTTTAAGCCGGATTTATTGACTTTTGGGAGAAAAAAATACTGTGTATATACTGTGCGTGTACTGTTCATATACTGTTTATGCACTGTTCACGAAATATTTAATATTAAAAGTGAGTCCCACAGTACTATTTACACATTTAAAAATTATTTTGCTACAGTGTTTTTAGCAACAATCAATTTTTAGCAACTTTCAACAATAATAAATGTTATCCAAACGGACCCTTTTTATGGAGCACTTTCTTTTACATCATTCACGATTGCGCCGTCAGCTTTTTATTTATTTATTTAAGGCAAAGTATTATTCTGATTTCTTGAAATTTATTTTTCGTTTTTAAATTATTAAAAAGTTCATTATTTGACCATAAACTATTATGATTGCACCTTCAATTATTTATTTATTTAAGGTAAAGTATTATTTTGATTCTTGAAATTCATTTTTTGTTTTTAAATTATTAAAAAATTTATCATTTGCCTTTAAACTATTAAAAATATTTTATTTATATCCTTAAACTTTACTATATATATATTTTTTTTTATCTTTAAATTATTATAATAAATTTATTTTTTGATCTGTATCTCTATTTTTGTCTCTATACTATTGAAATAAAAAAGTCTTTACAAAGTTTAGGTATAAAAAAAAAAGAATTTTTTTAAAGTTTAGCAACAAAAAATCAAAACGATCAAAACAATATATTACCCTTGTTTTTATATAAACAAGGTAATAGAGAGTTACATTTTCTTGTGTATCCCATATATATATATATATATATATATATTTAATACCCTTATGTTACCATAGAATAAACAAAGGAAAAAGAGTCTAGATAAAGAATTATATAGAAAATCTAAATATGATTTAATTAAAAATAAAAAATAAAAAGATGCTTGGCGTGGTGTAAAAATATTTTCCAGAAAACGTTTTCAAAATTTTTTTTTTTTTGGATGTTTAGACCCTATTTGATGAGTGAGTTCTAACTCATATTTTCACATTTTAAACAACATTACATATATTTCTACACATTTTTTCACTCACATGTATATCAAAAACACTCAAATAACATAACTCAAACTCCTCTTCCAAACACCCCCTTAGTGTTACTTTAACATCGATCTTTGTCAAACCATAAATATTTTTGGTTGTATACGAGTATAAAACGTTAACATTTTCCACAATGACCCCCTCCACGACACCCACCCACCCACCATGCAATCCCTCTCCACTCTTGCCAGACAGTGAATTTCCAAGATCTTTGCTTTTTTGACAAACCCCCCTATGCTATTGAGTTATTTCATTATTTTAAAATAATAATAATAATTTGGTTGAGTTTTATTTGAAATATGCTAGAAATGAACTAACAATCTGTCTGAATTGAAAGAACTCAATAAATTTTTGTTATATTTTATATGAAATACTGAAATAGGTGCTATGTGTTTTATTTATTTATTTATTTATTTATTTTTGGATTTTAAATTTGATTTGTTGTGATATTGATTTCCTTTTCGCTGTAGTTTTTCTTACAGGCCAAAATTTGAAAAATATTTTCTAGAGCATTCTCAAATGCAACCGAATATTGAAAATAATTAATTCTATTTGAAAATATTTCCAAAAATAAAATTTATGTAACATACCAAAAACAATAAAAAAATCTACCATGCATCGTATGCATGGAGTTGGTGTATGAAGTCTAGCCCCATGTGAGAGGTAGGATATATCATATATGCACCCTATGCATGTAATAGTAATACCTCCTTCAAAAGCAAGACGATGGACCGTGGTCTCCCTGAATTTTTAAATACTGGTAGCTAGCCTGGTAGGTAGGACTGTAGGAAGAAGAGTCCAACTCAGAACCCATTAGTGAAAAGGTGGACACTAACGTGAAATAATGGAAAGACTACTGTCATTTTCACATAATTTTTTTTTCAACATTTAATATATTTCTTTAATAGAGATAATCGAATTTAAATAATTCGTTATTTTTATATTTCCAATGTTTTTCAAATCAATTGTGGATATGAAATTTTATAATTGTTTTGTAGAACGTTTGTCAATGTTGAGATAAGTTTTGCTAGAGTTATTTTACTTATTCACTTGAGACTTACCCTGGCTAGTCAATGTTGTTTTTTGTCACTAGAAGAAAGAGCTTGACGGATTCAATTGAATAATTTGAATTGTGAACGCAAGGTCTTGATTATAGAATTTCCACTAGACCCGGACATGGATCTTGATCAGTTGATTATAGACATTCCACAACAAACGTACGTGTTTCATCTGCAAGGTTCCCCCGGAGCTCCGCAAAGTAAATCACGATGCCTACTGATGATGCCGAAAATCTCACCAGTGAGTTGCACAATGCTTGTACGCTCGAAACGACACCTGCACAACGAAAAAGGAGAAGACCTAACAGAGAGCACCGGTGTGGTGCCGGCCAAATACCCTCCGAAGGTCAAGTTTGAACTTATTTTAACTTTAGAGTGCTAGAGAGGGGTTAATTATGCGTACCTTGATTTATGAGGGTATTGAGGCTTTTATAGTAGTAGAGGGTGGAGTTCTCTTTCTTGGAGTATAAGTCTTTTCCTTATAGGAATCCTTATGAGCGTAGATTGCGGAATCCTTTCCTTATAGGACTCTAATATTGAACGTGGAATACAAGTCATCCTTTTATAGTTTTATGCGTGGTGGCCAAGCCACGGTTTTGATAGAACCGTCAGCCTCGGGCCCGTCAGCGCTCTTCATGTCCTTCAGCCATGAAGGATCGTCAGCCTTCTTCATGCCCTTCAGCTATGAAGGGTCGTCAGCCTTCTTCAAGCCCGTCAGCCATGAAGTCTCGTCAGCCTTCTTCATACCCTTCAGCCATGAAGGGTCGTCAGCCTTCTTCATGCCCGTCAGCCATGAAGGGTCGTCAGCCTTCCTAATGCCCTTCAGCAGGAGTTATAAGCTCCAGGCTGTCGAGTTAACTAGGGGCGTCTCGTGGCATATTTTGCCTTATCACCTACACTGCAATACTAATTTCAATTGGCCCATTTCATCACAAAGACAAAAAATTGAAGAACATGGAAGAACTGAAACTGAGATATTTCAAGGGAGCCTGTCATCGAACTAAGAAAAGCGCGGCGGAGCTTGCAAGATGCATAAAAAATAAATAAAAAAAAAAGAAAAAAAAAGGAAGATACTATTCGTCATTATTATGCGGAGAGTTTTGATATCAGTGGTGAAGGTTTCATGAATATGATTCTTTTGGATTCTATTTTTATCATTGAGCACTTATGGAGGACTAAGCAAACCTCGCGAAAGAGTTGTAGCTCAAATGGCACTGCCTCTCCTCAAATAGAAGAATGCTTCCTAGACGAGCAAAACCTAAGGCTAAGCTACTCTATTTTGCAGGACTTGATCTTACTTGAAAATCAGGTTCCATTTTTTGTTCTCGAGGACTTGTATAAATATGCCTATGGTGACCTTACTGATCAACATACAGAATACCAACAAAATGAAGGTTGCAAAGACGAGGATATGTCCTTTCATAAGCTTGTCCTCGATTATTTTTTACATTTTTGGGAAGATTTCGGTTTAAATCGCCCTTCTTATAACTGCAAGAAAATGTTGCCTGTTAAGGAGAAGCAAATCAGACATTTTATTAATTTCCTGAGATATCTGTTGGGTTACACGTGTGAGTGAAGTCCCACATTAAATAAAGATAAGAAGTATGAGTAGTTAATATAATATAATTGAGCACATACCTATTAGGGCTTAGGCCTTTTGGGTTAAAGTGTGTCTCTATATGTTATATTAATTATTCAAGAAAGCTCCGCAAAGTGTTTATCTCCCCGACAAGTGGTATCAGAGCCTATGGTGGTGTTCGGCGAAGGTGGTGAGGTGTTCATAGTCCCTACCCAGCGGGGACAGAGAAAGCCTAGACGACCCACACACAAAGATCCTGGAATATTGCTAATGGTGCTAAACAATGATGATGTGCAAGGTTCCCATGGACATGAACGTGCCCATGGATGTGCATGCGGGGTTGACACGTGGTTCCCATGGATGGCGTACGAGAGACCCATGGATGACGCGCTGATGAAGTGAAAAGTCCATTAGGCAAGGGGGAGCGAGTAGGACTTATTCATGGCCTACAGAGAAATCTTGAAGCCCACAGAGTGGTAGAAACTCACACGTGAGGGGGAGATTGTTGGGTTACTCGTGTGAGTGAAGTCCCACATTAAATAAAGATAAGAAGTATAAGTGGTTAATATAACATAATTGAGCACATACCCATTAGGGCTTAGGCCTTTTGGGTTAAAGTGTGTCTCTATATGTTATATTAATTATTCAAGAAAGCTCCGCAAAGTGTTTATCCCCCCGACAATATCTTCTCCTTCCATGCAATTGCGCTCGGGAATGTGGAAAAAGTATTAAACGTCTACCTTGTGCAACAAAGTTGGCTGAGGCAGGAGTGGAATTTAGAGAAGTCCCAGATAGACTCTTCCATGATATTAAGTTTCAGAAGAGTTGCTTATTGAAGAAATGTCCATGTTTAAATTTGTCCTGGCTCTTAAGTTGCTTTCCATGCTTCAAATGCTTGGAGAACATGCAGCCTATTTTGGAAATCCCATCCTTTACAGTAGGCAGTAGGGGATGCAACTGAACGTGTTATCAGAAATCTCATGGCCTTCGAGCAATGTCATTATCTAGAGGAAGCTTACATCTGTAATTATATTGTGCTATTAGATCATCTTATAAACACTGCAGAAGATGTGGATTTGCTTGTTGAGAAAAAGGTTCTTATTAACTGGCTAGGAAGCAATAAGGCAGTGGCAATTCTGATCAACAGACTTTCCCAGCAAATTGTACAAGGTAATCGTCCCCGTTACTATTATCTCAGTAAACAATTTCATGGGCACTATGAGAATTGTTGGAACAAACTTATGGCATCCTTCACTAGTCTCTATTTCCGTGATTTTTGGAGAGGCACCGCAACTGTTGCTGGAATTTTGGTTCTATTTTTTGCCTTTATGAATTTCCTTAGGCCTTTTGTCTTCTCTCACCGTTGAAAATCGGTGGTTCAGTGTTAATTGTTGGAGACTTGGGAGTGCTTTCCTTCTTGTTGCTTTAGCTGCATCCAGACTTTGTAATAATGCTTTGCTTCTAGTTTACCAAATGTATTCGATCATGTTGTAAGTTTGTGATCGATGTCGTTTGGAAACATTATGGACTGGAGACTCTGTATTTTAGCAAATAAAGCTTGATCCTCTGTTATCACAAATTCACAATGAATCCTATGACATGAATCCTAATATCACTATTGATTATTCCTGTTCTGCTCCGAAAATCCTTTATTTCATATATAGCCAATTTGTCGGCCATTCGGTTCGCGAAATGCCGAAATGTTGCAAAGGTTATGACAACATTACGGAAATGTGGCATAGTACGACCCTTCATTTGTTTATTTTATATATATATATATATATATATATATATATATATATATATATAAAACATTATGGGAATAAAATTCAGTCAGAAGACTGAAATAAAATTGATAGTAGAATTAAGTTACAGTGGTCAATATGCATCCCTACGTTTAGGACCAACCTAGGACAGAAATACTTTTATTTTGTGTTGGTTTAAATAACGGCAATGGCCAAAATGATTCCTATTCCTATATGGCCGTTGCCGTTAACAAGGGCTTGTTTGGATTCAGGGGAGCAAGAGAAAGTAAAGTAAAGTTGATTAAAAATTAAACTAAATTTTAACCATCTCTACGATCTCCCTCTCTTCCTCTCAATCCAAACAGATCATAAATGAGGATCTAAGTCAAGACAAAACTATCAATTAATCCAAATAGACCATAAATGAGGATCTAAGTCAAGACAAAACTATCAATTTCTTTTTTTAAAATAAAAAATAACATTTTCTAAATTTTTGAAGGAGAGAGAGTTGAGAAGAAGAGGGTTTTGTAAAAATCAGATCTAGAGACATTCTATCACCACAACAATAAAAGCATTGATTCTCTTAATCTTCTTACTGTATGCATTCATTTCACATTTTAAGGCTCCGTTTGAGAGTTCATAAGGGAATAGAATGGAGTGGAATGGAATGATCATAAAGGAATGGAAAGGAAATGAATAAAATGGAATGTATTCAAGTAAGAGAAAAAAAATGGAAAAGAATGGAATGAAATGAAATTAAATAACCTTAATTGAATGTTTTAGAGTAAAGGAATGTAAAGGAATGAAAATGAATGGAATGTAAGTAATCTTGTTTGGGAGCAACATGGAGGGAATGAAATGAAATCATTTTATGACAATATTACTATTAGACCCCTATTTTAAAATAAAATGTTAAATATATAGAGGTATTTTGGGAATTTTAGTAAAAAAATCATTAAATTTAATTTCATTCCCTCCCATTCCTCCTAATTTCAGGAGGATGAAAATTTGAAATTTTAAGAGAATAGAGAGGAATAAGTGTTCATTCCTACCCATTCCATTTCTTCTCACTTAAACTCCAAAACAAGGAAATGAGCTTTCTAACCCCTCCATTAAAACTCCCAAACAAGGGAAGGAAAGAATATTCTAAAATTATTCTTTCCATTCATTTCCATTCCATTCTATTCCATTCTCCCAAACGAGGCCTAAATGTGTTCATCAATTAAAATTATGAAAACCATGCTTGAAATTATGTCGTTATGACAAACTCTAGTCAACATAGAATTTTTAGGACTTGTGTACATTGCAAGAGTTGCTTCTTTTCAAATGCAAAGAAGAGCCACTTTGATTGTGATGATGGATTAGTGGCTTGGTGGCAGAGCAGTTGATGAGGAATAGGGATGGCCATGGACTAGGTTTGAGTCGAGTATATTTGAACTCGACTCAAAACTAGTACTATGGATACTTGGATCCTGATATCTGTTAAGGGCAGTACCTAATTTCAACTTGGATTTTTAGACACAAACACCCAGCGTTGAGCCAAATCTAGTTTTTTTTTTTTTTTTTTTAAAGAAACTTATAAAATGTGACTTTCCACTATGAAATAACTTAAAAGGATGTCTGAAAATAATTTTTTTTTCCAATTGGTCCACATCATGAAATGCTAAGTGATAATTTAAGACAAACATTTACCATTCAATATCTAATGAATAGTAACATTTGGAAAATCATGTTCTGCGCATAACTGCATAAGCATTGTTAATTAATATCTAAAGCATGCTGGCTCGGTTTAGAGAGCATTGGATTTCTAATGAATCAATATAAAATTCCTTCTTAGCTTATTAAAGAGGTCACAAAATAAATTCCACTAACTTGGGGGCTACTATTACAAAAATAACCGTGACCACTAGCATAACGTTTCTATACAACAAATTATATAGCAGATCCCTTAATAGTATGATTAAATCAATACTTGCACGTAGGCTTTGATGAAGTATGTTCATTTAAAAGCCCAACAAAATTATTTAACTGTATGTTTGAATTGCCTTTGTCATTTTTCACTAGTCTCTTTTTATCCTATGAGTCATCTTTGTCTTTTATGAACCCTTGCTGAACTCTACTCCATACTCTGCAATGGGAATAAAACCAGAGCCCCATCAACCCTTTGTAAGCTGTATTTCAATTGGACATGACGATAATCGTATTATTAGTACATAAAGCAGTACCTGTTTACAATCAATAAGTAAAGGTCACAGGGCATTGATCCCAAAATACTATAATATACATGCTTGCTTGACCATAGAATGCTTGAAACCAAAGAAACAGCTGGACTTTAAATAAAAGGAGTAAGATGGTTTAAGTTGAAGACATTAAAATGATGAGGTCAAAGAAACACAAGTAAGATGACATGATAGATTTTGATTCAAAACATAACGATCCATTGAAACATTATAATAACAAACAGTTCAGTCACCACCCAATTTTAGTTGCTGGAAACAAAGCCAAACAGGGCTTTTTTTTGGGTGTGTTTCCCAGTAAACAAAAAGACTCAACAGCGCCAAGCTAATCAGTAGTGTCAGGGTCGAGGGAAAGTTTTTTGCTTTCCCTGGTCTGCATTAACCACTTCTTTTTTTTTTAATCTTCTAAGCAGGCAATCTGGGCCATCTGTGTAAGTTTCATAAATTAACAAACCACAGTTGAAAGATCTGAGATTTTTTGATATGACGCTCTAATTGTTTAGGTGATAATGCTTTTTTAGAAAATGACTAATTTTCCAAAAAAATATTTTTTATAAAACTATCTCATTTTCAATGTTTGGTATCAACTATAAATGAGTTGAAAAGTAACCTTCTAATTTTCCTTATTTAGTTTGCTATAAGACATAATTATTTTCCAAAAAAAATTGTTAAAAAATCTCTAAAAATAAGTCATACATTTTCTATTAACCAAAGATAATGTTAGGATTTGAGTTTGTAGTGTTGGCAAGCCATGACAAAAAGTAAGTCTCATTGAGATAGAATTGTGTACTTTCAAGTCCAAGACAAAAAACTTGTTCAGGATGAAAAAAAGTGAGATGCAATCTGGTTCTCTCGATTGTTGTTCGATCGGTTGAGAGTCACAAATTAGCAAACATAAAAAGCCCATAAATTGACCGTTTCAAGCCCAAATTGCAATCCCTTTTTTGCAGTATTTAAAAGACATCATAAGCTAACCCAAGAAGAGATTTTAGAGAGAGAATAGTGTATCTTGTGCCTTCAATTGTAGATCTAGGGTTTTTGTACCCAAAGCTCTCAAAAATCTTCTACTGGCAATATTCTTTGAAGAAGCTCAAGATTCGGTATTGTAGAAGTTTCTATATACAAGATCAACTACTGCTGATGGTCTTAAGTTTTGAGTGAGAACTTAGAGTCACAAACGTGGGTATTTGTGTGCGACAAATTCAGATAGAAGAGTCGTGGATTCGAAGCTGCGTATGATCACGTGAGTAAGTACTACAAGAGGTTGCTTTAGATGTAGGGAAAAATCTACCGTAAAAGTTTAATTCTATCATAGTGAATTTGTTGCCTTAAGAATAGTTTACATTAAATCATCTCTAGGTTTTTTACCTTAAAAATTTGAAAGAGTGAAAAAATACTGAAAAAAGTAAAAATTTAAAAAGCTAAAAGGTAAAGCTAATACTTAGTATATTAATATTGCAAAGCAGCAATTAAGGGCTTATACCTGAACTACAGAATGCTTGTCTCTTTGGATAGTGGCTGGTACAGCTAGATCATCAAAGCTTTTGTGCCAATCATGTAAATTATAATAAATGTCGAAGTACAAAACTAATCCAAATTAGTTTTTAATTGTTATCTAATTTTGTATAATGTTTTCAATTCATATGTTAAAACCTTTCGGCCCGTTTGGTAAAAAAATTTTAAAAACAAAATGAAATCCAGAACAAATCATATGTTCCCTTTCTTAAGCTTTGCCGCATCTACTTCTCCTGTTATGATAAGAAGCAGCCAAAGTCCAACAGAACTAGGGAAGTGAAACATTTCACCGATTTGGTAAGATATTTTCATATTGCAGAAAAATTGAACCCTACAGGAAAGATCAAACATCTATATTGCGCAACAAAGCTTGATGAAGCAGGAGTGAAATTCAAAGCTGTTCAAGAAAGAAGCTTGCTTGACATAAAATTCAGAAAGGATAGGTGCTTGGAACGCTGCCCATTTTTTAATTGCTCATGGCTTTTGAATTGCTTACCATGTATGAAATGCGTGCCATGCTTTGAGCAAATGCAACCTTTCTTGGAACTCCCTGTCTTTGAAGTAGGAGATGCAACTGAATGTGTTTTCAGAAACCTCATGGCCTTGGAGCAGTGTCATTATCCCAAGCAAGCTTACATCAGCAGTTACATTCTGCTATTGGATTATCTTATCAACACTGAGAAAGATGTGGATTTGCTGGTTGAGAAAAAGGCTATTGTTAACCGGCTTGGCAGTGATGAAGCAGTGGCGAAATTGGTTAACAAACTTGGTAATCAAATTGTGGAATGTAAATCATGTTACTTTGATCTCAGTGAAGAGCTTAATGGGCACTATGAAAACTTCTGGAATCGAAATATGGCATCCTTGACAACAGTATATTTCCGCGATATTTGGAGAGGCACTGCAACAGTTGTCGGACTTAATAGTCCTTTTTTTAACTGTCTGGAACATTTTCCTTAGGCATTACGTCAAGTTCAAGTAGATTCAAAAGCTTCTCTCACTCTTGTATTACATATTGAAGTTTGCTTTGCTTTGAATTGCTACGAATTGGGTTTTAAACTTTTAATTTATCTACTTTAGCTTGTGATATCTTCTGCTACTATTTATCCTCAACTCATCTGTATGAGGAGTTGCCTCTAGGATAACTTGATTTGGTGGTAGTAGTATGTACTATTAACTATTAAGCAAAAATTAACGTTATGAATTTAAGATTGGTGCCCTCCACATTAACACTGCGACATGAGCAACTTCAGTGTTTGTTTGTTTCTTTTGGAATAGCTTATCTAGCAAATTTGTTTTACTAAATATGTGCTAAAATATACTTGTATATTGCAAAAATTCGAAAGAGTGAAAAAATACTGAAAAAAGTAAAAATATAGAAAGCTAAAAGGTAAAGCTAATATCAAACAGACTGTTAGTATATTAATATTCTAAAGCAGCAATTAAGAGATTATACCTGAACTACAGAATGCTTGTCTCTATGGATAGTGGCTGGTACAGCTAGATCATCAAAGCTTTTGTGCCAATCATGTAAATTATAATAAATGTCGAAGTTCAAATATAATCCAAATTAGTTTTTAATTGTTATCTAATTTTGTATAATGTTTTCAATTTAATTATCTTAATTTTGGTATTAAATGACCTACACTTCGCATAATGGATTCTTGTTGGTCAAAGGCCCAGCCACTAGACCACCAATCTCAATATGCTTTAGAGTCCTTAAAATCCAAATACATAAACAAAAAGTTAAAAAAGAAAAAGAAAAAATGATGTCTCAAGTAGGTATGGCATCGACCTCAAATCTTAGCATCTTCCATATTGTCTTCTCTTTAATCTATAACCACAAGTCGAATGCTTTTGTATAAAAACAAAGTAAGCCTCCGCATCCAAAGATCATGCGTTTGATGAATTTAATTACTAGAAAATTTGGCACGGGATTAAGCACTCATGCCTTAGTTGTCCAATTTCATGTTACGACGACATGCCTTTTCGTTAGAGACTCAGACTTCTGGAATTTCTATGCCATTTTCTACTCTAGCTTTCTCTCCACTGGATTTTTAGTGTCTAACCTGATAGAGTTTCTGTGAAATTAGGTCAGGTTGGTATTCATATGTTTGGAGGCTGGTCAATTGAATCTTGATTGGGATCACTGTTTCACTTCTAAAAATGGATTTTATTAATCATTAATAATAAAAAATTTTAGGAAACTCTCCTGTGGATGATTAATAAATGCCCTGAAAATAGTTTTTTCAAATTTTCATAAAAATCTTTCTAAAATGAATAATTAATAAATACTCTAAAGACATTCATTAATCGAACCCTCTAAAAATTAGTTAGAATGAAACTCTCTTGTGGCATCCTATCAATCGTTTGGTATTCCCATAAGAGATCTAGAGAGTAATTCTAGACTACACCACTAAAATGATTATGTAATTATATGGTTTAATTGCTAAAAGTTAAAAGTTTATGTTTAGTTCAAAAATAAGGTCAAATGTTTCAAGTTTATTGGAATTTCACTTAATAATAATTGAATTTATATTTCCATTAAATGAATTATTTTGATTTGAATTTGAAAATAAGTATTTATAAAAGAATTAGAAGCATTTTTATTTTGAATTTGAATTTGGTCAGGATGAGGTGTAAAATTTATGTTTTACACCATCCCATAAGAGATTGTTATATCAATTTTTTATTTAAAATTCAATACATTTTACCACACTTACATTTTTTTTGGTATAACTATTTAATTTGACATATTATAAATAATAGTGAAAAAATAATAAATTTCAAGTGACATACAGGGTTCGTTTGGTACATGTGTTTAAAAACTGAAAATTATTGTTTAAAATTTTTTGTGAAAATATGTATAAGTGAAAAAATGTGTAAAAATACGTGAAATACTGTTTAAAAACTGAAAATTCTTATTTAGAAACACTCACCAAACACCCCCCACAATAGTCTATCAATCACATAACTGGGTTTGGTAAATGGTAAAAGCTGTGGTGGCGTAATAAATCAAAAAATAAGGTCATGCATGTGTGAGTAGTGGATCCTGTTTCAGTTCTTGTCACAAGGAGACTAGAAGCAGCAAGTCAAGACACGAAGGCTGAAGCAAAGCAAATCCATAATGACAGATTTTTCTGGCCAGCTTTAAGTTGAAAGCATTGTTATTAATACCTAATACCGTTTCGGACCCCGTTTCGGTTTGTCAAGTGGAATGAAATATTTCGGTATCGGCCGATTTCGGCGTACCGTTTCAGGGTGTTTCGGGGTTCTTAAAAAATAATTTATATATATTCTTGTTGAACATAAAATTGTCAATTCTAATAAATAAATAACTAAATATCAAATAATACAAATCATTTAGTCTTAACTCTTAAGTCTTAAACATCAACATAACATCAATTTAACATCACACAATAAGAAGATTTACAAGACAATAACTAAATATCAAAAAATACAAGATTTACTCCTCCTTCTCATCATCATCCATGAGAGAAGGATCAAATTCATCATCAAAAGAACTCTCAAGAACTACTAGCACCCATTGGACCCTTACTTTTTTTTTTTTTTTTCTTTTTTTTTAATAATAGGCCAAATCCGGTACCGGCCGAAATTTGCATCTCGGCCGGAATTGGCCGAAATTGACCGGAATGAACCGGAACGGACCGAAATTTGACCCGAGGTGAAACGTGGGGTATTCCGATACTAATTTGCATACCGGTACGAAAAATTCCGGCCGTTCCGGCCAGAACGGAACGGAATCAATAACAATGGATGAAAATGACAACATATAAATCATTCTTATCTTCAGGTAAAAAGACAATGGCAATGCTCCTTTTTAGGCAGGGCAAGTTGATGAGATTCTTGTAAGTTTGTGACAACGATGTCATCTCTATGACATAACGTTTTCTGCCTTTTATATTTGATAGAGAAACATTGAGAGTGAGCGTTTGGATACGTCAGCGACTGCGTTCAAGTTGGCGTTTGGCGTTTTGTGTGAGTTTTATGTACCAGTTACGAGATTCATAAATATTTTATTTAGTCATTTTTTTTTAAAATAAAGTCTTACTATAATATTTATATATTTTAAAATTATTTTGTTATAGTATTTTTTTTGGTGGCGTTTGGTTGAGTAATTTAAGTAATGTTATTTTTAATTTTTTAAAATAAATATGAATGAAAAAAATGTATAATGTTGTTTAAAATGTGAAAATGTTGGTCAAAGGCGCAGCCACTAGACCACCGATCTCAGTATGCTTTAGAGTCCTTAAAATCCAAATACATAAACAAAAAGTTAAAAAAGAAAAAGAAAAAATGATGTCTCAAGTAGGTATGGCATCGACCTCAAATCTTAGCATCTTCCATATTGTCTTCTCTTTAATCTATAACCACAAGTCGAATGCTTTTGTATAAAAACAAAGTAAGCCTCCGCATCCAAAGAACATGCATTTGATGAATTTAATTACTATAAAATTTGGCACGGGATTAAGCACTCATGACTTAGTTGTCCAATTTCATGTTACGACGACATGCCTTTTCGTTAGAGACTCACACTTCCGGAATTTCTATGCCTTGGAAAACATATGCACTGTGAAACGTTTAGAAAGCGATCATTTAAACATATGCACTGTTAAAAATTTTCCTTGTGTGGTGAAGCCTGCACATCTAGCATCTCCAGGTAGCATGCTACTTTCCTCAAGCGTGCTGTGACCTGATAGGGTCCTTCCATTTTCTACTCTAGCTTTCTCTCCACTGGATTTTTAGTGTCTAACCTGATAGAGTTTCTGTGAAATTAGGTCAGGACCGTCAGGTTTGTATTCATATGTTTGGAGACTGGTCAATTGGATCTTGATGGGGATCACTGCTTCACTTCTAAAAATGGATTTTATTAATCATTAATAATAAACAATTTTAGGAAACTCTCCTGTGGATGATTAATAAATGCCCTGAAAATGGTTTTTTCAGATTTTTATAAAAGTCTTTTTAAAATGAATAATTAATAAATACTCTAAAAACACTCATTAACCGGGAGTCCAAATCCTTTGTACCACTTTTTGTGTACCACTTTATATTCCACCAATTACTACTTACCATGTGTATGATTGCTTTCCATTTTAAACTTCAGTTATTCTATAAGGAAAGTAAAATGAAAACATGACAAGTAGTGATTGGTGGAATATAGAGTGGTATACAAAAAGTGGTACAGAGGATTTAGACTCATTAACCGGACCCTTTAAATATTAGTTTGCATAAAAACTCTCTTGTGGGCTTCCTATCAATCGTCCAGTATTCCCATAAGTGACTAGAGAGTAATTCTAGACTACACCACTAAAATGATATGTAATTACATGGTTTAATTGATAAAAAAAATTAAAAGTTTATGTTTAGTTCAAAGGGAGGGTCTAAATCCTTTGTACCACTTTTTGTGTACCACTTTATATTCCACAAATTACTACTTACCATGTGTATGATTGCTTTCCATTTTAAACTTCAGTTATTCTATAAGGAAAGTAAAATGAAAACATGGCAAGTAGTGATTGGTGGAACATAGAGTCATTAACCGGACCCTTTAAAAATTAGTTTGCATAAAAACTCTCTTGTGGGTTTCCTATCAATCGTCCAGTATTCCCATAAGTGACTAGAGAGTAATTCTAGACTAGACCACTAAAATGATATGTAATTACATGGTTTAATTGATAAAAAAATTAAAAGTTTATGTTTAGTTCAAAGGGAGGGTCAAATGTTTCGAGTTTATTGTAATTTCACTTAATAATAATTAAATAAATATTTCCATTAATGAATTATTGATTTTGAATTTGAAAATAAATATTTATAAAAGAATTAGAAGCATTTTTTTTTTTTTGAGTTTAAATTTAGTAAGAATGAAGTATAAAACTCATGTTTTACATCATCTAATAAGAGTTTGTTACATCAACTTTTTATTTAAAACCCAATATATCTTACTATACATTTTTACTTCTTTTTTTTTTTTTTGGCACAATTGTTTAATTTGACAAACTATATGCACGGTAAAGAAAAAGTAATAAATTCAAAAAAAGTGACATACAAGAGTCTATCAATCACATAACTGGGTTTGGTAAATGGTAAAAGCTGTGGTGGCATAATAACTCAAAAAAATAAGGTCATGCATGTGTGAGTTGTGGATCCTGTTTCTGTTCTTGTCACAAGGAGACTGGAAGCAGCAAGTCAAGACACGAAGGCTCCAGCAAAGCAAGTCCATAATAATGACAGGTTTCGCTGGCCAGATTTAAGTTGAAAGTGACAACATATAAAAATCTTTCTTGTCTTCAGGTAAAAAGACATGGCAAGTTGATGAGATTCTTGTAAGTTTGTGACAACGATGTCATCTCTATGACATAATGTTTTCTGCTTTTTATATTTGATTGAGAAACATTGAATCACACACACTACGAAGAGAGTTTTAGCTATAAAGTGAGGAGAGAGCAGAGAAGAGTATCAAAGATTCGTAGCCTTTCTTCGTTGTTCATCATCTCTATGATTCTGCTGTTTCTCGGAGTAAAAAGTATCTCAAATAACATTTGCAGGTTCCTTGTTCCATCCTTTCACTTTAATTTTTTTTGCAAGATAAAGTTAGCAAAATATTGATAATTTAGTAATTTAATGAAGTTCATATTTTGTAATGAGTACTACTGAATTTTTTTTAATTAAAAAATTTACCTTGCATGTTTGGTTTTCAATGTTTTTATAATCAAGTAATTTCCTTTAACAAGTATTAGGAGACTCATGATTTTTATTTGGTGTTTTTTCTTTTATTAATAAAAAGTAGATGCTTGGGTATCAGTAAGTTCAGTAACTTCATATATTTAGTAAGATTTAAGCACATATCTAATTAATGTCATCTAAAATTTCATAACATGTTGAAGTGTCTGAAAAAGATGGAGATTTTTTATAGATCACTTTCTTTTACATCATTCATGATTGAGCTTTCAGCCTTTTTTTTTTTTTTTGATAAAATATTATTTTGATCTCAAATTCATTTTTCATTTTTAAATTATTAAAAATTCATTATTCATCTTTAAAAAATTGAAAATATTTTATTTATATCTTTAAATTTTACTATAAGTTTTTTTTTTTTTATCCCTAAATTATTATAAAAAGTTTTTTTTGATCAGTATCTTTATTTTTGTCTCTAAACTATTGAAAAAAAAAAAAAGTCTTTACAAAATTTAGAAATAAAAAAAATATCTTTTTAAATTTTAAGGACGAAAAATTAAAAAGATCAAAACAATATATTATCCATGTTTTTATATAAACAAGGTTAGTTTAAAAGAATGATTTTATTAACGTATGCTTTAAAGACATATATTAAGTTGTTGACCGAACCCTGAAAAGAACAGAGAGTTACATTTTGTTGTGTATAAATATATATATATATATATATATATATATATATATATATAAAAGACACTTATGTTACCATAGAATAAACAAAGGAAAAAGAGTCTAGATAAAGAATTATATAGAAAATCCAAATATAATTTTAATTAAAAATAAAAATTAAAAAGATGGTTGGCGTGGTGTAAAAATATTTTCCAGAAAACGTTTTCCATTTTTTTTTTTGGATGTTTAGTGCTACTTTAACATCGATCTTTTTCAAACTGTAAATATTTTTGGTTGTTTACAAGTATAAAACGTTAACATTTTCCACAATGACCCCCTCCACGACACCCACCCACCCCCCACCACCATGCAATCCCTCCACTCTGGCCAGACAGCGAATTTGCCAAGATCTTTGCTTTTTTTACAAAGCCCCCTATGCTATTGAGTTATTTCATTATTTAAAATAATAATAATAATAATTTGATTGAGTTTTATTTGAAATATGCTAGAAATGAACTAACAATCTGGCTGAATATGAAAGAACTCAATAAATTTCGGTTTGATTTTATATGATATACTGAAATTGGTGCTATGTGTTTGATTTTTTATTATTGTTATTTTGAATTTTAAATTTGGTTTGTTGTGATATTGATTTCCTTCTCGCTGTAGTTTTTCTTACAAGCCAAAATTTGAAAAATATTTTATGGAGCATTCTCAAAATGCAACCGAATATTGAAAATAATTAATTTTATTTGAAAATATTTTCAGAGATGAAATTTATGTGACATACCCAAAGTAAGAAAAGAATCTACCATGCATCGGATGCATGAGGCTGGTGTATGAGATCTAGCCTCATCTGAGAGGGGGCATATATCACATATGCACTCGATGCATGTAATAGTAATGCCTCCTCCAAAAGCAAGACTATGGACCATGGTCTCCCTGAATTTTTAAATACTCGTAGGTAGGACTGTAGGATGGAGAGTCCAATTCAGAACGCATTAGTGAAAAGGTGGACACTAGCTAACGTGAAATAATGGAAGGACCACTATCATTTTCACATAATTTTCTTTTCAACATTTAATATATTTCTTTAATAGAGATAATCGAATTTAAATAATTCGTTATTTTTATATTTCCAATGTTTTTCAAATCAATTGTGGATATGAAATTTTATAATTGTTTTGTGGAACGTTTGTCAATGTTGAGATAAGTTTTGCTAGTGTTATTTTACATATTCACTTGAGACTTACCCTGGCTAGTCAATGTTATTTTTGTCACTAGAAGAAAGAGCTTGACGGATTCAATTGAAGAACGTGAATTGTGAACGCAAGGACTTGATTATAGAATTTCCACTAGTCCTGGACATGGATCCTGATCAGTTGATTATAGACATTCCACAAACGTACGAGCCTGACAAGCAAAAGTGTTTCATCTACAAGGTTCCCCCGGAACTCCGCAAAGTAAATCATGATGCCTACACTCCAATGCTAATTTCAATTGGCCCATTTCATCACAGAGACGAAAAATTGAAGAACATGGAAAAACTGAAACTGAGATATTTCAAGGATGCCTGTCGTCGAACCAAGAAAAGCCCGGACGAGCTTGCAAGATGCATTGGAGAAAAGGAAAAAATTATTCGTCATTATTATGCGGAGAGCTTTGACATCAGCCCTAAAGATTTCATTGCTATGATTCTTTTGGATTCTATTTTTATCATTGAGCACTTGTGGAGGACTAAGCGAACCTTGCTAAAGAGTTGTAGCTCAAATGGCACTTCCTCTCCTCAAATAGAAGAATGCTTCCTAGACGAGCAAAACCCAAGGCTAAGCTACTCTATCTTTCAGGACTTGATATTACTTGAGAATCAGGTTCCATTTTTTGTTCTCGAGGACTTGTATAATTCTGCCTATGGTGACCTTCCTGATCAACATACAACATACCAGCAAAATGGTCACAAAGATGAGGATAAGTCCTTTCATAAGCTTGTCCTTGATTACTTTTTACATTTTTGGGAAGATTTCGGTTTAAATTGCTCTTTTGATGATGACCAGAAAATATTTCCCGGTGAGGAGAAGCAAGTCGGACATTTTATTGATTTCCTGAGATATCTTCTCCTTCCATGCAATCAGAAATGTGGAGAAAGTATTAAACGTCTACCTTGTGCAACAAAGTTGGCTGAGGCAGGAGTGGAATTTAGAGAAGTCCCAGATAGACTCTTCCATGACATTCAGTTTCAGAAGAGTCGCTTATTGGAGAAATGCCCATGTTTAAATTTGTCCTGGCTCTTGAGTTGCTTTCCATGCTTCAAATGCTTGGAGAACATGCAGCCTGTCTTGGAAATCCCATCCTTTACAGTAGGGGACGTGACTGAACGTGTTATCAGAAATCTCATGGCCTTCGAGCAATGTCATTATCTAGAGGAAGCTTACATCTGTAATTATATTGTGCTATTAGATCATCTTATAAACACTGCAGAAGATGTGGATTTGCTTGTTGAGAAAAAGGTGCTTGTTAACTGGCTAGGCAGCAATAAGGCAGTGGCAATTCTGATCAACAGACTTTCCCAACAAATTGTAGAAGGTAATCGTTCCCGTTACCATGATCTCAGTGAAAAACTTCATGGGCACTATGAGAATTGTTGGAACAAACTTATGGCATCCTTCAAAAGTCTCTATTTCCGTGATTTTTGGAGAGGCACCGCAACTGTTGCTGGAATTTTGGTCCTATTTTTCGCCTTTATGAATTTCCTTAGGCCTTTTGTCTTCTTTCACCGTTGAAAATCAGTGGTTCAGTGTTAATCTGTTGGAGACTTGGGAGTGCTTTCCTTCTTGTTGCTTTAGTTGCATCTAGATTCTGTAATAATGCTTTGCTTCTAGTTTACCAAATGTATATATGTTGTAAGTTTGTGATCGATGTCGTTTGGGGACATTATGGACTGGATCCTATGACATGTATCCTAATATCATTATTGATTATTCTTGTTCTGCTCCGAAAATCCTTTATTTCATACATAGCCAATTTGTCGGGCCATTCGGTTCGCGAAATGCCGAAATGTTGCAAACATCATGACAACATAACGGAAACGTGGCATATTAGGAGTTTAGGACAACTTTTTTTTTGAGAAAGAAGACCTGGAATTTTATTAATTGAAAGAAAGCTTGGCTATATCAGCTTGAACAATAGAAAGTAAAGGTAGTGGAATACTTTCCATCCACACTATATAGTCATCGACATTAATAGAATACCGGGCTAAACTAGAGGCAAATTTATTACCATTTCTTTTAGTGTGAGAATATAGTAATTTGGTATAAGAATGGACTGACTGAGAGCATCAAGGATAAGGGGCTTTACTGATGCTTCCTTCAAGGCATGCATGATAGCTTGACAATCACCCTCCAACAGAGCTTCGTTTATTCCAACCCCCAGTCCAAACTCCAAGGCACGGTGTGCTGCCAGTGCTTCTATCTCCAAAGCATCTTATGCTTGTGGCAATACCTAGGCTAAGGAAGCAATCATATGTCCTCTGCAGTCCCAAATAGCAACACCCACACCACTTTTAGTTTCAGACTTGAAGATAGCGCCATCAAAATTCAGCTTGAAGATGCCGCTAGGTGGTGGTTTCTGATAGACCCAAAAAATATATATAATTGTCCATCCCTTGCTTGTGGACGATGAACAAGAACGACCTCGCTGACAGCACAGTACGAGTGGGATTGCCCGAACCTACAAGTTAATCGTCAATCCCCCTGTCACGACCAGCCGTTACAAAAATATCAATAAATATCAATACCGTTGAAGAAGTATCTGTCAAACTTAATACCCTGCACGAGCGTTACAAACTCAAGAAATTACACCCTCATTATGGCGGAACCAACGGCTAGAAGAGTACTGAAACAACCTATATATAACCTTAAACAGGATCCGGAAAATGTACAAGAAACACTCACTAAAAATTTCACTTATTAAAGATATTCTCCTCTTCCTTGATTTGGGGGCCTTTCCTAACTTTGGCATCGGAGGCATCGTGGCTGGCGCCACACCGGTGACCACATTCTTTGTATTTTGGGATATTGCAGGGTCTGGAGCGGAGGCTGACGATCGCATTCTAGACGAACATCTCTACTGACGATCCTAGCATCATCAGTTTGGCGCCATCTGTGGGAAGCGTATTATTCTTGAGCGTTCGGTTCAAGGGTACTGTTCTATTCTAAGGAGATGGAGTCCAGCTGTATCCCAGACCCCGCTGTGTTGTCCCTACAAATTCAAGCACTCGCAGCCACGGTGGAAGAACTCACCAAGCAAAATCAAGAGATGAAACAGCGACTGCAACAAGGAGATAACCACACAGAAGTCAACGGAGATGAGGACGGAGACAGTCATAGGAGACGAACCAGCACTCCAGAGGAACCAAACTCGAGTTTCCTCAAGGAGATGAGGAAAGAGATGGACGAGTTGAGAAGCGCAATTAGGGGAAAGACGGATCAAGGGTTGGACCGAATTGTCAGGAAAACTGATTCTCCTTTTACTGCAGCCGTCCAGGAATGCCCGGTACCCTCCAAGTTCCGCCTACCCCAGCTCGAACCCTTTGACAGATTGAAAGATCCGTTGGATCACCTGAATACTTTCAAGACGACTTTGGGTCTTCAACAGCCCCCTGACGAGATTCTATGTCGATCCTTCCCCACTACCTTGAAAGGGGCCGCCCGGGAATGGTTCACCAAATTGCCCACATCTTCCATTGATAATTTCGAACAGCTAAGCAGTTCGTTTGTTCGTCATTTTGTTGGTGGACAACGTCCAAAAAGAACGGCCGATCACTTGCTCACAATCAAACAAGGAGAGAAAGAAACGTTGAGGTCCTATGTGACACGCTTCACACGAGGAATGCTGGAAGTAGACGAATCAGACGATAAGGTACAACTTACGACCTTTAAGGTTGGACTGAAGTCCAGGGACTTTGTGGTTTCTGTGGCGAAAAACCCTCCCAAGACGATGGCGGAAGCACTGTTGAAGGCACAGAAATATATGAACGCTGAAGATGCCCTGGCAGCCATAGATGGGGCAGAAAAGACAAAGGAGAAGAAGAACGAGAAAGACGATCGAAGGGGGCAGAAGAGAGATCGAGCTGACCGACGTAACGACGATGGGAATAGACGAAGGGATGATAAAAATTCTCGGCAAACGAAATTCACACCGTTAGTGATGCCCGTCGATCAGATTTTGACAAAGATCAAAGACGAACAATGCCTTAAGTGGCCCAGGCCACTCCAATCACCACCCAGTATACGTGATAAAAAGAAGTATTGCCGTTTTCACAAAGACCACGGGCATTACACGGAGGATTGCCGAGACCTGAAGGAGCAGGTAGAAGAACTTATCCAGAAAGGGAAACTTCAAAGATACGTGAAGAGAGGAGAAGCCAGCAGATACAGTAAGAAGGATCAGCCCGGAGGTTTCCAAAGGACTGAAGATCAGCCACCTCGTCCACAAAATGCAAAAGGAGAAATAAAAACCATCACGGGAGGACCGTCCACAGGAGGCTCGTTTAGATCCCTCAAAAAGTCATACCAAAGGCAAATAAACAGTGTTCATAGCTTACCTCCCGCAAAGTAACGGCGAACGAACCAGGACATGTACTTTTCAGAGGAAGATGCCAGGGGGATAAGGCAACCTCATGACGACCCACTCGTCATCATGATCATGATTGAGGGCTTCAACACAAGGAGAGTTCTGGTAGATAATGGGAGTTCAGCGGACATTATTTATCTGTCCGCCTTCCAGCAGTTGAAGGTAGACCCGAAGAGGCTTCGTCCTTTTGAATCACCTCTCGTCAGCTTCAGCGGAGACAAGGTGTACCCCCGCGGGATAGTGACGTTGACGGTCACAGCGGGCTCATACCCCCTCCAGGTAAAGTTTCCAACAGAACAGGGAGTCGGAGAAATAAGGGGAGATTAGGTGTTGGCAAGAGAGTGTTACTAGGCCGTCTTAGCCTCGAAAGAAAACCATACGTGGGTGATCGAAGATAAAACACCTGAGATCGTGGAGAAGCTAGAAACAGTAGAACTGATCGAAGGGGATCCGATAAAGACGACTCAGGTAGGAACGGACCTAAACCCGAGGACGAAGGCAGAAATCATTACTTTCCTGAAGAACAATCTCGATGTATTTGCCTGGAGCCACGAAGATATGCCAGGAATTCCAGCAGGCATCATCCAACACCGCCTAAACGTAGATTCGGAAAAGAAGCCCGTCCAGCAAAAAAGAAGGGCTTTTGCCCCTGAACGAAACAAAGCGGTGATGGACGAAGTAAGAAAACTACTTGCTGCAAATTTTATTCGAGAAGTTTATTATCCAGAGTGGTTGGCCAATGTCGTCATGGTCAAGAAGGCAAATGGGAAATGGAGAATGTGTGTCGACTTCACAAATCTAAACCAAGCCTGCTCGAAAGACAACTTCCCCTTGCCCAGAATCGACCAGCTAGTAGACTCTACTGCTGGGCACAAACTTCTCACTTTCATGGACACATTCTCGGGGTATAACCAGATACAGATGGTGGAAGAAGATCAAGAAAAAACTACATTCATCACTAGCCAAGGGCTTTATTGCTATAGGGTCATGCCCTTCGGTTTAAAGAACGCAGGCGCCACATACCAGAGATTGGTAAATCAAATGTTCAACAAGCAAATTGGGAGAAATGTGGAAGTGTACGTCGACGATATGCTCGTCAAAAGCAAAGAAGAAGAGGATCATCTGGACGATCTTAAGGAGACATTTAACACGCTCAGGCAGCACAGCATGAAGTTAAACCCCTCCAAGTGTGCTTTCGGAGTCTCCTCAGGGAAGTTCCTCGGGTTTATGGTTTCACGAAGGAGAATTGAAGCGAATCCAGAAAAAGTAAAAGCCATCATTGAAATGTCCTCACCAAGGACGACCAAGGAAGTACAATCGCTCACAGGAAGAGTAGCGGCACTCAACAGGTTCGTCTCGAGAGCAACGGACAAGTGCCTTCCGTTCTTTAAGACCTTGAAGAAGGTTTTTGCCTGGACGGAGGAATGCGAGACGGCATTCCAAGAGTTGAAACGGTACTTGAGCAATCCCCCGCTCTTAAGTCCATCCAAGGAAGGAGAAGATCTGTTCTTATACTTGGCAGTGTCTGTTACGGTAGTAAGCGTAGCCTTAATCAGGGAAGAAGACAAGGTACAACTTCCTGTGTATTATGTTAGCCAAGCCTTCCAGGGGGCAGAGGCTTGATATCCCCGGATCGAAAAGATTACTTTCACCCTAATAGTGGCCTCCAAGAAGCTACGTCCCTACTTCCAGGCTAACCCAATAAAGGTAATGACGGACCAGCCAATCAAGAAGGCAATGAACAAACCCGAGGCAGCTGGACGAATGGTGCAATGGGCGATCGAACTTAGCCAGTTCGATATCGAATACCAATCGCGAACAGCCATAAAAGCTCAGGCATTGGCAGATTTTATAGCAGAATTCACCACCAACGAGCAGGAGGAAGATCGGGAAGACATTTGGACGATCAACACAGATGGATCGTCCATACAAAAAGGGGGAGGAACAGGCGTCGTTATTGTCTCTCCCCAAGACGATGTCCTCAAATATGGGGTCCAGCTGAAATTCCACATAACCAATAACGAGGCAGAGTATGAAGCTCTGCTAACAGGTCTCCGACTAGCCCAGGCACTGGGAGCTAAAAACATTGTGGTCAAGAGTGATTCACAGCTCGTTATAGGGCAAGCCAGAGGGGATTTTGAAGCAAAAGAGACAAGGATGCAAAAATATCTCAAACTAACAAATCAGCTGGTAAGCAATTTTAATCAGGTGGAGTTCTTACAGGTTCCACGGGAACAGAATACAGAAGCCGACGAAGTAGCCCGCAGCGCATCAGCAGATCTCCAGGACAAGAAATATGATTGGAGACTAGAAGAACAAAGTCTCCCAAGCATTAAAGAATTGCAAGCCTTCTCTGTGCATACACACCAGGGATGGACGAGTCCGATTTTTGCTTTTCTTAAAGACGGGCGACTACCATCAGGCACTGAAGAGGCCCAGAAAGTCCGCAGAAGAGCTGCCCGGTTCACTATTTTGAATGATCAACTATTTAGAAGAGGCTTCTCTCAACCGTACTTGAGATGCGTAGAAGAAGAACAGGCCAAGTATGTCCTCGAGGAAGTTCACGGAGGAATTTGTGGAAATCATATGGGTCAAAGTCACTCGTCAGAAAGATCATGAAGGCAGGTTATTTCTGGCCCACAATGCAGCAAGACGCAGCCGACTTTGTGAAGAAATGTGACAGCTGTCAAAGATATGGGAATGTTCAACGAGTCCCAGGTGAGATAATGACGAGCATTTCCTCACCCTGGCCATTTGCACAATGGGGAATCGATATCGTCGGTCCCCTACCACAGGGAAAAAGACAAATGAAGTTCCTACTCGTCGCGATTGATTATTTCACGAAGTGGGTCGAAGCAGAAGCACTTGCAACGAACGCAGAAGCTAAGGTACAAAATTTTGTGTGGAAAAATATTGTTTGCAGGTTCGGGATTTCTCGGACGATCATATCCGACAACGGTCGTCAGTTCGATTGCCAAGGGTTCAGATCATTCTGCTCCAGCTTAGGTATCAAAAACAAGTATTCTTCACCAGGACATCCTCAGGCCAACGGACAGACGGAAGTAACGAACCGAACCTTGCTCAAGATTATCAAGTCTCGGTTAGTGGGGGCAAAGGGAGCATGGCCCGAGGAACTACCAGGCGTCCTATGGGCTTACAGGACGACGACAAGAACACCAACAGGAGAAACTCCCTTCAACCTAACATATGGCACGGAAGCAGTTATTCCCGTCGAAGTGGGGCTCACTAGCATCAGGAGAGACTTTTTTGACGAAGAAGGAAATAACGACCAGCTAAGATTGAACCTGGATTGCGTGGACGAAGTCAGAGATCAAGCCTCGCAGAGAATGGCCAAATACCAGCAGAAGATGGCAGGATACTACAATCAAAGAGTGAAGCTGAAAAGATTCAGCATCGGTGACCTCGTCCTCCGGAAAGTAACTCCTGCGACAAAAGACCCTGCACAAGGCAAACTGGGTCCAACCTGGGAAGGACCTTACAAAGTCGTCCACTACTCACGACAAGGAAGCTACCATCTAGAAGACCAAGAAGGAAACAAGTTACCTCGTCCATGGAATGTCGAGCACCTAAAGAGGTATTACGAGAAAGAACCCATGGCCTAATTGTAAGTAGTTAACAAAATTTGATTCCATGCTTTCTATTTATTCAAATTGATCTTATGATTTCTACCACAAGTTATGTATTTATGCAAGATTATATAAGTAATCATTCAGGACTCCATAAGTGATCATTCAGCACTTCCCGTGTTCTAATTGTCTTCTAAAAATTTAAAACGGCTGATAGCCCTGATCGAGAAGGCCATAAAATTCACTGCAAGAATTCGCATCGTCCAGATCGAAAAGACGATAAAATCCTGCGAAAGGATGCGCATCGTCCAGATCTAGAAGGCCATAAAATTCCCTGAAAGAACTCTTATCGTCTAGATCGAAAAGATGATGAAATTCCTGCAAGGGATGCTCATTGTCCAGATCAAAAGGATGAGGAAATCCCTTAATCGTCCGAGAACATTCCTACATAAATCATCTAAGTCCACAGACAGACGAGGAAAACAGATACTTCAAGAAACGAAGAAGTAATTTCAACTCAAATTCTTCTAAGTCTAAAGGGGAGAAATGATAAAAATAAACATGAGAAACAACAACAAACAGAACACACACACACATATATATATATATATATATATATATATATGCACGAAGATGCAAGTTGTTCAAGAAAAAACCCCAAAACATACGGGGACCTGAAAGAGTGTTCGTTCAAAAAACAAAACAAAAGGAGAGAAGGGCACTAAGTGATTATGTTGGAGGAGCATGTCATCACCCTCATCAGCTGCAGGAGGGTCCTCGCCTGAAGCTCTAGAAGCTTGAGCTGCTAAAGCAGCCTCGTCCGCCTCTATCTCTTTATCCACAGCTTTAAAGTCCAAGTCGTCCAGATTGACTCCTTGCCCATGTTTGATCATGTATCTTCTTAACAGTTCAAACCCCTTGAAGTACCACTGGAACAGTACGGTGTTGTACTCGTCCGTCGTCTGGAAGGCAAGGACGGCCTTGGCTACAGCAGCTTTCATCCTCTGACCCGCGGACGCAAGGAGATCGTCCTTCTGCTTTACCTTCGCCTTTTCAGCTTCAAGTTGCTCAGTCAGGACTTTGACTTGCTCCTTGGAGTTATTATGGGCGTCCATCGCCGCGATCAGGTCCTTCCTCAAGCCCGAAGCCTCAGCCTCTAAGGCTTCCACCTTCGAAGTGGCCAGGACAGCTTTCTCCTCACTCGCCAGGAATTGTGAGGTAAGGTGCATCGTCTCCCCCAGCACCTAAAAATAATAACTTATGAGCTTGCTGATAAAGCAATAGGATGACGATAATAATGATGGTAAGGCAAGAAGAGCATACCTGCACGAGCTTATGAACGTGCTGGTTCACCATCTCATGAGAAGGTACGAGAGAAATCTCTTTTCTCTCTTCAGGAGTTAAAAAATCGTTGGCCCGGGCTACGGCGGCCTCCGCATCGCCCCAAATACTGGAACCCACCTTCTCTTTACCCTTGTGCGCTGTCTTTCGCCTTTTTGGTCCAGGGACCTCTTCAATTGAAACTGCAGGAGAAGCTGTCCTTGCTTCGTCCTGAGTAGGGGTAGACGAGCCTCTCTCCACTGTCTCTTTCTCTTTCTCTTTTTCTTTCTCTCTGTCAGTAAACTTCAGAGTTTTCTAACCAATGCTTGAAAGGGTTCGTTCCTCTTCCCCCTGATTTTCGCATACAGATCTTTGTTGAATTTGCTCGTCATTTCTGCAGAAGAAAGTTAAAGGAAGTAAAAAAAAAAAAAAAATCATACACATCTACTCACGTTTTCGCTGCTCACGATCAAGAAATTGAAGGACGTAGAGTGAAGGCTCAGGTCCCAAACAGTGACGAGCCAGAGTACGCGGATCAATAAGTTCGTCGATGTCTTCGATCGTCCTTGAATATTTGATCGCCTCCTGAACTCTCGCCTCAAATTGGCTATCAAGATCAGGGCGCTCCTTCACTGCGCAGCAAAAAAGTCACTCGAGATTACATAGACGATCAAAGAGAAACAGACGATGATAGAAAAAAGGAGCATAAAAAGGCAAACGCACCAAGATAAGGGGTCTCCCACCGGCGCAGCAGCCTGGGGACATTTCCCCAAACGTTATCTGACAAGGTCTCCCAACCGTCTCCAGACACAAAAAAATATCTTGACTTCCAATAACGGAAGGACGAAGGGAGGTCGGCTACCAGACGGGACCTCCTCTCCTAGGGGACAAGCTCATAATACCCAAATTCCCTAGACTCTTTTAGGTGATAAAGATGGGTAAGCTCGTTCACCGTGATCATCTCTCCATCTGCTATAGTTGTCCATGGCCGCGCTAGACGAAGAACCCCCTTCATGATCACTCGACCTCACCGCAGAACCCATTTTTTCCCTCCTAAGGACCCCACGAACGGATTTAAACCAGGAAAACGACTGCTGCAACAACGGGTGCAGATCACTCAACGCTAAATCTAAACCACTCCCCCCTACCACAAAATCACCAAGGTATGGATACTGGTCGCCAGAAAACTCTAAAAAACCCCCCAAGCGCGCAAAAAGAAAAGCAATAGAAGGAGAAATTTGCTGAAATGCAGTATAATCCACCATTAAAGGAAGGATATACACATTCCGAAAAAGGAAAGTAAGCAAAGAAATATAAAGTAGCAAAAGGGAAAGGAGCGAAAAAGAAGGGATACACACTTGAAGAGAAGGAAGAAAATTAGAGGTCGGAAGGGCGAGGCAGCCACGGCAGTAAGACTCAGAAAAATCAGACACAGAGAGGACAAAAAAAGAAAAACCCAGAAAAGCCAAAGGAAAGTAAAATGAAGGAATGAAGGGAAAAAGAAAAGTAAAGTTAAAAATCTGCCTTGGAAACTGCGGGAAACCGAAAAGGCACTCACCGGAAACGATGCCTCCCCACCGGTCAGAACTGGACACGTGGCCACAACGCACGCCACGCCGCCATAAGGCAATTAATACGGAGAACACTTCCCCAAGCAAAAAAAAAAAAAAAAACCTTTTCGTATTCCCAGGACCGTCCGAATTGTGGACGATTTTGGAATAAGGGGGCAACTAATAGACCCAAAAAATATATATAATCGTCCATCACTTGCTTGTGGACGATGAACAAGAACGACCTCTCTGACAGCACAGTACGAGTGGGATTGCCCGAACCTACAAGTTAATCGTCAATCCCCCTGTCATGACCAGCCGTTACAAAAATATCAATAAATATCAATACCATTGAAGAAATATCTGTCAAACTTAATACCCTGCACGAGCGTTACAAACTCAAGGAATTACACCCTCATTATGGAGGAACCAACGGCTAGAAGAGTACTGAAACAACCTATATATAACCTTAAACAGGATTCGGAAAAGGTACAAGAAACACTCACTAGAAATTTCACTTATTAAAGATATTCTCCTCTTCCTTGATTTGGGGGCCTTTCCTAACTTTGGCATCGGAGGTATCGTGGCTGGCGCCATACCGGTGACCACATTCTTTGTATTTTGGGATATTGCAAGGCCTGGAGCGGAGGCTGACGATCGCATTCTGGACGAACATCTCTACTGACGATCCTAGCATCATCAGTTTCCACACTACCTTAGATTGTGGAAGAGCAGGCAGTGGCTGTGGAAGAACAGAATGAAATTCATTTAGTTTTTCCAAAGCCACCTGAGCAATCTGGTCCGTACTGCAACTCGGGACATAATGTCGAATCTGGTTTCGCTGGTTCCATATTGTCCAAACTGTCATGGCAAAGAGCTCGGGCTGAGCATGGTTTTCAAGTATCCTAGAGAACAATTCACGGAAGTCCACATAGTCCGAAGTGCTCCGATGACCCCACCCACTCGAATCAGACCAAACCTGATCCAACTCTCTGCACGACCATAGTGCATGCAAACAATTTCTTCTTCTATAGAGCATCGATCACACAGCGGCGAGACAGCAATGGATCGTCTTCTCAAATTTATCTTTGTTGGAATAGAATCTTTGCAAGCTCGCCAAACGAAGTTCTTAATTTTATTTGGGACCTTAAAATCCGGTTGGACTTAGGGTTTTGGTTGTCGACGACGACGTCACTTGCCTCCGGATTCTCGAGCAGATGCTCCGCCGGTGCCGGTATCAAGGTCGGTCTGTCCATCTGTAGTCATCGTTTTTTTACTTACTTTACCGATGGTCAATTAGGGTTTCTTTGATTCTTTGGTTGGTGTAATTCGGTAAATTTGACTTGTTAGATTGGTCAGAGATGTAATTAATGCGTTTGGATTGTAGTTGTAGTTGAATTCGTTTGTCGTGAAGTTTATTTTGATTCTTCGATTAATTTTGTTTGGGGCTTTTATGCACTTTTCGTCGTTTTATTGCTTAAAGATTTGAATTTTGGTTGCTGTGTGTGTGTGTGTTAAATTCTTTTGATAAATAGGAATCACTGTTTTTTCTTCATGTTGAAGATTTGGGTGAAATGGGTTACTTTTACACTGCTTAAGGATTTTTATGGGTTTGTTTTTAGTTTGCACTTGGGAAGTGTTTTAATTTGAAATAGTAGATAATGAAGTTTACTTGCTATCTATTATGTACTGCTAAGGAACATTTAAATTTCCCAGTCTAAACTAAACTTAAAAAATTGTTAATATTTAGAATTTTTTCTGATATATTCTTGAAGTATATATATCTTGATTTACTGTTAGGTTTCATGAATTTATTCCACTTTTTAACAGCAATCATTGATTGGTATTGGTAATGATTAAGAATTGCTTTCTCACCAGAAAATATTAGTTGGTGGACAAAAGAGATAAAACAACGGTAAGATTAATTTATTGCATCTTCTTCTTATTTTCATCTGTATCTTTTCCCCCTTTTGGTTCTCTCTCTATTTCTTGGAAGACATTTACTTCATAGTTTAAAGTTTCGGTAGTATTTGTAAAGTGCATAGCTGTTTCCAGTTGTGTCCAATGAAATTTCATTTTGTTGGTTTGGTCAAAAAGACACATCCTTGCATCACATGGAGGTAACTTATTATATCCACCGAACTTTCTTCTTTTAAAATTATCCTAGAGGGTAATATTATATCTCACTTCTGGGCCCTTTTAGCAATCATGTACAATTTTGTAAATTGAAAGATGAAGAGGTCATAGTATGATAGTGAATGGCAACAACAAATAAGTGTTACTTGTGCGTTACTTCTCACAAGAAGATTCTTAGTTACTAAAAACAGTTTTCAATCTAATGTATTATTGTTATGATTCCTGCTGATTGTTATATTCTACATATTTGCAACTCAACAGATGGGTGATGGAGGGAGTGGTGCAATGCTACAAGGTGAAATTTCACAAAAGGGCAGTACGGTGGAAGATTTGGCTGTGCATTCTCAAAGGAACCTGCATTTACAGCATATTGGTGATTGAAGTTGTCAGGACATTTGATTTGTCCACTGGTCGTCCTTTTTTTACCTGTAAGTAATGTCTAACACGTTTTACTCGGAGGTTTAGTTGGAGGAGACAGAGTGTTGGGGAAGTTGTATATGCCCTTTCTTTTTTTTCTTTTTTTCCCTCTCTCTCCTTTTCTTTTTCTCTGCATGTAAATAGTATTTAGTTACCTGGAATACGGTTAAGGAAGTAGGTCAAATTTTCACATCTTGCTTTTGTTCTGAAACCTCGGTGTTCATGCAGGCTTATGCAGAGATTTTGGAGGAAGAATACATAAAGATTCCAGCATGGTTTTGTTTCAATTCTAAAAATGGTGTTAATGTGGTTAGTGGCGATTCCATTCTTGAATGTGCACCCATTGCTGAATCATGCAAGAAAGTTGTTTCAGTGGGAATCAACTGTACCCCTCCTCGATTAATTCGTGAACTTATATTATCTATTAAGAAGGTATCATCTTTATGGTGCTGTTCATTTTGTTGATTTTCTTATTTTGCTTTGGGTTTTATTTGTCTCTATTTTTTTTTAGCTGAGCATGAGACTAACTTTTTTCTGTTCTTAAGAGCCATTTCACCTATTGACCTTTTTGCTCTTTCTTTTAATATAAAATCTTGCATAAAACAATGTAGTTCTTCTAGATTATACCATTATTTATTTATTCATTTGATAAGTTAGATTATACCATTATTTCTTGGTTTATTGACTCTCTGTAGAGATGGAGGTTAACGTAATCATTTGAGTTGGCAAAAACATCATTTAATTATATGGGCAGTTAATTTGGACCTGTGAGGCCAACATATAATAGATTACTACCATAACAAATCACATACTGGGATAGATTTATTGTCCGTAATAGATAGTATCACTGTCTGCTGACTTTTATTTTATTTTATTTTATTTTTTGATCTGTAATGTAGTATACCTTATGTATACTGCAGCTCTCATTCTTCATCTTTCAATGAATTGCTTACTTTTTCTGATAAAAAAAAACAAATCACTACTGGGTCCATATGTGCTCATTTGATTATGTGGCTTACAGTTCTCACAGGCGGCATTTTGAATTGAAAACACAAAGACATGGTGAACTCTTTTCATTGATGCATCATGTTGTTCTTGGAGATAATCCAAAAGTTAAACAAGGCAAGCCATCACCAGATATATTCCTTGCTGCTTCCAAGAGATTTGAGGTATAACCATCTCGTAGATGTTCCTTTCCGACTTTGATTGTTGACAGTATTGTCTGATGGAAACTTCTGTTTGCTCTGTACATTGTTTCCTCTCATTGTAATTCTTTTAATTTTGGCTTAAGAATGACAATGTGATAGCTCATGACAAATTTGTTGGTCAACAGGGTGGCCCTGTAGATTCACATAAATTTCTTGTATTTGAAGATGCAACATCTGGAGTTAATGCTGCTAAGAATGCTGGGATGTAAGTTTATTTATTGACATTTCTTTTCACTAGTGAAAATTATTGACGATTATGCTAAAGCACATTTTATTTTGTCCACAACACATGCTGAAATTCAGTATAATGGCTGAATTTGATTGGTGGGTAAAATTCTTATGTACAACTAAAGGTAGTGTTACAACGAAAAAAATTGCTTAATTGTTGACGTGTTATTGCTATATGTTCCAATGTTACGTTGATTTGATGTCGGTGGCTTGGCAACGTATAATGGAACAATCTAATGGTTAAAACTTACTTTCCAGCTTATCAGTATGTAAACAGGTGGATGAAAAATAATGTCACGCTGTAACCTAAAAAAAATACTAAAAAAGAACTGATCTATATAAAATAAAAAGATTAGGTTTTAGTGGGCTGTGCATTCAAAGTCTAAAAGAAGAGTTCCTATAATTTATAAAATGATTCACACAAGTTCTCTGTAAGGAACAAGCATACAATATATTTCATTTTTGGGATATTTGCCATTATTGGATTTAAAATTAGTTCCTGGTGCTTGGAGAAACACCATTTATATGAACATTGATTATGGTTCTTTTTTGTTTCCTCCCTAGAAGAGCTGATTGGAGGCTGACATGTTTGCAAAATTAGGAACCATACAACTATTAAGAGGTTTTACATTTTGTTTTGTCACACTTGCTTTGCTGTTCTCAACCCTGTTTCTTAATATTCTTTTTTCTTTTTTAGGGAGATCTCCTTGCTGCACTTCATTATTTTCATTGATTAATATTTTTTTTAGGTTCTTATAAGAAATCTTGTTGATTAAGGCCTCTTCCCTAAAGTTCGTGTTAGAAAATTCTTGATAGACTGCTGAAATCCTTAAATATGAAAACCTGCAAATCTTCCTATGTTGATTAAACATCTAGTGCTTGGTTTTTAATTAATGCTCTGTAAGTGTCACCATATTAAACTGCATATTTTCTTCTTGTTCATGATTGGTCATCTTTCATTACATTTCCCATACAGGTCTGTGGTTATGGTTCCAGATCCAAGGCTGGATAGCTCTTATCATGCCACTGCAGACCAAGTTTTGAGCTCACTGCTGGATTTCAACCCAGATGATTGGGGTTTGCCTCCATTTGAAGTTACTGCAAGCTAAACTTTCGTATCCCTCCAAGTGGTGTTTTTCCCCCCTTTTTCTTCAGGGAGAAGATTTGTAACGTCCCAGTCAGAGGACAAAAAAAAAAAAAAGAAGGTCAGATTTTTGGGCTCCCACGTGCCTCACCTACCCCACCCTTTCCCACCACTCATTTTTCACTCTATCTCTTTATCTCTTTGACCAACCAAAGCTCCTCAGCCCATATTTCTTTCTTTTTCTTCTTTTTCATTTTCTGTCTAACACTCCTCTCCACTGCCTCACACTCTCCCACCGGTACCTCCATGCCACCATCTCCACCATTATTTTTTCGACAATGTCACTAGAAAATTCTTATGAACCTCTAAGCATCTTTATCTTTTATTTGTGGTAAAATTTCTAATCCTTTTGGTGAGTTTTATATTTTGCTTGAGGTTATATTTTTATTTAAGGTTTAATAATGATACCTATGTGATTTATGAGTATTGGAAGTTATATTTTTGTGTTTATATGTATGGGTTTTGTATTGGTGGAATTATTTGATGAGTGTGTTTATGGTTTGTGCTAATGATGACTACCTAAGATTTATGTATGGTGGAAAAATTTAGGGGTTTTAAGTTATGACATGTGATGGTTGGTAAATCTATTTTTTTTCATTGTCATTGGATTTATTTGGAGTTAGTTGAAGTTCTAAATTTCTTGTCTTTGAGGATATTTTGATTTTGCTTACATGGGTCTTTTGATGATGTTGTGTAAATCTTATAGAAGCTGGTCATAATGTTAGAGATGATATTAAATGGATTAAATTTATAAATTGGAGTTTATGCCTTGTGAATCAATTTGTTGAGAAACTTTGGAAATGAGATATATTATTATTGATGAGGTTAAATAATAGGCTTGCCTAATTAAGTGCTCTTTGGCAATTCCTAAATTGTAACTAAATATAATTTCAAGCTCTATGCTTATTGTGATAGGTTTACTTGATATTGTTTAGGTTCTAGCTAATCTCCTTTGGAGCTTAGAGAATTAGGCTTTTTGCGGGTTGCAAGGTAAGTAGTTTTTTTAATGGGATTTTTGAAAAATAACCATGTTTCATAAATATTGTTTTGGGGTCAAACATATTTTGGAAAATTATATATGGATATGTGTTTTCTTAAAAGTGTAGTGTTGTGACCCTATTATATATTATTATATATGAAAATGCATCATATTTGGTATTGCCTTTGGGAAATTGTATGAATTGTTGACATGGAAAAATGAGCATCTTTTACTTAATCTTTGATAAAGAAATCTTAGATTTTATGGTATATTAGAGAATTTAAAGATGTTTATCTTGTTTTGTTATGTGGGAAATTCATAGAAAATTTCTTGACAAGAATGAAGTTGAAAACCTTACAAACTTTGTAGAAGTTAGATTATTTAAGGTTTTTTGAAACTACCTAGATATGAACTATGTGTTTCAAAGTAATGTAACATGTGAGTTTATGTGGTTTTAACACCATGCCATGTGTGATTTTCCGGTGATCTCCCGATTTGGTTTCTGTAGTCTTGTGATAACGAAATCAAGTCTAGGTCAGTGCTCTTTCACTTTGGATGACGCGTTCTTCCCTGCTGCCTATAGGGGGAAGATGTTCCTTGATTGTGTGTGGGTAAGGCTGCTGCCCATGGGGCCAAGAGACCACATGCAAGAGAGGTCCTATTTGACGCGCTCTCTCTGCTGCCCATGGGGGGAGAGAAAAATCTTGAGGGTATGGGTGAGGCTGCTGTCCATGGGGTCAAGAGTCTACATACCAGAGAGGACAATATCATGCCAGTTGTGAATGGGTGGATCCCCTAACCGATCTAAGTGGTAGTACGGTATATTTGTGATAATTTACCTTATGTTAGATAATATGGCTTTGGGAATTATAGTGTTGATGCTCACAGATTATAGTATATGGTTTTAAGATATTTACTTTGAGGAACTTGTATTTCATTATTAAATCATTCTTGTCATATTATTATTATTGAAGATGAAACTTGCATTTCCCCCACCCCCATTAAATATGCTACTTACTGGGCGTTAGCTCATTCCACCATTTAACAGTTTTTCAGAGTAATTAGCTATACCTTGGATATGAAGCTTACATCGTTGGTGATGATTGAAGTGCTATGTTAAATTTGGAGACTTTTGCTGTAAATGGTTGGTGACTTGACTTTGCTATGTTCACCGAGACATTAATTTATTCTATTGGAGGTTGGTTACTTGAGGTTTGTTAGCCTTAGGCATGGTAGGCCTAGACTCGATATTAAATTTCCTTATTCTTGATAAGATTGTGACCTTGTGTAATCCAAGAGTTTTGTAATATATATTCACGTTTTATGTGGAAGCACATGATTTTTTTAGTTATTGTTCGTAAATGTGTTATAGAGCTCTAACTTGTAATGTGGAGATTTATGATTATATATCTTCTTATCATGTGGAAATGAAAGGAAAATAAAAATCTCCTATAGTTGGTTGTCCAAAAAGGAAAAATTTACAGGCACCCTTGAGATATATTTCTCATGCTTTGGACCCCTTTGGGTTTGGGGCATGACAAGATTGATGAAAATTGCAATTATTGCCTATTTTTAAAAACTTAAGGGACACCTTGATTCAGATTTTGTGAGTGTTAACTCAGATTATTCTTAAGATATTATTGTGATAGCATTGGTAATCGAGATGCTGCATCATTGGTTAACAATGATGATCCTACATGCCTTGAGATTTGGAACCTTGTCTTTATTCAAGTATAACTTTTGCCACCATGTCTTGTGGATTTCCATTTAGCATTCTTGATATAATTTGTGTACTTCTTCAAAAGACCCCTTACTGTATTTATCTATATTATTATTCTTCTTCTTCTATGTGGCCTAAGAATGAAATTGATTTATTATTTACTCTTGTTTGATTTTGATTTTTTTGGCAGTTTAATAGGGAAGGTGATGGTTCTTTAAAACCCCTGCCTGCTAAGCATGTTGATACGGGCATGGGTTTCGAAAGGTTGACTTCTATATTTTCAGCTCTAATTATCCATTGTATTTGTACAGTTTTTTATTTATTTATTATTGTGTTAAAAGAGTGGTTGATTGGTTGTTGTAAATTTAATTAGGAATTGCACAATTGTGTTTACATTATATTTTGAATTAGGTTATTAAATTTTGATCAATGTAAAAAGTGCATCCAATTTTTTTTTTTTTTTTTAAAAGAAAATACTTATTTCAACGTTTACAAACCGTTGAAATTTATCTCAAGATACCCTTTATCGACGGTTGAGTACATGTAGAAAAAAGTAATAGGCATCTTTATGTGTTTATGTTTCAACGGCTTTTAATAATACTTCGACGTTTATTAACCGTAGATAAAAGTGTAACATTTTTTTCAACGGTTGCATAGGCCGTAAAAAAAAAAAATCAACATATTTTTTAATGGCGGTTCTCGACGGTTACTTTAACTGTCGAAAATAGTATTTTCAATGGTTTTTAGTACTTTTTTCAACGGTTTCAACCGTTGAAAATAACCAAATTTCTTGTAGTGCTTCAACATCCAAACCTTTCTCCAAAAACTTGTATAAGGTTGTTATTCACTGCTATCTTGACCATCATATAATTCCTTGAGGAACCTATACCCAGATTTGCAGGTATATTTCCCTAGCTGTGTAAAAAGCCAGAAAAGTTCATCTGTGCAAGCCAATCGAGCCAAGGGAATTCTTTTAATCAAATCAGCCTCGTTGGGAGCAAATAAACCATCAATGATTCCTATGTTCCAAGACCTTGTTTCAGCATCTATCAACAAATCCATTGTTGCATTTTCCATGGACTCCAAAGGTGATGACATTTGGGTAGGATGTTTGATGGCAGCCAATGGTGCTGCCATATCTTCATTGAACAGCCATTTCCTATTCTCCACCTTGCACCTTTTTCAATAGCAGCCCTACTGTAAAGGATGTTCTTCCACGCATATGAGACCCCACTTGATTCTATGGCTTCCATAATAGAGCAATTGGGAAAGAACTTGGCCTTGAAAACTTTGTAAAAAGAGTATGGTTCTTGTGTTGTAGCCTCCATGCTTGCTTTGCTAAGAGTGAGTCATTATAGAGAGTTACATCACGAAAACCCAAACCCCCAACCAATTTGGATTTTGTCATGTCATCCCACTTAAGCCAATGAATTTTCCATGTGTCTCCACGTTGACCCCACCAAATCTTTCTAATCAAAACTTCAATCTCATTGCACAATCCAATAGGTAGTTTGAAGCACCCCATTGCATAGGTAGGAATAGCTTGGATAACTGACTTGATCAAAACCTCAATTCCCACTTGTGATAGGAGTTTTCCTTCTCACCCTTGCAACTTCCTCCACACCCTCTCTTTTAAGTAATTGAAGCTAGCCTTTTTACATCTTCCAATCAACGAAGGAAGCTCTAAATATTTTTCATAGTGGTGCTCCTCTCTGACCCCCAAGATATCTTTGATAATTTGCCTTGAGGCTTCATTAACTGATCCGCTAAAAAAGAGTGCAGTTTTGTCCCTATTCACCTTCTGACCAGACACACTCTCATATTCAAATAGTAGTTCCATCACCTTATTACATTCCCTAGGAGTTGCCCTGCAAAACAAAAGGCAGTCATCTGCAAAAAATAGGTGAGTAAGTTTAGGCCCTCGTCTATAAAGAGCAAAGCCAGTAATCTCCCCACTACTTGTTGCTTGTTGGATAAGGCCATGCAAACCTTCCGTGCATAGAAGAAATAGAAAAGGGGAGAGGGGGTCCTCTTGTCTAATACCTCTTGATGGAGTAATAAGTCTTTTTGGTTCACCATTGACCATCATTGAGTAAGTCACAGTTTTAACACAAGTCATAATAAGACCCACCCATCTTTCATTGAAACCCATCCTCAACATCAATTTCTTCAAAAAATCTCATTCAACCCGGTCATAAACTTTGCTAATATCCAATTTTAAGGCCATGTAACCTGTGGATCTAGATTTATTATTTTCATACAATGTAATGTTTCAAAGGCAATCAAAATATTATCTATAATAAGACGGTCTTTGGGAAAAGCAGATTGGTGTTTAGTGATTATTGATGGGAGGAATTTTTTTAATCTATTTGCCAAGACTTTGGAAAATAATTTTTAAAGGACATTACAAAGGCTAATGGGGCGATAATCTCACATATTTTGGGTTTTTTTTTTTCTTGGGAATGAGTGTGATGTGAATATGGTTTTAAAGGGTGAGGTAGAGTACCTGAGTTCAGCCAGGCAAGTACAAAGTGAGTAATATCACATTCCACCATTGGCCAATAATGCTGAAAGAACAAGGGGGGCATCCCATCAAGCCCGAGTGCTTTCAGAGGCCCCATTTGTTTCAACACTTGATTTGTTTAGTTATATAATTCAATCAAAAGACTGAAATAAAATTGATAGGGAGAATTAAGTTACAGTGGTCAATATGCATCCCTACGTTTAGGACCAACCTAGGACAGAAATACTTCTATTTTGTGATGGTTTAAATAATGGCCATATAGAAATCGTTTTGGCCGTAACAAAACAAATACCGAATTCCAGTCAACAAGGCCTTGTTTGGATTGTGGGGGAGGGAGGGGAGCAGGGAGAGTAGAGTAAAGTTGTCTAAAAATTAAACTAATTTTGGCCAACTCTACTCTCCCACCTCCCCCTCAATCCAAACAGACCATAAATGAATATTGAGTCAAGACAAAACTATCAATTCTTTGTTAATTTTTTTTTTTAAATAAAAAAATAACATTTTCTAAATTTTGAAGGAGAGAGGGTTGAGAAGAAGGGGGTTTTGTAACAATCAAATCTTGAGACTATTATATCACTACAACAATAAGAGCATTGATTCTCTTAATCTCCTTATTGTATGTCGTCCATACATATCATTCATTTCACATTTTAAATGTATTCATCAATAAAAATTATGAATACCATGCTTGAAATTATGTCATGACGAACTCTAGTCAACATAGAATTTTCAGGATTTGTGTACATTGCGAGTGTTGCTTCTTTTCAAATGCAAAGAAGAGCCACGTTGATTGTGATGATGGATTAGTGGTTTGGTGGCAAAGCAATTGATGAGGAATAGGGATGACCATGGACCAGGTTTGGATCGGGTATATCCGAACCCGACCCAAAACTTGTACTATGGATACTTGGATTCCAATATCCATTAAGGGTCGTACCTAATTCCAACTTGGATTTTTACG